>JBBBDQ010000603.1:3250000-3852500 GCA_037127315.1 Ascarosepion bandense | reverse complement strand
CCATTAGTTAAATTTTTATTATTTTTATTTTTTATATTATATTTTAAGTTTTATTTTATTTTATAGTTTATTAATTTGTTATCAGTTTCTATGGAGATTAAATTTTCTTTTTTTTTCTTTTCTCTTCTTTTCTTTTCTTTTCTTAGATTACTTTGTTTGCTGACCACTCCTTCCCACCTTTTACTCTCTTCCTTCTACTTCCTTTCTTTCTTTTTATGTTCTTCTCTACTATTTCTTTGAGCCAGACAAGGCTACATTTCAACTTTCTGTTCTCGACTCAGTTAAGAAGTAGGGCTTTTCAAAAAATCTAAAAATAAAAATCGACATTTCTTTCTGCATTCTTATTAATCCTACCCCTTTAAATTTTCCGTGATGAATATTTTTTTTAACGTCCGCTGGTAAAATATCTTTGTTCATTTTGTCATTAGGCTTTATCTACTAAAAATTTGTTGCTGATGATACGTGAAATTTCTCGTAGAAATTTCTCGTAGAAATGGGCATACAACGAATTTGATCATCGAAATTTGTTTTATTATATATATATATATATATATATTTAAACATTGTTCTTCATTATAATTGAAAAAAAAATAATGGTTTTCATTATAATAGAGAGGGTAATTGCTTATAACGTCAGCTTCTTGATCATGTGAATGGTGCTCGAAGCTTACCATTGTCAATTTTAAGGTAGGCAATGCTGTCGGCCTTGGTAAGTGATCTCAGCGTGATGCACCATTCAAAACTTCCTGAACATTAAAAAAGTACAAAGACATTAGGTAGAAATTCGTTAGACAGAAATGTTCGTCGATAGTTGTGTCACAAGTCATCTTCAACGAGGGCTTTAGCGCACGGGCCGTGTGCAAACTGTTGATCACACGAGATGATGCACTATTTCTGAGAAAGTGCATCTAGACTTTGCATAGGCTTTGCATAGGCTTTGCATAGAGGTGGGTTTTTTATGTGTTTACAAATCACAACGGGGCTTGAACAGGTGTCTAACACCAAGGATATAATAGTAAACGGTCATACTCAGACACGAGTGTCTAGCAAATTATATAAATATTAGAATGTATTTGAATTTTTATATGTTTGACCATAAGTACTTAAGAAATCTGATCTTAAAATTGCATCTCCCCGGTTGGCAATATAAGGTTTTATTCCTACCGGAAGATAGAATGTTTTCAAACAATTTGTCAATTGATTAATTCTAGTGCAATTTATAATGTACTGTTTATATATATATCTATATCTATATATATATATATATATATACTTTCATATCAAATACAAGTATTTAATAAAAATTAATAATCTTGAACAAATATAAATACATATATGTCGGCTCGTTATATATATATTATTAAGTAAGTCATCGGGCTTTATATTCGCATATATATATATATACATATATATATATATATATATATATATATATATATATATACACATATATATTCACATATATACATATATATATATATATCGTTTTATCTGCAATGTTTTCCGTTCGTATTTAACCGCCTGGACTTTTAGCACCGGCACTATGGCATATCAGTATAATCCATGATAGATGTGTTTCATATATATATATATATATATATATATATATAATTCATTACTACGTTAAAACATGTGAGAGCTACCAACTACTAAAAGATTCTACATTTTTTCGACATTGAAAGGACAATGTCTAAACAGGTAGTTAACAATTAAGGTAAAGTTTTTAGTTAAGACATGTCGTAAATAACAAATAATCATTGCTCTATTCTTATATTGAATATTTTTAAATTAATGTTTTCAACGTTGCAATTATTTTCTTCGCTCTTTTTTATTTGGATACCTATATATTTATATATATGTGTGTGAGCGTATGTGTGTGTGTCTTAATATGTGTGTCTAATGTGATGTTACATCAAAATACTAACAACAACAAAAGCAAAATAAGTTTCGCACAAACAATATTGAGCTTTAAAATAAACTTTCAGTTTGAATACAATAAATATGGTTTCGAATTTATGATATATATCGATTAATAATATTGAAAAATAATAATTTTCGCTTATCCTATTTCAGGAGTCAGAAAATTACGGGATGGATGCGACCAGCGACATCAGTTCAATAGTCTCTTCCACGGATTTTGCCAAAAATCAACAAATTATATATATGGAATTAACAATTAAATTGGAACTAAATTGACTTTATAGAAAAAATAAAATAAATGTAATTACACATTTTGGCATCTGACTTCAATATAAATTAAAATAATCAGTGAAATAAAAATTCGGCGATATTTTGCAATTCCTAAAGTATTTGCATAAGTATCGGCATTTAAATTTCTAAGAAAAGTGATAATGAACGTGCTGCAGCAAATATGTTTTAAGCTTGTGATGTTTAAACCGCTTTTAAGAGTTTTCATATATAAAAAAGACTGATTTCAGTTAATTGCATCATCTGGGTAAGAAATGGCTCGTAAATTTTAATGCTTCTAAAACGAAGCTACTATCAATTAGCCATCATAGACAACCGCACCTACCTCCCATTAGCATGGACCAGGCTTGCCTCCCAGAGAGTAAAACACTACGCCTCCTTGGTCACACACTTTCAACGGACCTCAAGTGGAATGACTATATAGAATCCATTGCTAAATCCGCTGCTATGAAAGTCGACTCTCTGTGCAGGGCCCGGAGGTTTTTTCCGTCTGAATCTATCCAGCACATTTATAAATCTACCATCCGCCCGTGCATTGAATACTGTTGCCATATCTGGTCGGGTGCCCCTGCTATTCTCCTTGGGCTTCTCGACAAGGTACAGCGGAGGGTCTGTAATGTGATCGATACTGACTTGGCAGACCGCCTGCAGTCTCTCTTTCACCGGCGCGACGTTGCTTCCTTGTGTCTCTTCTATAAATACTTTCATGGCTTCTGCTCCGATGAATTTAGATCACTGGTGCCCCCTGGGTTCGAATTTGCACGAGATACTATATTAACAACTAGATCCCACCCTTTTACAGTGAAACCGATAAAATGCAACCGCAACTTCTACTCCAACAGTTTCTTTTCTCGTACTTCCATACTGTGGAATTCCCTTCCACATGACTGCTTACCCTACGACTACAATCTCCAGGAGTTTAAATGTAAGATCAATAGACACCTCCTAACACACTAACTCGCTTCCATTCTTTCAAACACTCTTCTCATCCTCCAAACTATCTATCACCCCGATTCAGACATTTCCTATATCTAACCACTCTTTCTATTTACATTCCCCTATGTAGCCCCAAGCGCAATAGTGGCAGTGGAATGATTAAAAAAAATCTCTTGCCTGAAATCATTATATCATCTTTGTAATATATATAAATTCAAGGGTGATTGCTGAATATTTAAAGGAAATTCTGTTTGTTGGATGCAACAATTCCAAAGCAAATATTGCTGTATATTAAAGGCAAGCACAATTTTCACAAATATCATGAAATTCTTTTGCTGTTTTTTTTCTTTCTAGATTCAATTTATGCGCACTGTGTGATATATCTGTTTTATTGTTAATGTCGACGCCTTTGACACCTTGGTAAATACATGTGTGTGGTTTCATTTTGTGTGTATTTAGTGTATTGTATAGAGCATAATGATAATCGAGATCACACTTGTCTTTCTCTCAGATATCTTGCCCTCGGTGAAAAATGTTTGACATGCCCTACCCTATGTGGAAGCTATGACTGAAAATCACAAACTTAATTATATTGATATATAATAATACAGCTTGATTGTGTTGATTAATCTCAAAACTGATTAAAAAACTCTTTTATAAAATAAAAAAATCAGCTTTTCAGAAATGTGGCCTACATTTTCACATTTGATTGAATTTAAGCTCGTTACTAGCTTAGTATATCGGTTCCACACATTTATCCTTGAAATAGTCAAATATAACCAACGCTTCTACTCCAAATTTTTCTTTCCTCATGCTTCTGCCTGCGGAAGTCTAATCCGTTCATATCCTTCCCTAAATATCCATTTTTATACAGGCGGTTAAACCATATTGTCTTCTTCTATTTAGGTCTGGCTTGATACCAAACTAATTTTCTAATGTGAGTGTGTGCGCGTTATTATTTTTTCTTCTACTCTCTTTTTTTTTTCTACAAATGACTTTAATTCTTGCTTGAAAGTACAGTCTTCTGTTTTAATTTCTGTTCTTCTGTCGGATTTGCTTCTCAAATCCACAACCCACTCTACCACAGTCCACAAACAGTTAGTTGGTTCTAACATATATATATATATATATATATATATATATATATATATATATAATATGCCAGCGTTAACCCGAGAAAATTCCGTAACAACCTGCGAAATAATCTTCCTACATTTTTTCTTTTTCTGAAATCACACTAATATTGCATATTCAGTAACATCATAACAGACAATTTAAATCACCAAAAGTATATACAGAATAGAATTAATTTAATCCAGTTATACAATACAATTCCGTGAAAATTGAGACTCTTAAGATTTATTGTATTTATAGTCGAGTTACTACTCTCTGCGCTTCTGTAAAAGTCAATGTTATTATAATTGTTTTAACTTGGACTTTAACAAACCGACGACGACAAATCTCTAAAAATGTCAAATACATCGAATACGAATAGAAAGAAAATTTGATTCAAAACATTTTAGTCAAAGTTCAACAAAATATGAGAAATCACAATTCCTCTTTTTAAAATCAGCTTTCAAAATGTATACTTTGGTTTTACAATGAACGTGAGAAAATCATAAAACACCAATCACAGATTTTCGTCCCTAATGAACTTTAGTAAAACCTGGTTTATAAATTGGCTTGAAACTATACATATTAAACCAATGGAAAAAAATCATCTTTAAATAAAGATATCAGGTCAGTTGCAACTTTACAAAAGTTAAAAAAAAAACTGCAACGGTTTCCTTTATAAATGATTAAAATGTATTTTATTAAACTATATAAGTGGTTTAATTAATAATAGACGTCATTCAAGTCTAGAAATTTAAGAACAAGCAAATCAGCTAATAAGAACAGTGGAATAAGCTGATTGAAATGCAGAAGTTTGTTTGAATTACAAAATAACTGACAGGACATATGTTCACTGGACATTCAATGTCCATCCTTTGATAATGACTTATGTAAGCCGAAAGCTCAGATCTTATAAAAAAATGAACAATTATTGCGATTTCTTGTCGTCTTTCCATGACAACACTATCAAGCTAATCAGATCATACGAACGGATCTTACACAAAATAAATAGACAAAACTTGTCTATATTATTCAATGAAACCTGTATATATATATATATATATATATATATATATATATATATATATATACGTGAAATGTGCTAGTGATGTATTATTTATGTACTCGAAACGGTAAACCGGCGAGCCGAGTTCGTATACCAATCATTTGCTACAGTTACTTAGATATGTTATCAATCCATCTCAAAGTTGATGGATTTTCGGCCATATTTGGGAACTGATCTAGGAAAATTAATTTCAAAGATTTCTCTTGTCCAGGTATATGCAATAATTGCCACCATTGTTTAGTATAAATAAGTTAATAACCATTACACACATACGCACACACACTCGCACATTATATATATATATAATGTCAATTACACCAGGCAGTTTAATTCGACGAAAATACCAGAGATACAAGAAAACTGACTTGCAACGGACAATATCAAAGACACCAGATAGTTAAATGCGACAGACAATATCAAAGCTACAACGTATTTTAATGCGATGGGCAATATCACCGATACAGGAAAGTTAAATATGACGGGCAATATCAGAGATGACAGACAGATAAATGCAGCGGCCAATATGTGAGATTACAGGAATTTATATGCGCCGGACAATATGAGATATACATGGAAGTAAAATACCCAAGACATGATGAGAAATACAAAGAAGTTAGATGAGATGGACAATATCAGAAACGTTAGACAGTTACATAAGACGAACAATATGAGAGATACAAAATATGTGATGGACAATATCTGAAATTCAAAAGAATTAAATTCAGTGGATAATATGTGAGATGCCAAGAAGTTGAATACGGTAGAATATATGAGAGATATCATGAAGTTGAACTTCGGCAGACAATATAAGAGATTCCGGATAGTTAAATGCGATGAACTTCATAAAAAATACCAGGGAAATAAAAGTAACGAAGTAATTTAAATCACTTTCCATGTGGTTTTGAAAGTTTCCGAGTGAACTGACTGCTATGCCCACAAAACAAAACAACAACAAACAAACAATTAAACTAAGCATATTTTCCGGTTTTTGGATGTAGTCGAGTCAATATTTTATTACGTAAATGTGCGTTTGGTCATCAAAGAATGATGAGCTTAAAGTGTATATGAATAATCAGGTTTCTAAAATTAGACATGCACAACGATGTAGATATCTGCAAACCGTTCGTACATAGGTGGAAATGTAAGACACTGAGAATAGAAATGGGATTGTGGTTGTCAAAGATATATTCCAAATACTAAGCGGGAGAGTAAAAGATACAAATTTCGTTGAAAAACATACTGTTACGCGATATCTGTACTGTTGTAAGGGAAAGGATACAGAAAAACTTCATAAAAAATGAAAACGAGACATAAAGCAACCTATATATGTTTTAAAATAATGATACACAGGATATAATGCACCGAACACTTTAACAGTGAAGATGTTTTGGACAAAATATTTGATAAAAGGAAAGACACTTAACATCACGAAGATGTATTTGAAACTTCTGGAATAAGTAATAAGGAAGAAGGGCTCAGTAAACCTGATGGTCTCAGGACAGATTGAATGAAAGAGGGCGACAGGAAATTAGTGTGTATAATATTTTATAAGTTTGAGTAAATTGGCGTTAGCGCAAAGCCTGTGAAAGATAACAAAAAAGATATTAAGAGTCACTTATCAAGTGTCAGTAAGATGTGGAGGGCAATAACTTACCTCTTTAATGTTACATAAAGAAGTTACGAATACCTAACACTTAGCTGCACTTAAATTTTAAGACAAGGAATTTATTCTTATTATTTTTCGGGAAATTGTACGCAATATTTTCAGTTCTTGATGGATGAAGTGTGGATAGAAAACCAATAGAAAACTAAACATAAAAAGTTCAGAGTTTTACAATGAACATAAAATATATATATGTTCTTCCTAGAAAAATGCGATGAAGACATTCAAATATGCCAAACGAGATAAACGTTACGATTATCAGTTCCAACACTACGTTCTTTTGTGAATAAATAAGTTATAAGGAATTATTGGAAGAAAAGTAACAAAACAGGTGGTAAGTTAACATGAATTTAAAGTAAAACAAGCCAGAAAGTATTGTACGACATAAGTATCCATTTGCTGTCGAAAGAAAGGTAAAAATCAAATTTTGAAATATAGGGGACTGCATGAGTCTCTGAGTTTCTAAGAGGAATTTGAATATCCAAAAAAGATATTTGTCTTAGTACAATGTCACGCTCTTTAATGTAACAACAACTAAATTAATTCTTTAGACAATATTTGGCCTTAATATTAAAGAGAACCTTTCTATTTTTTTTGCAAAATATTATCTTCTATCTAATGATATACATTTTCCACAAAAATGTGCCCTGGTGATAAACTATATTTCCTTATATTTTGTAGAGTCTGTTTGAACAAACACACACACACACACACACACACACACACACACACACACACACACACACATATATATATATATATATACAAGTAATATGATATATAAGTAAGTTTGCATATATATATATATATATATATATAGATAGATAGATAGATAGATAGATAGATAGATAGATAGATATACAAGAAAAGTTATCTTATCAGTGTTGTTTGTCCTCTGACTTACTTTATTAAGGCAAACGTGCGGATATTTAGCAACCAGTATTAATATACAAAAAATATTCCTTTTCTATTCAATTACGTCATTTATCATGCGTCATAATTTTCCTCGACTTTTCAGTTAACCTGAATCTATGAGATGTTTTTCAAAAAGTTTAAAAACAACTTTTTTACTTAAACTAACTTTTTCCAGGTTGAAGTTTGGATAATTTTTGACGGAAATATCTCAGAAAGATTTTTCGTAACTTAGAAATGTTGGTCATAAATCGACACGAAATGTCGTTTTTGCTGCCTCAATAAACACAGGCAAGCACACATCCATATATATGCTCATATTATGTTCTCATTACGAGGCAAGCACACATTCATATATATGCTCATATTATGCTCTCATTAAAAACAGTTTCCACTTCGGCTATAATGCGTGACACTTCAGAAATGAATTGAGTTCTCTCGGTGACTGGCGTCTGTATACACTGCTTACATACAAGACGTTAAAATTTCCCTTTTCTGATCCTATGAGCCGATGGCTTAGGGAGTATAGACTCTGACTGACACCAAATCGGTCGAGTTTCGAACCGGCCAGAAGCAAGTGGATATGTCTAGCCACACTGATGAGCTGTGATACAGCGAAACTGGCTTGTATGTGGATGACTAATATATATATATATATATATATATATATATATATATATATATATATATATATATATAATCATTGTTAATAATCTGGTGTTCTTATATAACAGTATATTATATATATAAATGTGTTTGTGCATGTTTATGGGAGTGTGCGAGAACGTGACTGTGCGTGTTTATCTATCTGGTCATTTTTCATCTAACAAAAGATAACAAAAAAATTACTGGCAATATGCTTAAACTGACGAATGCTGATGTATCTTTTCTGTGAACGATGAGGAAATAAATGAAAAATCTTATTATCTGCTAAACGTTCTTTTTTTAACCATGACTTTAATTACTATTTTTAATCTACATCAATGATTTTTCTATGATTTATGATTTACAAAATCCATTGCAGTTTATTGACAATTCTACTCAAAACAATATCGATGTCTTTAAGCTATGTCTTATTTTGACAGTATTTCTATGTGTCACCAACACATTATTGGATAGACAATATCTGTCGATATAAAGACATACGAGAACATCATAATTATCAGTAGAATAAGAATAAGAAGAATAAGAATAAGAATAAGAAGATAAGTCGATAAGAAAACGATTCTTATTAAAAGTGAGCAAGAAGACGTTGAATGCGTGAAGTTATAATTATTGACTCATACTCGATACCTCTAAAACTTCGACGAATGTGATATTTGACCTATTATTTTGAAAGGTTGTGGTATACGGTCACGGATACATCCATTCCTGAATACTTACAATTTATTATAGTTATATCAAAGCAGAATCTTTATATATTCTTCTTATTCTTATAGTTTAAACTTCATGACTTCTCCAATTTCATTAATATCAACCACTGAATACTCAGTTAACATCCTATGTGGAGTGGCTCAAGAGCTTTGGTTTTCATTGGCTTTTTATATGAAGTATAAATAATCATTATCAAGTATTTACCTTAGCTAAAGTTAAAAAAACAAAAAAGATAGATAACACGAGCAAGCACCAGAGAAGTGCGATATGGTTGGGAGAAAGCTGACTGGACACTGACAAGTGTATCTGGCTCGTTCGTTGCATATGCACACTTCGTGCTCTGTAATTAATTTTCTAACGGAGCATCTCAGCGGAAATCTTTCTTCTTCTATGTTCCCTCTCTTTCAGGACGTAGGTGATCATGGTTCTCCACGTCTCCCTATCCCTTGTGGCTCTTAGTATGTTTGCTCCTGTTAAACCTCGCAATCCCCGTTCTGTCATCCACCTGATCAGGCCCTGCAAATATGTTATCCGCTAACCTTTTCTGTCTTTCTTTCCTTCTATCTGGCCTGCCAGTATCAGGATCTCCAAGCTCTCCTTCCTCATTGAGTGTCCTAGGAACTTCAGTTGTCTCTTCCTGGTGCTCACTATTAATTTCCTCTTTGTTGCCATTCTTTCCAACACCTCATCGTTGCTTGCATAGTCAGTCTACGATATCCTCAGCATCCTTCTGTAGAACCACATTTCCGCTGTTTCCAGTTTTGTCCTCATTTTTGTTGATATTGTCCAGCATTCACCGCCGTATTGAAGAACTGACATGACATAGCAATCCGGCACTCTTTTCTTTGTTTCTAGTGAAATTTACCTGTGTGTTAGTACTTTCCGAAATAAATGACAGTCTTTGATAAACTATGACATTACTCGAAGCAGAAAGTAATTTGGTAAAAAAAAGATGATAAAAAGATAGAGGTTGAATTTGAATAATAGTTGGAAATAATGGAAGAGATATAATAAATTACAAATGGAAACGTTTATCAAGTTATGCAAAATAATGGCGATTATATGGAGAAACTAAAAATACTGGAGAGTGAGAAAATTTCTAAAATCAAGATATGAAGAAAAAGAGAAACGTTAAAATTTTGGAGAAATCTATATTAAATAAAGTAAGTGTAAATAAGGGAACAAATGAAGAAGCATTAGATAAATATAAATAATTATACAAATAAAATGAGTAACGGTACTAGAAATGTGATAAATGTATCAAAGTAATTGATAGTGGATAAAAGAAACCATAGAAACTAGAAACATTAAAATATTAAAATGTAAATTACAAGTAGTAAGATGCAAGGGAATACATTTTATTAATGCAGATAAAACGAGACGAAGTAGTTTAAAACAGGAGAACAAGAAACAGAGAAAAATTTTAAACATATCAAAAGAAAGAATATTTGAATACAATGTAAGGAAATATAACTTATTAATATAATTAAAGCGCAATTCAGTTAGATTAAAATATAAAAAAAAGATGTCAAATATTTGCGGAGAAATGAAAAGAAAAAGAAGAAAGAATACAGAAAAAGGATAAAAAAGAAATTATTGCTAGATAAGAAAGAAAATACGACAATGGATAAAAAGAAAGATGCAAAAGAATTTAGAAGAATTAAAAGAAATAAAGAAATTATTAAAATTTATAAAAGAACAAAGAATTGAAAAAATAAAATAAGAAAGTCGAAAATAAAACAATAAAATGAAAAATTATAAAATATGGAAAGAGAGAAAAGGCAACAGGAAAAGATGAATAAAGCGTTCTTTTGAAGTGAAAGCTAGTTAGTGAAAAAGTATGTTATTTAATTTATAATAAAAATATATATTTACAGGTACAAATAAGAACGACTGAAATATAATATATAGAAAAAAGTAACATAACTGTGTAGTAAATAAGTCAAACGAGAAATAAATTAAGAGATATAATATGATAATGTGATAATAAGAAAAATAAGCGACAAGAATTTTAACAAGAAAACTAGCATGAAACTTTTTTTATAAAGTATTTGGAGAAAACAAGTGTCAGAAAGTGAGATACAAAAGTTACAAAATATAAATATGTGCATAAAATTTCAAATTCATTTTAAAGTTAGAAAAATGCTTGTCTATATTACAGATCTTGTGAATGAATAGAGATTTTATGCAAAGAATTACCCAAGAAACTTGTATATTGTTTCGATTACCTCATGCGTATGTAATATATAAATTTAGAAAGCATCGAGCTATCTAATATTCTTTTAAACCACTTAGAATTTCATTCACATTTGCAAAAGTAATCTAATATCTGAGGCAAACTGGATAAAGATTATACTGTTAAATTTAACGCTTACAAAACACAACTTCTCTCTGATCTTTACTATTAGTTATGATTTACAAAATCCATTGCAAGTTATCGACCTTTATATTCAAATATATATATATATATATATATATATATATATATATATATATATATAAATTAAATTAATATTTTCAAAGATGTTGAATGCACATTTCGACATGAAATCCCCGAAGGGTATAATACATCACCTCAGCAACAAATGCTATCCAGAAACTGGAGATATTTTGAAGTAACTTATGTCTATTTTCAGTTTTCAGCTCATAGATAGAATTGTAAAAAAAATAAAAAATTAAAAAGGGGGAAAATGGTATTGTCTGGGTTCACAAAAAGGGGAAGAGGACACTAAAGTAAACTGAACAGACGGCATGTTGAATTGATATTAGGTTAAACAAAACGGAAAGGAGATGGGAGGTAAAAGAGAAAAAGGCAGGGAGGGGAAAAAGAAGAGAAAGAAAGATTTTTTTTTCTTATTACAGACGCTCGATGCATTCAAATAAACCTAACTTCCTAAAAATGTTGAAGTATTAGAAAAAAGGTATTTTATTTAAAAAGGTATATTTAGGGGAAAAATTAATATTATTTTAAAGGGAACAAAATGATATGAGATTTAAAATTTAAATTTTAAAATAGGTCATATAATTTAATCTAATTAAAGATACCGCTAGGTATAGATGAGCTAAAAAAATTCCATATACAAATTATACACGCACACACACACACACACACACACACACACACACACACACACACACACACACACACACACACACACACACACACACACACACACACACACACACACACACACACACACATATATATATATATATACATACACACATGTATACATACACACACATATATATACATATATACATACACACATATCATATAAAAAATATACATATATATACATATATATATACATGTATATGTACATGTATACATATCCACACCCACACCCACACACGCATATACGCATACATATATATACACACACACATATATATGTATACATACACACACATATATACACATACAGATGCACATACACACATACATACATGCATGAACACATATACACACATGCACATACATACCCATTCATTTATGCAAAACAAATATAAATATATGCACACACGCACACACACACATACACACATACACATACATGCACACATACATACATATCTACATACGCACACACATACATACATATATATATATATATATATATATATATATATATATATATATATATATATATATAAAGTAATAAATTTATAAACATTATGAAGGGAAAGGGAAATACAGGTAAAGCCGTTAAATTGCTAATACACACATAAATATATATATATACATACATATAAAAAACTGAAAATTAGAATTTAAAACTTAAAATCTAATATCCGCCCTATGACGGTACTTACTGATGAATTCCTTTCTAAAATTCAGGAGTTAGTCCTGGTAAAGGTACTTTAAAATCTAAATCTTCTCCAATAGACATAGACGGCACCTATCACGAAAATTTTTGGGAATACAAGCTGAGCCTATTAGTTTCCAGCTAATTACATGGTCCAGCCCTTCCTCCTTCATTTTCCACAATCTCCGTGATAGTGCCGTCTTGAATCTTTGGTTTGGGTTAGAAAATGAGTACCTGTGGTTGTAAAGTCTCTGTTTGAAAGGGCCCACGGACATACCAATATAAGTCCGGTAATTGTCTTTGTTGTTAGATGGAGAAATACGCGCTTCATAAATTAATTGGGTGGATTTACATTTGCCCTCCACCGGGCAGGTATCCACAGAGTTACAATTGCATTTATCTACAATTCCGGATTTGGGGTCGGTATTATTTAAGTTCATTAAAATATGTCTATTATGGGAATTAATAATATCGTCTATATTTGAGGTGCAGGAGTAACTGATTTTTAGAGTGTATTTATTAAAAAAATTTATTAAGAGATTATTATTATTAAAATGTTTATCGACTAATTTGAGAAAATACTTACCAATATTGATATTAGTTAGTTTACAATAAGGAGTGTTAAACCAAATTATCTTCCTTTGTCTACATTTTCTTGTGTTTTTAGTTTTAGATGATTCAGGCTCTATAGCAGGCTGAATATACGTTAACTTGTTAATGAAGCCGCTTTTATATATATATATATATATATATATATATATAATTTTAAATATGACATATATAAATTCTTCTTTTCAGTATATGAATTATATAGACATTTTCTCATTGTTCTATTTAATTAAGCTATACTTTTAGCCATTGTCATGATACATGTTATTTTACATAGTACATTTATATGATTGAGGTGAAGTGTTATTTTTCAGATCGACATGCTTTCTTTGATGAAATTGATGACCTTGGGTGATGTCTTGCTAATTTCAAACACTTTAATTTCCACGAATTAGGTACATTATCGAATGCCTTATGGACATCTATTCAGGCAGCACTGATATTTTTATTTGAATTGAAGCACTCTTCAAAGCTCACTCAATTAATAAGTAACTAAATTAAGTTATTAATTCCTTAAAAGTTAGTTTTACGTTCAAGTGGTAATATGTCTACTTTTCCTACGAATAAATATATTTCTTTTGTTAAAATGTATATCAAACGTTTGTAAAATATAGTAAAGAGTTTTTTTGAATATGTCTGACAATTTTTATGTAGAAAGAAGATAATTCATTTAGTTACCCATGCTGTGATTATAGCAGGATCATTGACCGTTTCTTGAAGTTCTTTGGCTAGTTTTTGTTGTGAATTGAGAAACTAAAACCAAAAGGTAGACATTTTATCTATTCCTGGGACTTTCATGTTGTGTTCTTTTTTCAGTGCACATTCAAAACCCTCTAATTTTATTTCCACCAATGACTGTTCCGGTTTATTTCTCATCCATTCTACTTCATGCGTAATCCAATCTGGTTATTTCTTATTTCATTTACTAAAAAAACTCTATAATTTCTTACTTTGTTCGGTGTGTCAATTCAATATTTTATTTGCCTATTTCTATGTAAATTTTCATCGCATCGGTTGGAATAATCTTGTTTTGTCTGTAGAAACTTGACGTTTGTCATAACGTCTGCTTCTTTGAGCCTTCTGTTGTATTGTTTACTTTATTTTTTCTCTGGTAGATAGGAGTACATTCTCATTGCTAAATTTTTATTTTCTTTTTGCACGTCTGTTTTTTCTAGTCTTTATATTTGTTTCACTTTTCAGTTCATTGTATTCTGGTAATTCTGCAATATGTTGTTCAATGTTTTTCTCTATTTTTCTTTTCTAAGGTGGATCTTCATCGGCTGTGAGACTGAATTTTTTTTGTTTAATTTTTAGCTACTAATATTGCATATATAGTTTTTTGATACATATCTGCTGGTCTACATTGTCCAGAATTAACTTATGTGCAGCATTCCAGAGTATAATATTCTTGAAGTTGTGCTTTTTCGATTGTAATCTTGGGAAAACATCTCGTTTATACACTTCAATACATTTATTCCACTTATATACCACATGATCTCTTTCTTGCAATCTTGTATGCTATTCTTGTTTCTATAAAATAATTCGGTTCATTGTCGTACTTTGGTTTCGTTTTAGTGCAGGCTTGTGAGAAACTGAGACCAGGCAATTCTAACTATTCTAATCTTTCAACATTATCTCCACTGTGATTGGCATGTATCGCAGTGTCTTCATTATAATCTCTGCTTAGTGAGATGTTGGTAGTTTTTACATCCATTTCTGGCCCCCATTCACTTTGTGTTGATTTCTCGATTCTGATTGCGGTACTTTTTATTTTTTAAATTTCATCATCTGTCAATCTGTAATTTGTCATGAAGTAACTTCCTTATATTTACATGTCTAAACCTTTCTTGTCATATGTCATATGTTTGCCGAATACTTTTTGTATATTGTGCAGTACATTCATGACTAGTTTGGACTGCTCAAAAAGCCATTTTACTATTTCCTTCTTTAAATAAAGGTTGTGGATTTCGTGGGACAATTTTCAGAGCAATAGTTGAGATTATCCCTGGTTTAGGGACCAGAAAATTCAGCATTTATAGGAGTGATTTACCTATATTAGATTTTCCGACTTTAGATAGTGTGCTTCTGAGGGACAGGCTCTGTGTTTATCCGGTGGAAGGGCGATGCTAGACGATTTTATTTGACTTTTAGTTCTCATATTGTTTCTTTAAGAGACGCATGGGTCCAAATGTCAACCTAAAGTTGCACATCAGGTAACCTCTTTTACATGCATGGTTCCGGAACCTTTAATGGATCGTTCGTAACCTCAACATCCAACAGTCCACACCATGGCATAATTAACAGTTGAAATGTGTTTCTTATCGGAGTTTTCTTTCTCTAAGATAGGTTGCCAAAATTCGGAAACGCAATTGGAATTCAAAAAGAAAAACGTTGGAAAAAGTAATTGGGAAAGTAAAATATTCAACATAAGAAAATATTATGTTTAAATAATACATTATATATTTATAATAATAAATAATAATAATACATAAATAATACATAAATAATACAAATAATACATTAAATAATACATTAAATAATACATTAAATAATACATTATATATTTATAATCATGAAAACAAAAGATCGTTATTTTTATTGATTATAATTATTATCATCATCATCTTCCTCATTATATTTATATTTTTGCTATGATCACACTCTCACCTCTGCGGGAAGGCTGAAAGCAAATAGTGTTGTGTTCTTTTGGCTACATTTCGTTATTTTTTTTACAACACCCATATCATTACTAGCGTTAAATGGACAATTTTTTTCTTATTGCGTGAGTTGTATTTACCAAGATATTTTTTGGATTTCGGTTAAGTGGGGATTTTTATTTGTTTTCATTGTAATTTTGTGTTCGTTTCCTATGATTCCAAGTGCACTTAAAATGATTGGTATTATTCTTATTTTTAAATTTCACATGTTTTCTATTTAGATTTTTGGCAATCTATATTTCGATAAATTTACAAATTTATTCGTTGCTGTCTTACAATGCACTGAGTAATCCAAATCAATTAGTAGGCAAGTTTTTCATTACATTTTTAAAAAATATGCCTGGTTTATTTACGTCATTATTCATGACATGGCAAATTTTGTAATTCCATAGAAATGTGTTTTTTTCTATATTTTTAATTAGTGCTGGGTGATGTTCATACCAGTATTTGCTAATATCTTTTCTAAATTTTCCACATTGTTTAATGTAAATATTCCCCTACTCTACCGTAACGATTTTTATATTCATTTCTCGTAAGTGCAGAACAACTTGGAATTAGACGTCTATGATTTACTGATATTTGTCATAGAAGCTGCATTTTGGATGCACACTATTATGTATGATATTGGACTAAAATTCCTAATGAGTTGACTCTTGCCTTACGTTTCAGGTATGAAGACTTCCGTTTCAGCCTTTACTCCAGATTCCCGTAACTGTCGATGAGTACTAACTTTGTCAACATCAACCTTTTTAACACATTCATGATATCGGCCATGCAGGTGTTTATCTTGCTAGCGATTATTCCTCTATTCAGTAGCTTTATCCATAGTTTCATTTCCAATTTCTGCTGCTACATTTTTGTCTTGAGTTTTGTTTTGGTTTTTTACAAAAAACATTCAATGTAAATCTTGTTTAAATTCACAACTTTCTTTGTTGTCTCCATGTATGTAAGCAAATAGTTGTCTTGTATGAAAATCTTAGCTGAATAAACTTTTCTAAACTTTATACGGGTTATGTATAGACGGTCTGCATTAAAATTATATTTATGCATCTTATGCTTAGACAGAAGCTTTCTTGTCTTTGAATATACTCGTCTGGTTTCATTAATTGTCCAGGACAAGATATTTAAAACTATATTAAACCATTGGGATGCCAAGTATATTAATGTCTATAATTATGTACGGAGAATTAAATTCAGTTTTTAATACCAACATTACCTTTTGACAGTACACTTTCCGCATTATTTCTTTCATCTTTTAAGGTGAATTTCTTCATCCTGATTTTCAATGATGTACATATCAGTTTCTTTTTCTCTAAAACAGTGATTGTTACTCCATGAACTAAACTAATATAGGAGGGTTGTTGTGATAATCTTTGTAAAATTGTGGTTTTAGTACATTTATCCTAACCAAATTTTAATCTAGTATCGTCAGTGAAATATTTTACTGGTTTCAAAAGAACTTTCAGATCCCCGTAATTCTTAGCATACAGTTTTAAGTCATCCAATAAAAATAGCCGAGTTAATGCTATTAGGAATAGACAGAATATTCATTTAGATACATTGTAATCTTGAAATATTTCTGTTTATGTTTTATTTCACCAAACATATAGACTCCATTTATAGGATTGAGGCGAAGTTTTGTTTTTCATGGTGACACACATTGTTTCATGAATTGATGAAGACAGGTGATACCTTGTACTTATTATTATTATTATTATTATTATTATTATTATTATTACAATGTCATTTTTCATTATATTTCGATTTCTGCTATCGTCACACGACCAACCAAATATGGCTCCATTTGATGTTACTTTCTATCTTCCCTATCATCCCTAGCGTTAAATAGACAAACTTTTCCTTAGTGTGTGGGCTGTACTTAATAAGACAATTTTTTCTATATCTCTTAAGCAGGGGTTTCCAGGGATTCTTTCAATGTGTTGTTTTGTTCCATGTTTTATCATTCCTTATGTCTGGCCTATTTGCTTCAATTTTTCTGTCTGTGTAGATGGTGTAATCCCATAGAATGGTGACATCTTCTATTTCTGTAACCGGTGCTGCGTGATGTTCATACCAATGTTTGTTTACAGATTTTCCATAGTGTTTGTACATTGTCCAATGTAAATATTGCCCCACTCTATCGTGGCGATTTTTATATTCATTTGGGGTAAATACAGAACAGCCTGAGATTAGATGGTCTATTGTTTCTTGGTGTTTATCACAACACCTGCATTTTGGATATATATTATTATGTATATTTGCCTGAAAATTTCTAGTAAAAAAACTTTTGTCTTGCGCTACAAGAATAAAGCCTTCAGTCTCAGATTTTAATCCAGATGCACTTAACCATCGATGAGTATTAACTTTATCAACATTGGATTTATTGGCACGTTCTGGATATTGGCCATGTAGAGGTTTGTCTTGCCAGCGTTGTTTCAATTGTTCAAGAGCTTTATCTTTGGCTTTCATTTTCATATTTTTTGCCGCAATAGTTGGTTCTTGGCTTCTGTTTTGCTTTTCTACAGAATCTACTAACTGTAAGTCTTGTTTGTATTTACTGCCTTCTTTTATTATTGAATATTTTGCTTTCTTTCTTCATGTTGTCTTACTAATTGTATCATCCAATCCTTTGTTGTTTTTATGTATGTTAGTAAGCCAATAGTTGTTGTCTTGTATGAAAATTCCAGCTGAATAAGACCTCTTCCACCTTCTTTACGGGGGATGTATAGACGGTCTACATCAGCCTTTCGATGATGCATCTTATGCTTAGAAAGAAGCTTTCTTGTTTTAGCATCCATTCGCCTGATGTCGTTTAGAGTCCAGTTTAAGATGTTAAAGCTATATTGGACAACTGGGATTGCAAGGCTATTAATGGCCATAATTCTGTTCTGAGAATTCAATTCAGTTTTAATATAATTCATAGCCTTCTATAGTACTCTTTACGCACTAATTTCTTTCATTTTCTATGGTGAATGTTTTCACTCACATTTACACATAGGTATTTATTAGCTTCTTCTGATTTCAATTCATTTATTGTTACAGCAGGGTCTAAGCTCATTGAGGATGTTTCTTGTATTGATCCACGTAAAACTGTAGCTTTAACACATTTATTCAAATTGAATTTCATTCCAATGTCCTCGCTGAAGCATTTTACAGAAGACCTTCCAGCTCATTATCATTCTTAGCATATATCTTTAAGTCATCCATGTAAAATAGATGGCATATTTTCTGCTGGCCTATTTTATAACCACATTCTGTCTTATTAAGTTGAGTGGTTAGTGCTATTAATGATATGCAGAATAGTAAGGGAGACAAACATTTTTTATTTTTATTTTTTTATTTCTTTTGTTTGTGTTTAAATTTTCTTCCGGTTTCCAGAAGTTCAGAATAACTTCATGATAGTTTCCGCTGTTCATTTAAAACATTCACCTTGTATGATACACATTTTTCATTGATAAAGCGCATTATAATGTAATGATATGTATATGTCAGTATAATGTCTTGTATTTCATTAATATAGAGCACCAACAATTAATTTAATGTCTCGTGGAACCATTATAGATGTCCTCATAGGCCACAGTTTTTAACATTTGCATTGTATTTTGTTAATTGTTTTATGATCTTCAAAAGGACACTACAATCTGCAGGACCGGCCATGTCAATAATAATTACGTTCTCTTTGTTGTTCTTGATTACGATGTTTAGGATATTAACTTTGATTATTCTCTCTGTGTATAATATAAAGTTGTAAAATCATTTTAACAAGTTTCTATCTTGGTAACCAGCTTTGGTTGATGCTCATAGCAGTTCCTTGCACTTTTCTAATGTAAATATTGTATATGTTACTAATATAGATATTGGTCCAATCTATTAATCCGAGTTTTTATATTACACCGTGAAACATGATAAAATATGCTCATTCTTTTCTGAATATTTATCACTTTAAATGCATTCCGGATTAACAGAATCTTTAATGATGTGTGCTTCGTAATTTTTAGTTAGGCTTTGCATTGATCTTTTGCAGTTATGAGATTACGACCACATCACACTGAGACACCAGTTCCATACGAGCTCCGAAGCAATTAAGTCCCACCCTCTTACAGAGAAAACAATCAAATGTAACCACACGGCTTCTCGCACTTTCCGCCTGTAAAACTTCCTTCCGAATATTAGCTTCCTGATAGCTACGTTCTCCCAGAGTTTAAATTCAACGTCAATTGCCATCTTTTATATCCATGATTTCCTTCCTTTCTCTCACATCCCTTTTATCTGAGTCTTCTCCCTTTCCAATGTTCCATTACCAGCTCTCATCCCACTGGTGTTTTCAACATCCTCTTACCCATTCTTGGACAACCCCGGTGATAAGTTCTTCTTTCTTTTTAGTAAGGCTTGTGTTCCTTAACAATTATTATCTCGAAATATAAAATAAAACATTTTTAAAAAGTTTCTGCTTGAAATATCACGTAATGACTGATATTCTGTTTAAAAAATCATCTAACCTGTGGAATATGAATAAAAATGTGCAAAATGTTACAATTGATGGTAACAACTAGTTTGTTAAGGACAGTGTATTGACTACGAAGAGCCATATGTGCCATCGTTTCATTATTTGTTAAATTGCCATTACTTTTTTATTTTATAACTGCTATTACAACTAACTTTACTTCAGCTACTACTCTTTTTAATACTAATTTTAATAATAATAATAATAATAATAATAATAATGGCAATAATAAAATATATATAATTGACAACATGGTCACTATTGTGGTTACATTGACTTTTCTGTGGATCAAAAGAGAAGAAATTTCAAGCGAACTTAACAAACAAGGATTATCATACTTAATAATATAAATAACAAAATAAAATAACCAGTTATATACGGTTAAATGCAGAATTCCATATATATATATATATATATATATATATATATATATATATATAGTCATCCACATACAAGCCTGTTACTAGTCAATGCGGCTAGATACCCACTTGCTTCCAGCCGGGAATGAAACTCGATCGATATGGTGTTAGCCGGAGTGCCTACCACTAAGCTAGTGTCGCATGTCTGAGAGAAAAGTAAATTGTAGCGTGTTAAATATATACGAGTCGTGATGCACGTATATATATATATATATATATATATATATATATATATATATATAGGCAGCATTTCTTTATGTTTCATTACATAATATAGCCAAGTTTTCTTTATTTATTTTATGCATTTTTTCATATTGTCTGATAAGCTTAATAGTATTGTCATTACATGATGAAATAAAATCACAATATTATACATAATTTATTTTATAATCCGATTCAAGCTTTCAGCTTACATAAGCCATTTTCACCGATTTCAAATTATATTATAGTATAAAAATTCAAGGACAATAATGACAATAATGACACACTGATTTGTTGACATATACGATTTCCATGCAAAGAGATACTTGTGCATATAAGACGCTGGAAGTGGATATCACACATTACTACCCGAGAGTGTAAACAAGAAATATTAAGTTAGCGATTTGTAAAAAACAACATAGTTTACAAATTCAAGTGCCCTTTTCCAGAATGTATCGCTAACGGATTAATATTTATGTTGATAACACCAAGAACCTGCTTTCGCGACGTTTGACACTACATTTAAAAATAATTCTAACATTTTTTGGCATTTAAAACAACATGTCTGGCCACATGCACACACCCGGAACACCCTTGTGGAAAACACAACTATACTTAAACATGAGAAAAATAAACAAAAACTGAAAATTCTTGAATCTATATACATGAATTTGTTGAAACCAACGTGAACAAAGTAAATTATGAAATGTTTACAAATATCCTTAAATGCCTATAATTAATAACAGAATCCATTGGTTTTTTTCCAATGGCTTCCCACACTTAATATATCTCATTTTTACTCTCGTGTGATCATGTGTAATATTTGCTTCCAGCCTCTTGTATGCACGAGTTTCTCGTTGCTACGAAATCTTCCATGTCAACAGAAACCGACTGTTATTATTGTCATTAATGTCCTTTAATTGTTATCCTATAGTGTAATTTAAAATCTTTGAAAATAAGTTATGTAAGCCGAAAGCTTGGATTGGATTATAAAATAAATCATGTATTATATTGTGATTTTCTTCCATCATTATGCTATTAAGCTTATCAGACTATATGAAAGAAATTACATAGAAAATAGAAAGAATTTGTCTATATTATTTAATTAAACATGCATTATTTACAACTTCTGGCTATCAGCTTCCTGCTTTCCTGTATGTTGGAAGTCTTCCTCTGTAGTTCCTATATATACGAATACTGGAGAACTCTCGGACCGTGCAAATTACATCCCTATCTGCATCATTCCGATCTTTGGCAAAGTGTTCGAAGCCATTATCAAGGCCGATGTGTTTCATCATCTCAAAGACCACAGGCTTCCCGTCGGAAAAAAAGCATGGTTTTCGCTTCACAAGGTCTACTGCTAATATGCTAACGAGCATCACAGACTCTTGACAAGAATACCGAAGCTGGAACCGTTGCTTATGATATTTTCAAAGCGTTCGACAGAATCTGGCAATCTAGCCTTCTACGCAAATTGCGGAGCTATGGTATAACTGAACATTTGTTTGACCTAATCCAGTCAATCCTCTCTAATTGCACATTGAAGATAGTATTAAACGGACATGACTTCAAAAATTTCCATACGAACGCGGGTGTCCCTCAAGGCTCTATCCTAGGTCCTAAATCTTTCTGATATACATTAACGATCTCCCAGATGCTATAAGACCCCAAGTAGGCATGTATGCCGATGACCCCTCAGTTTACTCTCGCCTCGATCAAAAATCTGGTGTGGGGCAAAAAAGCGAACCTCGCTGCTGAGCATGAGAATGACCTCCTATCCATGGTGGACTAGGGTAAGAAATGGTTCCTAAACTTTAATGCTCCCAAAACGAATCTGCTATCAATTAACCATCATTGATAATCGTTCCTACCTCCCATTAGTTTGGAACAGGCCTGCCTCTCTGAGAGTAAAACACTACGCTTCCTTGGCCTCACACTCTCAGCAGACCTCAAGTGGAATGACTATATCGAATTTATTTCTAAATTCACTGCTATGAAAGTCGGTTCTCTCTGCAGGTCCTGAAGTTTTTCCCGTCTGAGTCCATCCTGCATAAATCTACCATCCACCCGTGTAATGAGTAGTGCTGCAACACCTGGTCGGGTGCCCCTGCTATTCTCCTCGAAGTTCTTGACAATATACAACGTAGAATCTGTAATGTAATCGATACCGACTTGGCAGCCCGGCTGCAGTCACTCTCTCACCGGCGTGATGTGGCTTCCCTGTGCCTCTTCTATAAATACTTTCACGGTTCCTGCTCCGATGAACTTAGATCACTGCTGACCCCTTGGTATGAATTTGCAATAGTTACTAGAATAGCAACTAGGTTCCACTCTTTTAAAGTCAAACAGATAAAAGGTGACCGTAATTTCTACGCTAACAGCCTCTTTTCTGGCACTTCTCGCCTGTGGAATTCCCTTCAATATACTTGGTTCCCCGACAGCTACAATCTCCAGCAATTTAAATGTCAATAGACACCGCTTATCACATTAACTCGCATCTATTCTCTCAAACACGCTTCCCATCTACTTAACCCTCATCCTCGGTATCCCCATCCGTCTATCTCCCTCCGTCCGACATTGTTTATAACTAACCGCATTTTCTCATCACTTTCCCCTATGTAAGCCCCTGCACAATAGTGAAATTAGAATGCCTTGCTTGCTGTGAAATGATTATATATATATATATATATATATATATATATATATATATATATATACTACCTTCCTAGTAACTATAGTTAACTATAGTATTAACTCCACCAATGAATTTATACAGATTCCCCATTCCGTAAAACCTAACAATCAAATAATTGCATCTTTGGATGTCCAAAATATATTCACTAATGTTCCAGTTAAAATCATTTTCCGTGATGTATACAATCATGCTACTCTGTCATCAATCAATATTTGACCCACTATTTAAAAAAAATATTATTGGCATGCACCACACAATTACTCTTTCATGACTACTTAGGTAATATTTATACTCAAATAGATGGTATTGCGATGGAATTTCTTTTAGGTCCCCTCTTTTCTAACTATTATATGGCAAATTAATAAAATAAAATAAAAAATTAATGACAACAATAAACCCTCTATATATGTAAGATACATAGATGACATCTTCATTTTAGCTAAGAATATCGATCAAATTACACAACTTAAAAACCAATTTGAAGGTCATTTCGTTTTCAAATTCTCATTAGAACTTAATATTAATAACAAAATCTCATTCCTTTATGTATTCATTGATTCTATCACACATAGCTTTACTACTTCTTTATATAGGAAACAAACTAGCATAAACTCGCGTCTTCTTAATTATAATAGTGAATGCCTCAACGATGTAAATTTGCTGTTATAAAAAGACTTAATTCAACGTACACAAATGATATCTTCTTCCAAATCCATATTTTTTGAAGAATCATACAACATTAACAAACACTTGTCAATAATGGGTTTCTTCTCTCCGTTATTGATCAACAAATTAAAATGTATCTCAACAAACTTAACAATAGCTCTAACAATATTGATAATATTAATAATAATGGTGTACATCAAAATAAACATGCCATTATTAATTTATGCTATTGCAACCAAATACATAGTAATAACAAACAAGATGTTAAAACTCTCAAAAACATAATATGCATTAATTTACATCCCCTTTCAGTGATTGTACCTCTGGTACTAATAATGAACCCACTACATATATTGGTTTTACTTCAACCTCGCTCTACCGTAGACTTACCTGTCACATTTCTGATCAAAGTGCAATTAAACAACATTTCTTAGAATAACCTAATCATGCATGTAATATCAGACAGATTTTAATCAACAATGCAATAATCCTCTCTCATACGCACAGTAAAAAGAACCTTCAGTTATTGGAGGTCACATACATTAAAGTCAAACAAACCACATTTAATAAAATCACGTTTAAATCAGGTCATAATACATTACAATGCATTTAAATGTATGGTTCTGTTCTCATTTCGAGCTCTCACGCGGTGTGACGTCATAGAACCGCATTACAAATTTACGAACTGCGTTTGCTATTTTTGATAACTGTCATCGTTGCTTAGCAAAATTTTATGTCGACACAAGATAAAGTCGTCGCTGAGGGTGGATGTTTTTATATTAACGTCCTTATAATCTCTCTGAAGATGCCTCATGTGATCCGAAATCTTAGAACCAACTTAATAAAAATTATCCAAATGTTGAAGAATTGTTGTCTTAGTTTTCGCCTGAAATTAAAGCCCAAATAAGATGTTTAGAACGGCACACATGACGGAGTTTGTAAAACAAGATTTATTTACAAAGCAGAAGTACAAAATACAGATCGACTGAGAAAATTATATTTAGGATGTACTCTTTTTCTTCTTCTTTATCTTCTATTTGCGATATCCCTTCAAGACGTAGGCGATCATGGCTTTCTACGTCTCCATATCCCTGGTGGTTCTTAGCACACTTTCTCCTTTTACAGCACTCAAACCCCGCACTGCCTTCCCCCTGCTCAGACCCGTAAAATATTTTATCCGCTACTTTTTTCCTGTTTCTTTTTCATTCTATCTGACTTGAGTATCAGATTCTTCTAGCCTTCCTTCCTCAATAAATGTCCCAACAATTTCAGCTATCTCTTTCTTGTTCTAATCCTTTCTAAATCATCATCATTGATCAAATACTCGAGACATTATGTTTGCAGCATGCTTCTTTAGAACCACATTTCAGTTTCTTCAAATTTTTCCTTCATTTTTCATTAAAGCTTGAAAGCATTAAATTTGTCCCAAACTAGCGAATCACGTGTGGAAACTAAAATAAATACAAACCGCAAAGACCCTGATACAAAATCGATTATATAAAAATGCAAGACATTAAAATGTCAGTGATGTCTCCACCAATGTTGCGAAATCGACTTTTATATATATATATATATATATATACCGGAAGATTAAAGCATATCTGTTTTAAAATCACTGCCTAAGAACGCAGGTAGAAAAGAATGTGAAATTCGATGGACAATGAGCTGAATAAGTTACTTAACAAAACTTATTATCCGACTACTTATGAACATACGTCGAAGTAGAACCAGGCCGGAGATCGAACAAGAACATTACGGTTTCATCAATGTCAATGGAAACAAATGTATATGTATCCTCAGAATGTTATCAGAAATTCTAATACAAATGCAGAGGAACCTCTACCTGCGTTTCACAAAAACATTTGAACAAGTACACAACAAAGACTTGACACAGATGTTCAGCAATATTGACATATGCAGGGCAGATATTAGAATAATCAAAAACCTATACTGGGAGTAAACAACCTGATTACAAACCAGAAATGAGTTCAGAAGGTATACAGAAATAGGAAGGAATATATGACAAGGATACCAGATTTATTTAACATATACAGCGAGATAATTCTGGGAGAAATAGAAGTCCAGACAGGATTCGTCATTGTTGGCCAATTGTGAACAATATATGTTACGAAGATGATATACAAAATGCACAGACTAAATATTCTATCTATCTATCTATCTATCTATCTATCTATCTATCTATCTATATATATATATATATATATATATATATATATATAAGTGTGTGTGTGTATAGGTGAATTTGTGTTACTCTAATTTAGAGCTAATAATTTTTCTTCACAGATTTTTAATTTTCAGTTTAATTTTACTTGAAACTTTAACATATCATGTAAAAAAAGTAGACTATATTTCCTATGATTGTGATAGGCACACATACAAAAAAAAACGAAGATTATATATTCATTCTTTTCCCCAGTTTAACATTTGATATATTTTTATGTTGGGAATTACTTTATATTTGACATTACGGCATCCGATTGATTTCAATGACAACGATCTAAACCATGTTTTTAAAATATTATCTCCCTTTGTTTACATCATTACTTGAAATATTTACCTTCATTCCTTTTTGAACAATCAAAATATTTCAGAATCTTTACATTGTTATATATACTGTGAGTACTTGATTTTTTCTTTCGACTTGGTTTGAAACTGTCGAGATTCAGTTGATTTTATTTTGATTTGTTTTTTGTTTTATTACTGCAGTAAAGATGAAGCTGAAAGATGTTAATTTCAAACAAAATAAATACGTACAATAGCTGCTTGCAAAAGATTAAATAGAAGACGTACATTCAATGTGCCAAATAACATCATTTACTGGCTACATATTGTGTTCTCATTGTTGTTTAATTTTCCCAATCGTCGATATCCACATCCACAAGTATATTGGTTGTTTGGTTCTCAAAAGCAAGTTCTTCCTTTTGTTTTATTCACATTACGCAACCGTTATCATATCAGTCTAAATTTCTTTTGGAACCATTAATCTTTTGAAGTTTTATGGAATCTGTATTCCTTACACCCGCTTTACTTAAACATTCAACTACACAAAACAAAGAGGATTTTACAACGACTGATGACTTTCAAAGATATTTCCAATAGTGATTCTCACTGATATTATACACGGAAAAGAAAAAACTGCTATAACACTTACAGAAGGCAGCTAATGAAGGCGGAATTAAAGACTGCACATAATGTAGAAGAGATCTGAACGCATAACCATAAATGAAAAGAAGAGTCCAAAATGGCAAGTATAGATCGGACGTACAAGCAGGAACCAGAATTCAGATACGGTGAGAGTTTTCTAACAGAGGATGGAAAGTGCGACACTCAAATCTGAAGGCGCATTGGCATGGCTAAGGATGCATTCTAAATGCTGAATTAGGTGTTAGGAGATAAAAGAATATTTTGTTAGAAGCAAATAAGTGAGTACTAGAATGTTGTGTGATTTATGCTCATTCAGTATGGCAGAGGATGATGTACAATATCATAAATGATAAAGGGAAGTATTGGAGCGACAGAAATGTGTTTCTATAGAAGGATGCAAAAGATAGCATCGACCGAAAACGTTAGCAGAGATTTCAGAGAAAATCAAAAAGAAAACGAAAATTATAATTAATTTCAGGAAAATCAGCTAAAGGTGTTAACCAACAACATGAAATAGGGAGATGTGAAATGCTATGCTCGCCTAACTTCTGAAGTGACTCGACACATAGACAAAGGAGAAGAAGAAGTAAGAGTTTACCCGCTTTCTCTTCATTAATTCAAAGAATATTGTCAGGTGAATTGCTGCCGTCTTTATTTATTAACACTAAAATCATAAAGTTATATAAATTCATTTCTTTGACAGACGTGTTGTAAAATCATTTTTCTTTGCAAAAATATTTTATTGTATGACGAAATATTTTCCACGTTAAACATTTGATTAGGGAAAGCAATTTTGATTTCGAGTGGTAGGAATTTTCACGGGTCACGTCTTGTATTTATCACTGATTCTTATCTGTATCTCTCTGGTCAGCAATTTCGACATATTAAAAATTTACATTTATAGATAAAGCAGCAGTTTCATGTAAGAATTTCAATGTTGTGTGTCATTATCTTTAATGTCTATCCGAGAAGAAAGAGATAAATGATATTTTATTGACAAGAACAGCACTTTCAGAAAATGCGCTGCTGCTGACATTGCATAATACTTTGTTGAGTTTCTCATTAGAGCTGACGTGAGAATCACTATTGGAAATATCTTTGAAAGTCATCAGTCGTTGTAAAATCCTCTTTGTTTTGTGTAGTTGAATGTTTAAGTAAAGCGGGTGTGAGGAATACAGATTCCATAAAACTTCAAAAGATTAATGGTTCCAAAAGAAATTGAGACTGATATGATAACGATTGCGTAATGTGAATAAAACAAAAAGAAGAACTTGCTTTTGAGAACCAAAAAACAAATATACTTGTGGATGTGGATATCGACGATCGGGAAAATTAAACAACAATGAGAACACAATATGTAGCCAGTAAATGATGTTATTTGGCGCATTGAATGTACGTCTTCTATTTAATCTTTTGCAAGCAACTATTGTACGTATTTATTTTGTTTGAAATTAAAATCTTTCAGTTTAATCTTTACTGCAATAATAAAATAAAAAAACAAATCAAAATAATATCAACCGAATCTCGACAGTTTCAAACCAAGTCGAAATAAAAAAAGCAAGTAATCACAGTCTATATAACAATGTAAAGATTCTGAAATACTTTGATTGTTCAATAAAAAGGAATGAAGGTAAATATTTCAAGTAATGATGTAAACAAAGGGAGACAATATTTTAAAAACATGGTTTGGATCGTTGTCATTGAAATCAATCGGATGCCGTAATGTCAAATATAAAGTAATTCCCAACATAAAAATATATCAAATGTTAAACTGGGGAAAAGAATGAATATATAATCTTCGTTTTTTGTTGTTTTTTTTTGTTTTTTTTTTATTTGTATGTGTGCCTATCAAAATCATAGGAAATATAGTCTACTTTTTTTTACAGGATAAGTTAAAGTTTCAAGTAAAATGAAACTGAAAATTTAATTTATCTGTCAAAAATTATTAGCTGTAAATTAAAAGTAACACACATTAACCAATACACATTTATATATATATATATATATATATATATATATATATACATTTATATATAGATAGATAGATAGATAGATAGATAGATAGATAGATAGATAGATAGATAGGATATTTATTCTGTGCATTTTGTATATAATAATATATTCCCAATTAAAGAGACCAAGAAATATTAAAAGTAGATAATAGCAGAAATTTTGATAGTAAACGCAAACAAACAACGGCATTGCAAATGTCTAGTGTTAGAGGGAAAAGTTTAATTCACAAATATGAAATAGAAATTCCTTATATCTTTTTAAAATATTAGAAATTAAAATGTAATAAATCTAATTTAGGTGCTTTCGTTGGTTTGTAAACACACGTTAATATATATATAGGTGTGTGTGTGTGTGTGTGTGTGTGTGTGTGTATGATATATGTACACTACAGGCCATAATTATTAAGAAATCCCAGTGTTTTAACAAGATATGTATTTCATACTATTTTTTAGTATTTATTACTAAGTGAATAATTGTAACTGAAAATAAAGTGGTACTTGCGTTAATATTGCACAATAAGATGTGCATCAAATGAATTTATAAATATTTAATTATTACCTATATTGCAGTTTCCTCAATGAAAGAATGAAGAACATTTAGGTTGATTTGTACGAGTTCATCGTTGCTTCCTTGCCTTGTAAAATTTTGCAAAGTGATAATAACAACGTGAGCGTGCGTATATGCGTGTGCGTTTGTTTGTTTGTGGAATGAAGCAAATTCGTCGAATCTATTGAATATATGTTGCTCAAGCATATTTAACACGTTGGCCTTCACATTATACTCGAAACCAATTTCTTTATTAGATGTAACAGTTTAGGATTAGTAATAGTGATATTTCAGGCCGTTTCTCTTTTCCAAATTCAATATGTCCACATAAATAAGTACAAGCGGGTTGATGAATCTGATAAAATAGGTCAGGCGGAAACAGTCTGAATCAGTATTAGGTTTTTATTAAAAATATTTCATCATTAATACTAAGTGTTCGATCTTCACACGCTGATACTTAAATATGTTCGTGTATCAATACAAAATCTCAGTAAACTTTGCTTTATTAAGATTTATAATCTGGAATCCAAAATATGTCTTCCTGGTTATAAGATGTCAAATATTTTCATACTTCGCTTTTATTCTTAAGGCGTTCTGATATTTGTTTCTCATTTTATTACATTAGATATAGAGTTTATTTTCTTTCACTGTTTGAGCTTGATATCTTAAATTTGATTTCCATACCTGCCGTTCCACTCTTGCTGAAAACAGCACATTTTGCATGATTAGCCCTTCATTCATGCATTCCTTTACTACTTCTCTAAGGAATTGTTTTCACTCTGAATTGGCTATCAATCATGAATTTTTAATCAACCTACAGAATAAATATGGAAGGTGAATTAAAACTGTTTTAAATAATTATCTTTTCCTTTAAATCACAAGTAATTGCATAATTTCCATGGTTAATTTATTCATTCTGTTGCCAAGATGAAGTGAAAACGGCAGTAGCTATTTCGTTTGCATGTCTACTTTTTGGTAATTGAATCTAAGCTATGTATTCTTTTTTGAATCAATTTAAAGTCCACTGCAGTTAAATTTGAAAGAAATCTGACGCTCAATATAACAAAACACCAAAAATAAAACAAATAGGTTGCAACTGCAAGGAAAGAGGAATCAAACTTCCGAGTTAAAATTCATGCCATTTTCCTGCAAAATCTTCGGATATATACCCACTAATACCAGCTATGGGTTAATACCAGCTGAGCATACTAGACTCTCTAAACATGGGTTTATGTCTGTGGGAATCACTATTCTCAATACAAACTCATATACAGAACAATGGTAAATAATCCCACTTATTGAAAAGTACATGAAAATGTATAGATATTTAAAAAAAAAGGTAGGTCCTAAAATCCTACAACCTCACTGGAATTAGCAAATAAATCAAAAGCGACTATATTGCTAAATTCATGCATATATCAAAATAATACCCGTTCTTAATTTTTTTAAAATAATGTTATTTGGTCTCAAATCATCTCTTATCCTTGAAATGTATATTTTCATTTTCCCAGGTATAATTAATGATGATTTCAGTTATTTAAACTGTCTGTTCCGTTGCATTAAATATTTACACTTTCATAAGTATTTAGTGTGTAATTTTCTTTTAATTATATCTATTAGATCACCTATGTATCTGTAAATATATCCGTTTGTGTTTTTCCTTTTAGAAAACTTGTCAATATTAAAACATCTCGCAACACTTTTGGCTTTAAATTAATGATTCTAACCCGATACAAATGAGGAAAAATTACTTTTAACTGAACAAAAGTAAAGAAAAAAATGATGGTTAAACGTATAGCCGAAAGCACTTGAATAAAAAAAACATTCGAGAATTTTTATAAAATTTATGTACTAAAAAGACAAACATATGAGTTCGAATGAAGAATTAAATAACCTAACCAAAGCACAATTATTTTTAACTTAACTTGCATAAAAGAAGAATTGCTGCCTAAAAAAGGGATTAATATATATATATGTTGGCTTTTAAGGCGCTTTCTCCTGTTACACCAGGCAACCAAGCTCTGCATCTACCTCCTCAGGTCTCTCAAGTACGTTACACGCTGTTTTCCCCAGTCTCTCGTTTCCTCTTTCTAGCCTGTTAATATCAGGTTCTCCAAGTCTTCCTTCCTCAGCGCATATCTTCACTGCCATATTAAAGAACAGTGATCACATAGCAATCCATTACTCTCGTCTTTGTTTATTGTCTCTTAATACTCTACTCAGATTCGGAAATTTGTACTTTGCCATGCAGATTTGCAGGTATTTAAATTTTTATACGTGCTTGATTTTTGTATCCCTCACTTGTATTTCGCATGTTGGGCTGCTCTTTTAACTGGTAACCATGCATTCGGTTTTCTTGCATTTTATTTGTAGTCTTTTCTTGTTACTCTTTTCAGTCACCTTCTGAAGTTTTGTAGTTTCCTTTCTGAGTTTGCTTTCAGCACCCTATCATCTACGTACATGATCTTGTTCAAATTGTGGCCTCCGATGACAAACCTGGCATAACATCTGGAGTCCTCAGAATAGTCTTGCTGTACAAGTTAAATAGACCCGGTGAATAGACACATCCTTGTCTTACACCCCTTTCTATTTTTTTAAATCTGCTTAATTCGTTACCTGTTCGTATGCAGAATATATGCTGCCAGTAGAGATTTTTAACTACTTTTATGTCTTTTCCAAACATGTCGATGTTAGTGAGAATTTCCATCAATTCTTTATGGCGGATTTTGTCAAACTCATAATCGATAAATCATAGGTACACCTCTTCATTTGTATTTCGGAGAGCATTCTAATTATAAATATAGCGCTCCTTGTTCCAGTGTCTTTGAAGAAACCCGCACTATTCTTCTCCTATAACTGGCCCGATTTTGCTTTTCACTCTATTCCTTAGGATTTGGACGATCAGTATTATAATGTGACTCATTAAACTTATTTTCGGTGGAATTCGCACTCGTTTGCAGCTGGCTTCGTAGGCAGTTCTATAAAAATTGACTTGCGTAGATCGTCTGGATTTTGAGCACTATTATAAATTTCATTTATTATTCATGTAATTTACTCAAAGTGATTTCTTCCAGGGATATCAGTAGACCTATTACAATACCGTCTGTTCCAGCTGCTTTGTTTCTGTTTAATTTTACCACTGCAGCTTTCCATTTTGGATTTAATATTTACGGTCCGTCATCAAATGTGTCTATTATCTGTTGTTCTCTCTTATCGTGGAAAATATATTTATATATTTTATATATGCTTTCCAACGCTGAAATGTTGTCTCTTACTCCAATATGATTATTCCACCATTGAATTTTATATATCCTCTTCAAGAGTAGGTAGTGATAAAAATTACACTACCCACAAATAAAGAGTGAGGGAAATTTTGAAATAGCAATTTTGGCCAATTTCTTTTTCAGATTCCTAATCTCAGTGCAAAAGATCTGCTTTAATTAATAATGATAATGCCTTTCAGAAGGTCAAACTTAGGCTGTCGTACTCGCAAAGCGGAAGCAGTGCAACAAATAAATGCAAATTCCAAACTTGAGGAAGAACAGGCAGCAGCAAAACACCGAAAAGGGCAAAGAATGGTTTAGATTCGTGCTAAGAAATCAGCAGAGCGACATGCAGTCATACTTGAAGACGCCCGAATGCGCGCACAGCAATCGCATTCTACAGCTTCAGATCTGCTTCGTTCTCAACAGAATGAACGTGGCAGGCTGAGAGTGGCTGAAAGACGTTAACGAGAAACAGCAGATGAAAATCAAACGCGACTCTCTGTCCAACAATTATGGGGTTGTGATCACCTTGCCTTCTTGTAAAACCCAGCTTATGATTATAGCTTGATCCAGCCTGTTCTCATCGGCAGTATGATTGAAGTATGTCCTCATAGAAAGGCTCTGAAATTTAAAGGAGAAACAAAAGGAATGGGTTTTGCCGCTAAAATGTTAAACTACCTCAACTTGGAGAACCACCAGAGATATTACAAACTTTGCTTGCCGGGTATACTGCCGAATCTAGGCATTTTCTATGTAACATCAAGAAATAGGACTCATGCTTTTAAATGATGTCGATCAGCGTAGAAATCTTAACAGCTCAAATCATGCTAACTTTCAAAGTGAAAGGACAAATGCATCATAAGACCGGCCATGGACTGTTACATGTTGCGTGATCTAGAGTCAGCAAACTAGACAAAGGAACAACTAAAATATTGTGTACCCACAAGTATTGGGAAATAAAATGTGCCCTTTCTCTTTTCTTTTTTTTTTCATTTAACTGAGTCACAAAAACGTGTGGTCGAGTACAGTTAGGCATTCCACTATAGCGCAGGGGGTTACATAGAGTAAAGTGATGAGAAAGAGGAGTTAGTTATAAGAAATGTCAGAAGGAGGGTGATAGAAGAGTAAGGAGGTACATAGGAAGAGTGTCTGAGAGAATGGGTGCAAGTTACTGTATTAGGAGGTGTCTATTGACCTTACATTTAAACTCCTGGAGATTGTAGCTGTCGGGGAAGCAAGTATGCGGAAGGGAATTCCACAAGCGAGAAGTGCGAGAAAAGAAGCTGTTAGAGTAGAAATAGCGGTTACATTTTATTAGTTTCACTGTAAAAGGGTGGGACCTAGCTGCTAATATAGTATCTCGTGCAAATTCGTATCTAGCGGCCACCATTGAGGAGAAGCCGTGAAAGTATTTATTGAAGAGGCACAGGGAAGCCACGTCACGCCGGTGAGAGAGCGACTGCATGCGGTCAGCCAAGTCAGTATCCATCACATTACAGATTCTCCGTTGTATTTTGTCAAGAAGCCCGAGGAGAATAGCAGCACTATTCAATACACGGACGGATGGTAGATTTATATATGTGCAGGATAGATTCAGACGGAAAGAACCTCCGGGCCCTGCACAGAGAACCGACTTTCATAGCAGCGGATTTAGCAATGGATTCAATATAGTCATTCCACTTGAGTGTGAGGATAAGCAGGCGTAGTGTTTTACTTTCTGGGAGGCAAGCCTATTCCATGCTAATGGGAGGTTGGTGCAGTTGCCTATGGTGGTTAATTGATAACAGCTTCGTTTTGGAAGCATTGAAATTTACAAGCCATTTCTTACCCCAAGTCACCACATATTGGAAGTCCTTTTCAAACACAGCAGCGAGGTTCGCCTTGTCGCTCACAACATATTTTTGATCGAGGCGAGAATAAACTGTAGTATCATCGGCGTACATGCCTACTTGGTATTATATGGCATCGGGGAGATCATTGATGTAGATCAGAAAGAGCGTAGGACCCTAGGATAGAGGCTTGAGGGACACCTGCGTTTGTAGGGTAGTTCTGGGAGGTATGTCCATTTAATACCACCTTAAATGTGCGGTTAGAGAAGAATGACTGGATTAGGTCCAACATAAGTCCAGTTATAACATAGCTTCCCAGATTCCGTAGAAGGACAGCATGCCAAACACTGTCGAACGCCTTAAAGATATCCAAGGCAACGGTTCGGGCTTCAAGATTCTTGTCCAGAGCCTGGTATATATACTCGGTGATGGTCGTTAGCATGTCAGCAGTAGCCATACTGTTTGTCCGAGAGGAGCCTGTTGGCTGTAAGATGCTGAGGCATTTCGGCGTTGATAATGGCTCCGAACACTTTGCCAAAGATCGGAAGAAGGCTGATAGGACGGTAATTCGCGGGGTCCGAGTGTTCTCCAGTGTTCTTAAATAAAGGAAATATAGAAGAAGACTTTCAACAGGCAGGAAAGCAAGAAGAATATAGGCAGAAGTTGTAGAGCTTAGGAAGGACAGAGGAGAGTTCAGGGCACATTTCTTCAAGACTATGATTGATATTCCGTCCCCACCGATCGCTTTGTGAGGGTTAAGTTTTGAGATTATGTTAGAAATCAGCAAGGGCGTGATGTAGACGTCATTCAGTTGAGCCTCAGTTCTAGGTAGGAAGTCGGGTGTATAAACTCCTGACGAATCCAGTCCTGGTCGAGAATCTACGAGCAAAGCATTCAGCCTTTTACGCTGAGGAGTTGATGACCTCAGATTCATTGATTAGTGGGGGTATTTAGGACTAACTCTTGTTACGAACGCTTTTACAGAGACGCCAGTATTCTTTGGCGCCTAACGTAGAGGATGCCCTGCGTTGTTCATTCTGACAACAAACAACATCTTAGCCTCGTTAAGTATCTTTTTACACTTATTACGAGCTGAGGCGAAAAGGCGCCTGTTTTGGTCCGACGCGTGGCTACGGTAAAGCCGGATACTGATTCCGGTGTACAATGGCGGCCGAGCAAGCGGACGAGAACCAAGGAGACGAATGAGATTTAAGCTAAAATTTCCTGGCCGGGATGAAAGCATCGATGCCAGACTTAAACCAGGAAGAGACCTCGGATACACATTCTTCGACGGGAAGACTAAAAACGTTGTTCCAACGGACGTGACAGAGGAAGTCACGGAACGAATCCCAATCTGGTTTTTGGTAGCAGTAGGATATTCTGCTGGTCTGGATTTATTGGGTAGGGGGAGTGGAATGAAATGTTGACGGAAACTACGGCGTGGTCAGAGTTTCCAAGAGGGCAGAGCTGTCTGGTAGTTCAAGACTCTGGGATGGAAGTGAAGCAGAGGTCTAGTAGCGAGTCCCTTCCGTTAGGGCTATTGGAGAAACGCGTGGGGAAGTCCAGCACTTGCGCAAGGAATTAGGAGATTGAAAAATTAATGGTGTGGACACCAGCAAGGTCGCTGACAGAGTTCACCAGCCACTTGGGCGTTCGGCCAGCTAATAGGTAGACGTAACTAACATATGGAAGAGAGCACAAAGACTGGACACTGGAACAGTTCATTTGATGCACATGTTATTGTGCAGTATTTTCTTTTAAAAACTTGGGTTGCTTAATAATTATGATCGGTAGAGTACGTATGCATGTATGTTTTTGTGTATATTAATGAATATACATATAAATACACTCACACTCGTTAACGTATATATATAATCTTTTCTTGTGTTAATAAAACAGTGATCAATGTAATATAACAGTGCTAGTAAGTGTTTATTAATAAATATATATATTAGCTTACGTCTGTGACGACTTGGAGCTTCATGCACAATGCTGTCATCAGATATCTGCATGGGTATTGGTATGTATGACTTAGCGTTGTTGTCATTTGTTTAAAATAATATGACTATAGAGATAAAGCTTTATCTTTGACACCAAATCACCGGACTATATACAGACGACAGAATGATCTACATCCATAAAGCAGGCCTACGGCAACCTCGTGGATAAAAAAAATCTGGTAAAATATTTTTAAGATGAAGAACAAAATATTACCACTATTACTAACGCCAAAGCATTCAACTTCCACGATTAATTTTGGACTTAAATAATAATGTCCAATATAAATGACATCTACTAAGAATCTAACCACCATCCTAAAATTCTCGACAACTTATTTAAATCAGTCCGACTTAGATTATCTACTAACTCGAATAATAAAGACATATTTGTTAATAGCAAATTAAATCCATAAATATAACCGCAATACTTAGAAATAATTAGAAAAAAACCAAAAAGGTTAAAAGTAAGATGAAATACCCAAAATGTAACATCATATGATTTGACCTACCTTTTATTCATAACATGCGAACAAATATCAGAATAATTTTCCTAAATATAATTCATAAGCACTTCAACCATTACACTACACCAAAAACGATTGTAACAGAAACAGTTTTACGTTTAGCAATAGTTGCTTTAAAAACATCGATTAATGTATATCATAATATAACTATGCGATATTATATAAAAATATATTCAACCTACACAATAAAAACAACTCCACTAAAAATGAATGCAACCGTCGAAAAAACAAGGCCTGACATCTTTATAATTACTTCATCACCAAAGATATAATTTACAAAGATAGCATCCATTCTGATGGCAATTTTGAATTTTATTTTGTTTCCAATGAAAACCAATAAAAATCCCGTTACTGCCACCAGCAAATGACATTAAGCAATATTATATACAATAACAGCACTGCTGTCTCAAAATATTTTTGTTAATTAAGATCAACAACAAAAGCTTAATTATTACTTGGAATATCATCGCAAAAACTAAATCGTATAACAAAAATAAAAAAACTGCAATTAATGATTTTTGGAAAAAATAGTAATCGTAAAACCATTAAATACACATAATTTACTATATAAAATGAACGAATTGATGATTACATAGACACATAAAAAGAAATATACGCTCAAATACATTGACCTGAGTCAATATAAATTTTTCTATAAAGATCTTTTTACAATTATTTTTCTCTAAGATAAAATCAACAAATAATCCTCCTTGATATACTGGCAAAAAACGTATGCACTTTGCCCTCTGAAGAATTCTAGCTATTAAATCAGCTTCTGAGGTTTTGATTTTTAATTTCATATTTAATTTATAGTTAAAGTAACTTATAAAATCAAAGGGATTAATTCACGTATAATAATACTAACATCACACGAGCCAGAAATTCAAGTCCAGGAAGAGTGAGTTAGTAATATGCACCTGATGATTGCATAGAGCGTGAAAATCTGAGTCGTCTGATAGGCCTGGAATAATTTATATTCATTAACGTGTGTGTGTGTGTGTGTGTTTATGTGTTCGTGTGTGCTTGTGTGTGTGTGTGTGTGTGTGTGTGTGTGTGTGTGTGTGTGTGTGTGTGTGTGTGTGTGTGTGTGAGTGAGTGAGTGAGTGAGCGAGAGAGAGCGATTTTGTACCATAGACATGAAACTCAAAATTTCTGGAAATATAATGGACACCCACTTTGAATACAAATATATAGTTTCTGAACGTTGTATTGTATTGTTAATCTGAACGTTGAATTGTATTGTCAATCGCAATAGAAAATTATTTAAAACCCTTAGGCACTACAGCAGACAAGATGTTAAATTTTTATTGATGATTTCTACCGATGTTCCTCTATGACATATTTTAACATTGTTAAAATGCATCTATAGAAGATTGTCTGTTTCTTAATATATTTTAAGACAAAATCTATTCGAACCTCTTTCAAAGAAGTGATTTCACTATAATATATAAAATCAAATCATAATAATGGTGAAGATATAACTACGTTTATTAAGAGATAATTTAGATAGGGTACTGTTGCACATTCCATAAACGCAGTTTAGATTATATTAAATTACAGTTTATCTAAGGTAGAAAACATTATGAGGAATATAGTCAGTATGATATATCACGAAAACATAATCGATGGTAATCTTACAAGATAAAAACCTGATGAACGGAAATTATCTTTTACAGGAAGATTCAGAGAATTCCACAGAATGATTATGTAATAAGAACAGTTTAGGAAAAACAAAAAAACAAATGAACAATTATAATACAAAATAGACAGCCGAGATTTATATGGTGCATAACACGAAAGGATGATTCGAACATTCACTAGATAAGTCAAAATGGCTAGTTAAACATCATTCGTCTACTCACCTGATGTGCGTATATGAACGAATAGCAGAACGGGAATTGGGTGAGTATTAGTAAAATGCAAATATTAGTAAGATATGTTAATTATTAGAGGGCGTGGGGATCCAAGTTCGAACATTTACCGAAACACCACAGTACAGGAGTAATTAAATCCAGTTTCTCGTTACGGTCCGAGATTGTAAATAAAGCGGGCATGATATATGATGAGAAATTGAGAGCATAAATCGTTTAAGTAAAACTGAAATCAGGAGCAGCTTCAAAAGATGAAAAATCTTCCCCTTAGATTATGAGGAGGCCGTTTTGTTCCTCATCGGTAGTGATAAGAATTACATTACCCACACATCCGAACCATTACCAACTCAGCCAATTTGCTCATTCGATATATTTTTACATTTTAAACTACTCCTTATATTAGTTCCTTATTTAGACTAATGAGACAAATATTTACTTATGTGTTAATAGTTAGACTGATAGGTTGGATAAGGTCAAATTGTCAGCTGATCTCAAAAATAACCTACAACCTGCTGTTAACTGGGCCAAATAACTCGTAAACAAACTACTGTCAATTTTGCTCAGTGAACTATGTGCGTTCTATCACCAAGAATGATGCTAAATTCCAAAACAGTGACTCATTAGTCTCCACGGGATACCGTTTTCCGTTGATATGAAGTAGTAAGATTATATCAAAGGAATTAATAGGTAATTTAGTTCATTATTTCGTGCCAGAAAATGTTACTCACCAGAATCTATTTTACAGATTTATACGACTACCATACGTGAATTTCTTTTGACACATTAACCCTCTAGGGCCATTCGTATCATATTTGATACAGTATGAAAACAAGCATTGAAAGAAATATTTTCCTGAAAAATTTTTTAAGAGAAATATTTTATAAATTTCAAATGAAAGCAGTACTGACTGCTCAGTCAATGAATACCAAATGTTTCCTTATAGGGAAATACCAAATGTTTCCTTATAGGGAAATACTGTATCAAATATGATACGAATGGCCCTAGAGGGTTAAGCGTGGTGTTTCTCATCTGTGTTTAGAGGTTCTTGATAAATTTTAAATCTATATATGCAATTTTATCAGTATTGACCTGCTATCTTAGTTTTATTCTATTTCCATGTGCCGCTACGTAGCTTTCCTCTCACTTATCTGCAAATACCTTCATAGGAATAGCTCTGATGAGCTTTCTTTTTGTTACCTCTACTTCAGAAATTTAAGAAGTAATTTAAGAGCAGTACTCGATTGCTTTGTGGTGCAGTCCATATCGACTGGGAGCGACAAATCGGGAAGCCGAGTTCAAATTCCAGTTGAATTCCTTGCATTTTCTTCCACCCAAATACCCTTGTGAAAGGTATTAATTCGCCACTTCTCTCCAGTTATGAGTTAAAACACAAGACAGATTGGATTCTATAACAATGACTGGCAACCAGTCTACCGCAGAAAGTAATGGCAACCTCCTGCGGGATAATCTTCTACCCAGTCAGTCATATCTCTTTCGAGACAGGATCGTCGAAGCGTGTATCGGGTATGACAATTAACTGACTGACACGAATGAGAAATATATCCCGTTCTTTTACAAATGAAATTGCTAGACGTAATTGTAAATTATGTTACCAATTTGTTCTCTCGCATATCTTTTGTTGAATTCACATCTGACATCTTGTTTTCTTGTAAAGATTGATATTGAAAAATCTAAATGTAACCACAATAGTTATGATCTGTCATATTAATGTTTGTCCTACTAATATTCTTTACTATACTTAATATTTTTTCTTATATTTGTTCACAATTTGTAACCCCTTGCGTTTTAGTGAAGTCATTGTCTTGCTTAAGGCGAATTCACATACAAAACCTAATAAATAGATATAAATTTGCTTAGATATATCAGAACATATGATATATTAGTAGTCGTGTAATAAATTAATAAATGCCTAATGTTAGTTTTGATCCTGTAACGATAAAGTGGATTTTGCTATTTTTGAAAATCGTTATACTAAATCTGGAGGAAAAGTAGAAGTATATTAAACCACATCAATCTAAATAACTTGATATTAAATTGGTTTTAGCAATTATCAATATGCATTCTCTTTTAGAGATTGAATATTAAGCCAAAAAGTTACATTACTGATGAGGAAATCTTGCATTATTTGCAAACAAAAATCTATTTTAGAAACTGGTAGCTGCTTATGTAAAACGTGAGCGAATTATACTGTTGAATTCGTGATTCCTGGCTTTAAGATTAAAATAATGATAAAATGATTATATTTAATTTGTTTATGTTTCTCCAACATGGGAACGTGAAAACCGCAGATACGCTTTGGTTTTTAATTATGTCGCACATACCAAAGCAAATATACATTTTTTAATCACGTTTTAGAACCTGGTGGATCATATCTGTACACATTTGTTTGCATTTCATTGCGCTAAGTAAATATTAACATTTTTTATACGGCTTTGACTTTGTTTTGACATTTTATTCGCTGAAAACGTTTAAATAGTTAAATCGGAGTTTCTTCTTGCTTCTCTCTATATATTGTGGATTTTAATCATCCAGGTTTATAAATTTCTACTGTCTCATTCTGATTGTAAGTATAAGTTTCCTTGTTGTTCCTATTTTCCTTGGAACTTATTCGTTACTCTCCTTTCTTTTCTCATAATTCCTCGTTGGCAACATATTTTTATCGCTTACATTTTCCTATCGGGATTAAATTTAGTCAACTAACAAAATACTTAAAAAAATAAAAGTAAGAAAATTATTCCACATATCTTTGGGTTATTATGTCTAGCATTGTCTATTTAACATTAAGAATGAGTTTGAGTTTGAGCTTTGTTTCATGGCATATTAGCATCTGTAGGGTTTTAAGGTATTTTTAATGTTTTCTTATAGTGGAAAATTTGATTCATGCAGATTTTGATTAAAATTATTATTTTTTATTTTAAAAACTGAAAATGTCTTCTACTATTGTATTCAAAAAATGTATTGCTGATAATTATTATTTTTCTTCAAAAATATATTATGGTAATTTTTATCCTTCATATGTTTTTATTGGTAATACATTTTCTTCAAATATGTACATTTTTTAATAAAAGTTAATTTTTATGTATATAATTCATTAAAAGTCTATTTTTATATTTTCACAGTATTTTGACCCCCAGTTTTAGTGTTAACTATTTTCCCATAGGTGGGACCCTAACAGGAGCTACCATTCCGGGTCAGGGTAGACCTGGGAACAATATCAATTAAGAGGAGAATTCATGCTTCACACAACCTCCCAATCAGAGGCCTTACTGCAGGGTGCAGTTTACCGTCATAGCTAGGACCATTAAGAAAGGGTTTGTTACTCTATTATTAGACCTATGTTGTTTCTTCTTTTCATTGACGTTACCCATGTCTTCAGTTCTCAAATCGATATCTATGCTGATCAGAAAATTATTTACTCTTTTTTTAATGGTAAGACTGAAAAGTTATTTGAAGTCAAACTTTCAACTAATATGAAAATAACATACAACCTGCAACTTGGAACAAGATGTCACAAACACCAAACTGCTATACCTATTTGCCTAGTGAACATATTTTCGCTCCAATCAGCATGGTTTATCCTAAATTTCACAAAAGTGACTCATTGCTAATTCTTGTGATACCACTTTCAGCTGATATGAAGTAGACAGATTATGTCAAATCAAGTACTAGTCTTACTGCTAGGAAATTTGGTTCAATGTACGTGCTAGAAAAATATTACTTGCTAGTATCTATTTAACACATGAGACTATTATTCTTTCATACATGGGATATTCCTAACTCACATAGCGTGAGGCTTCCATTATGTACTTAGAAATGCTTAATAACATTCAAAGAAAATTGTGCAATATTATCAGTATTGACCTGTCATATCGGAATCAGTCCATCTTCCCTGTCATTTTTATATGAATGACGTCAGTTCAGTAAAAACACGTTCAGATACGATTCCAAACTAAGATTATCGAAAAACAAGAAAATACGTTAGAAACAAAAAAAATAGCACTTCTATATGGCAATGAATTTTGGAAAGTTTTCATACAAATGAATACTGTAGGTAACATTGATTTAGTTTTGCATAAACATGCTGGGAATACTATGTATAAAAAACAGAGATGTTTCAAGAAAAATGTAAAAGAACACACAGATGTATATATATATATATATATATATATATATATATATATATATATATAGATAGATAGATAGATAGATAGATAGATAGATATAATATGTTGCAATCTCCAGAATACATCAAGAGAAAATGAGTCATGAAAAATTTGAATTTCATACAGAAATAGGGAGAGATAAAATACAGCAGACAGTAACCTATCGAAGAAATTTGTTTAAATAGATGGCATAATCGAGAGGAAGAGTGACAGTAGAAGCACAAATACTGTTAAAACCTACGAATGATGAAGAGTTCTAGAGAGCAAGGAAGAACAGCTATTATGAAACCTAATGCCTTCAGTTGATTTTGTCAACAAGGTTCTCTGTAGTGCATATAAGTAAAGCGTTTATCGTTTGTGATATGAAACTAATGCGAACTTTACTGTTATAATGGCTTGAAAAGAGGTAATTCTAAACAAAATGAATTTAATGAAAGATTTTTAAAAATTATGATGGAGAATTTCTATATGAACTGACAACACTAACGAAAACTAACGGGCATCTCGACGTAATGTAATTGTTAGAGTAATGGATTGCTAGAACTTGTTACGACGGAGTAATGAGTTCGATCCTCACTAGGTACTCATTACTTTCGGCATTGTGCCACACCTGAGCGCTGCTTAGAAAATCGACTAACGAAAATCAAATTCTGAGAAGATTTCTCAATATATATATATATATATATATATATATATATATATATATATATATATATAAGAAAATGTTGAAATACCAAAGAGTATGAAGGAGAAAAACTGACCTGAAATCTTCAGCGCAAAAAAGAAACATATAAAAGAAAATGTATGTAATTTCCAATCAGATATTTAACTTAATGCCTCTAGAATAGAAGTATAAACTACTATAATGCTTTGAAATTTGAACAAAGAGAAGTGTAAAAAAGAAAGAAAAAACGGTAAAAACGATGAAACAAAAATTAAGTCCTAGTGGTTTGGAGACATCATTGTTCGTGGGTAAATTATTATAGATACACCGAAGCATATGATAAATAGTATGAACGGCAATAGAAAAGGCGGGAATAATATAAAGGGACATTAAAATAGACGCAGTTTTCAAACCAAACACAAGCAAACAAAAAAATAAAGTAAATTTACTAAAAGAGTCTAATGAATGACTGTTTTGTATTTAATATAAAAAATCGATGCAGTGGCTTTGGGAGCGAAAAGAAAGAAAATAAATATATAAATGCAAGAAATGGAAATGAAAAAAACACAAGCGCAAACACCCACCGCCACACTCACACACACACACGCACATACACACATACATATATATAAAAATATGTCGGTATAAAAATTAATGTTACTGGTGCCAAGTGTATTTCGTTATATATATATATATATATATATATATATATATATATATATATATATATATAATTTTCTTAAGAAAGTAGTATTGAACTGAATGTGTACTTTTTGAGAAAAAGTAAAATGTGATGCTTATATTAAAAAATCCTAATTAACATAATTAATAATTAATTAATAGTAATTATTCTTTATTCTTACATTATGCACTGTTTTAAATAAAATTTTGCACGCTGCAATAATTTTCTTCGTCCTTATCCATGTATATATATTATTTTATTTTCTTGATGTTTCTTCCATGTACTCCTTCTGATATATATTACAGATTTTTATTTAAATTTATAAAAAATAAAGTTTGATTTAAAAAAAATATCTAATCGTATGAATTATTCGAGATTAAATTAATGCTAATTTACATTTTTGAAAATATTTTTGTGAGCAATAGTTTTGATCAACAATGTGTTTGCCTCTACCTTAGTTTTTAGCCTATATTTTCTTACAACTTCTTGAATATGATCTAGCAGCGTGGGTGTGTTTTATTTACTAAAATTGTAAATATATTTCAGGTATGATATTGAATTCCCACGATGAGATTTTGGTTTCTGTTTAGGGTTGGGTTTCCAGTGCCTTCTAAATTATTTTCAATCTCATTCACTTTCACTAGCTCTTTATATCGTAGCAGCATTATTGTTTTGCTTGGGCTGAATCGATTAAAAATTATACATTGATGATCTTGTATTAACATACCCGAAAAATGTCGAGTTTAAGATATGATTAAATTGAGAAACTAAAAAAGAAAGTGTTCTTCATTCCTAGATATTATGTTACACCATACTAATAAGAGCCTAAATCTAAGTGGCAATCGCATATGTGTACACACACACACACACACACTTATATATATATATATATATATATATATATATATATATATATATATATATATAAGTTTGTGTGTGTGCTTGTGTGTGTGTGTATATATATATATATATATATATATATTTTCCGAAGATTTTAATCTGGTTTTGTAGCGCTAATTTCAAATGAAATTTGCGTATACAAAGCAAATATTTAGCATAAAACTATTTTTCATGGGTGAGTAGGAATCTGCGGTATTAAATTATTTTCAGTTATATATTTTAGCGCAGTTAATTTACATCTAGCACTAAGGGTTTAACTTGATGCTTCATTGTGCTTTTTCAAATTTATATGTACACGCGCGCACACACACACACACACACACTATATATATATATATATATATATATATATATATATATATATATATATATATATATACTACCACCCATAATTATTAGGCGACCCAGTTTTTAGATATGATATATTTCATACTATTTTTGTATCTATTGCCAAGTGAAATGAGAATGTTTCTTTTGTTATTATTGCTTTGCAAAATTTTACAAAGCAATGAAGGATAAATGATCTTGTCTAAATCACCATAAATTTTCTTCATATTTTCATGGAGAAAACTGCAATTAGCCAAAGCACCATTCTATTTTCATTACAATTATTTACTTGGTAATAAATACTAAAGAATAGTATGAAATACATCATTTTTAAAACATTTGGGTGGCCTCATAGTCATGGACAGTAGTGTATATTCAAACACAGACTATATTTTTGCTTTACTTTTACATCGCCAACAAAATCATAATGCATATTTTTAAAAGCGTTCCCGATATTTACCTGCTATTTTAAAACCATCTTCATCTTTAGCATTAATTCTTTGACCAGTTATCATTGTACTTTGTGCAGTTCACTACATATGACTTTATATGAATTTATTCCTGCGTCATGTGTTTTGTGCAAGTTCGATAATTCGCAGCCCATGCCTACCGAACTGATATACTTTACTCGAAATACCTAGGAGGGAGATTATTTCACTCCTTTTAATTTTTCAGATAATGAACGTTCGTAGATTCGATGATTTGCTTTTATACATAGATTGCAATTTTTTTGCATATGTCTTCTAGCTTTTTTTTGTATTCAGCTTCCAGCCATGTAGTTGTATTTATTGCTCTGTCCACAAATACGCTGCTTTATTAGTTGCTTCTTCGGGATTTGCAATTGTACTAATCACAAAAAAAAAAAAAACATAAACTTCTAAATGTAATTTCTTAGGCTATTATTGCTTAACAATATTTTATGGCAGGGATATTTGTGGCTCATGTTTGGGATTTCAAACACACACTTTCCGTTTTACCAATAGAAACAAAGACTGATGTGCTAATGGTTTGCTTTAAGGCATCTGACATATGGAGATATGAATAAGCTTAGCAACAGCCACAGTGCACAGATTTACGTTAAAGAGTCAGCTAGAAATTTCTTTCGACTTCTTCTACGACTTAGAAAGAAACAATCTTATTGATCATACAGAATCAAAATCATGTATTTCCATGTAGATAGATGGTTTTAACCGTTAAAGAACTTGTGTGAACCGGTATAAAATTGTAGAAAAAGGCAATGGATTTTAATGATATATCAAAAAACCCAATTCTATTACTCACTGGCTCACATAATATTTATTTCGTTTTTTTGCAGTTTGTAGTTCCACATATCTATCAATATACTCATAAATATTAACCAATCAAAAACAGTATATAGAGCGTGTGATAGCTTTTGAAATTTCAAATGACAATATATATTATCTGCGACTAAAATTTAAACGCTCAATACAGATAATGCCCAACAATATTTTCCTTCATAAAGTAGACATTAAAAATTGTGAAAATGATTATTAAGCAATAAGCATATGAATCCAATAAATGTCACTTTTAAATATTTTTATTTTATTTTATTTTGGAGGTCGATGTTTTGGTTAGAAAAGCAGGCGATTTAGTTAGCAGTACCGAGTTTTTTCTGTTAACTTTTGAGCAAGATTTCTATTACTTTTACAAGCTTAAATTCGCAAATCTTCATTAATAACATTTTTGCATATGTACTCAAATATATTACATAAAAAATGGGTTGGCAGTTTTGAGTTAAGAATGCACAAAAAGAACATGCTAACAGAGTTTTTGTCAATAAAATTAATATTAGCAGCAGTAAGGCAGCTGTCTTTCACTAAATGCTTATTGCTGCTACCAGTAAATTACATGCACACATAAAACTACGTACATACGGGGAACAATGCTTCTTATATTTAGACGCAAAGTGTTTCTTCAAAACTAATGCAACGTATTTAGTTGTATTATAAAGAACCATAACCAAATATATTTTCTGTGAAGTTGTTTGCAAAGAAACTTTGTGATTCATTTCTTTCAATTAAAAAAATGGTATACTCAGTAATTGAACAGAAATATTTAAATTTGTTAAGCCGTGTCTTCAAATCGCTTAACTGTGTCTTTATCTCTGCATAGGCTTTTACAGATTCATTAAATGTTACCTAACATAGAGGATATTTTTAACAATCTGCACTTGTTATGCGACTGAGCGATTCCAAATCCAAGGTATGATATAGTAATTTCTTGTATAAAATTGTTTCACCCCAAGCAAGGCCTGACATCCACTGGTGCACAGGATAGATTACAGTGAGAGAAAAATAAACTAATGAGGATGTCGAAGAAAGGATAAGATCGGAATGAAAGTGTTAAAAGATGGAAATTGACGGTGCATGTAATATTTTCTAGATTGTCGTTATCAGGGAAGCTAGTAAACGGAAGAGTGTTCCACCAGCGAGAAGTAAACGAAAAGAGACTGAGTAGAAAAGGCAGTTACTATTAAGTATTTCGACGGTAAATGGGCTGGAATTTGATGCTGGTCTAGTAGCAAGCATAAATACATGTGGTCAAGTTACCAGAAACATAAGATCGTCAGAGCAGCAGCCATGACAATACTTGTAGAAAGGACAGAGGGAATCCACCTCATACGCTAAATTTTAATCTCTTTTATCTCCAACGACTCAAGGACACAGTTATCAATAAAATATGCCAATACCATTTTCAACTGACATTCCTTATTATCTCTAATCACTAGAAATTAGATTTTACAATCTTATATTATAAAAAGTAAGATCAGTGTTTCTACTGAGAAATTTAAACAAGGGTAGATTTTTCGCTGTATTTCATATAAATACAAAAAAGCAACAAATACTGAAATAAGTAACTCTGGAAAAGATAACTCGAATCTTGCAACTAAGCAATATAAACACACATGTTTGCAATGACACCTAATAATTGTGAAGGTAAGACATTATGGAAGCTAAAAAATGAATGGCACAACGAAGCTAATGTAGTCAATCTAAAGACTTTTAGTTATTACCAAAAATCTGCCTTTGAATTTAATTGAGTTCCACGAACTTTTCGCCTGAGATTTGCAATATCAGTAAAAATGTCACACGGACATTCACTCTGGGTTTCTCTATTATACTGAATGTACACAAACGGGTAAGTTCAAAAACAAAAGTGCCACTAAAAAGCTTTCTATATTAATAAGCGGTCAAGCATTAACTTTTACTAAGTTGTATCATCGTTTGTTACGTCATCGCAATATATATATTCATAATTTCATTATATTTATTAAGCAAAAAACATTCCTCATCAACGTTGTTTAACTCTTTAACTATGAATATAAACAAATCTTGTATATATATATATATATATATATATATATATATATATATATATATATTACTGCTATAAACAGAGAAAATATTTTTTATATATAACGATGATATTTCTAAAATAAAATTGAAAAACGGGCTAGCTAACCGGTTTTGCACGTCGCTCAACAGAGTCAATCCGAGGCGCGCAAAGAAATAAATGTTTAATAAAAAGGCAGAATAGGTGGTGAGCAAATAAAATCTAAATGAAAAAAAACATATTTTAAAATTGTTCTTCCTTATATTCAGAAAGTTATTCTCCTCCTAATACATAATAGCTCATTGATTTATATGCTTAAATTTAGTTGTGGATTAAACTACATAGATAGTACTACCCGAAGATTAGATTCCAGAATTAAAGAGCAACGTTAATTTCTTTACTCACCTCGATTTGACACTGTAGAGCGAGGTGCGAAATCTGTTAAACACGTTTATCAATTTTATTAAAAAATGTACCATCATTATGGTAATAAAAATATTTTTGTCTGTTTAGAGAGCTAATTAAGTTTTTTTTTTTACCTCTAATCATATATTAAAATATATTACTACTAATATTCCGCTAGTTTAACCGTATAAAACCAATAGAGGAAAAATTCAAATGTTGAAATTTAAATACCATAATATACTCCTAAATAAAGGGAGGGCGATCATTGGTATGATGTCGTCATAGAAATAAGTGTAAATTCTTCCAATTAGTCACATAAGGATTGTTGAATAAATTTTGTTACTTCACCACCTACCACTGCTAACTCAAGTGTCAAGCCACACACCTCCAACTACCAAAGAAGAAATTGCTACTAAAATTCGGTTAGCTGAACGCAGTAAAAACTAATAACTCTCAACCCCTTCTTTACTATAGCAAACCTCTAGGTTTAGAATTTTTACTCATTCTTTATTTATATGGGGTTGAGAAAGCATGTCTTTAAATGATATGTTGAAAATGGCTTTTTCACTTGTAAGTATTATCTGAATTTACCCATATATATATATATATATATATATATATATATATATATATATATATGTGTGTGTGTGTGTGTGTGTGTGTGTGTGTGTGTGTGTGTGTGTGTGTGTGTGTGTGTGTGTGTGTGTGTTTAAAGAAAGTTACATGCAAATATCGTACCACTTCGAAGAAGAAATTTTATTATTGAAAGATTACTTTTGAAGTTTCAGGTAGATAATAATAAAAAGTCAATTTTATCCATGTAGAATTTCTAGACATTATGGATGATATGAATGTGATCACCTTGGATATTTGCTTTAGTTTTAATTGGGGTAAAAAGATTATGCAAAACGCGAGGTCATCGTACCAGACCAAAACGGCTATATTACAAAATGCCCTTAATTGATGTGAATTCCTGTTTCGGAATTGTTTGCCTCTCAGCTAGCCTGCATGTAATTCTCTCAAGCATTCGCAAATTAAACTTAAAAGCACGACAACGTTGATTTATAAGTAAACGTCTCTGAGGGTCAAAGCTCCGCATGATTTTACAGAACAACTTAATTTTAGACTCATACCTCATCCACGACAATTATGTGTTGGCCATTATTTTGTAAAGAAAGACAGAAAGATTGAATGAATGAACATTTTTAAAATCAAATAGCCGGGAAAATTCTACCAGTTGAAAAGTTGATAAAAAATAGAATGGTATGTAAAATTGTGAAAACAAAGATAAACAATTTAAGAAATGAGCGAACACAGTCTGAGAATCTTGTGAAGAAAAACAAATCGAAAAATAGAGAAAAGTCTCTGACAGAACAGTGGCAAATCTGTCTCTATCGGTTTTGCATTTATTAGCTCCTCCATATCTTACCCTTGTTTTTTCTTTTTCCTCTGTTTCGTGATGTTTGCTGAATTATTTATTTATTTGTGTCTAACGATGAAAAAAAATACTGAATTTGTAAGTGAAAATTTACTTCGGGCATTACATCAAAAATTGGTTCAAACGTGCAAATGCTGGCACAGAGTCTATACACGATAAACGAATGACCTAACTGAAAAAAATCATGGAAAGAAAACAGCGTCTGAGATATCAGTTTTCAAACAAGAAATATGGCAGAAAAAATACAAAGAAATAGAAAACTTATGCGCAAAAGAACATGAACTCGATGAGACATAACTTGAAAACGTTCGGTTCATTATATTGAGTTTTCTTTTCCATTCTTTTTCAGCAAATCTTCAGATTTTAATAAAATATCGACGCATAGTGTATATCAGATTACTTATTAAAGATAACAAAATATCTCCAGAAAAAAAACTTTCTCATTTTGTAGGTACTGCAGGACGTGGGTGTTAAAAGTTCTCCACAACTTTTCTCTCCTTTGGTATCTTTGAGACATATTCATCACATACTAGTTATCCGATTCCCCTGCGTTACCGTCCATTTACAAAGGCGTATTAAGTAGTTTCTCTGCCTCGCTTGTGTTCAGTGAGTCTCAAATTCACCAACGCCCTGTTGCCTTGGGTTGCAGAATACGCTGTCTGCACATTTGCAGAGACGGCAAGGCCCCTTATTTCAGCCGCATCCATTTACTATGTTTCTCAACACATAATGTTTGTGGAGGGTAACCTAGGAGCTGAAAAGCTTATGACTAGTTTATAAGTAGTCATATGACAGGTCTTATGACATGTAACTAGTATTACAGCTTTATTGTGTTCATGAAGTCTTATCTTCAGGTGGCATCCTGTTTACCCTTTATGTTTCTTTCCACAGTTGCACGGGTTTCGGTTCACACAGTTCTTAATCGTATTCTTTTCTATGAATTGTTTTACCTGGAAGCGATACCCGTGTATTGTTGAATCACTTCTGAAAAACAACTTGATGTTATAAAGACCAATGATCTTTTCCGATAACCCGTTAAAATAGAGTAAGCAAAACGAGGCTGTTTTTTTATTCAAGCTGTTAATTTCCGGAATGTTCTTCAGCATTCACTGTCATAAATGATAAGTGAAATTACGAAACAATTTAGTATTATTTTCTATTTTTCTAAAAATTTTCCTGTTTTTTAATACTTTACTTGGGTGTTATAAGGTATTTTCGCTATTATTGTTTGCAGACGTGTTCCCTTAATCTGATAAAAATTTTAAGCCACCCACTATCATATTGAATGACATAAATAGCAGAAGAGATCAAAATGATTTTCTTTCTTTTAAAAAAAATTTCCTGTTTCTGAACGCTTTTTAACATTTGCTAGATGTCATTAGCTATTTGACCCTTTCTTCAGATTTCCGTGTCATCTTTTCCGTTTTCTAGAAAGACAGTTACAAAATAATTACATTCCTAGACTTGCGTGAGATAGGTATTAGAAACTTCAAAATCAAGGAAAATGGAAATTATCTAAGTACCTGAGATTTTCAGCTAACTCATTTTGACTACTGCACAATATCATTTGCAGTTGTCATTTGCGCACCGTCTCTGAAAAAAAAAACTATTGCGCAATTTACTCCGCAAGAAATTTGGAAACGTTATGCTGTATAGCTTGACATTGACACCTAAAGCACCAATACAAATATTTTGGAGTGTTTATATCATAAACTGAAGTCAAGAATTATGGAAGTAGTCACCAACTTAAACAAAGAGACAATCTAGAAGCATTGCAGATGATTCCGTAGTTGTCGGTAGGACGTATTTGAAGCCAATGGAGTAGATAGATCCATCTATCGCCCGGTTCACACACCACCCACGTCTATTGAACAGGTTAAGAGGCTCATCCCTTGTTCCCTGTTTAGGATGTGGTTTTCGGCTTTCTCTATTCCAATCTTTTCACTATTACGTAGCCCCCAGCACATCAGTGGCGTTACCGCCTTGCTCGGGGTGATACGATTAAAAAAATGTTATTAAATGAATTTACTCTTTAGTATTGCAAGATTTTTTGTGTAATTTTAGTAAATATATCTGTTAAAATGAGCTGCCAGTATTATATTCTGTTTTGCTTAATTTAGACAACGATCTATCCATCTCAACTGATTAGCTAGTATCGTGGTCATTTTAATTGCGTTAAATTTTGAATAAATGATTAAATTTTAAATTCTTTGATGTATGAATTACCATTAGATGTTTTTCAATCGAATAATCAGTATTTAACTCTTTGATACACGATTAGTAACATTCTCCGTATTTTGATGTACCATTTTTACTTCGAACCCGTTTAACTGGAGAAAGAATTACAGAGTTTTGCAGCGATTAGAAAATGCCGTAATATTTGAAGTCAGTTCTTGTAAATAAGGCGGTCGTGGTAGAACAGAGTAAATCATTTTGAAATGTTATTCCCCTATTATTCTTTTAGCATGTGTGATTACGATGCCATTAAGGAAAACATTTTTTTTTTATTTTGACAAGCGCAGGTCGCGTATAAACCAAGCATTTATAGATACATTGCTGCTGCTGCTGAACTAATAAAAAATGCATTAAGTGTTTCACTGCGTTTTAAGTATTCAAAACAAAAAATACCTCGAAGATCTTACTACAAGCAAAACATTAACATTTTTCCATGGATCTCATCAGTCTGATTTTTTTTATTTAGATTTATTTTTGTCTATTACTTTGTTTTAAACATGTAAGCAAATTATTTTAACATGTTATAACAAATTTTAGTAACAGTCATTATGATGATACCTTAGCTATTTTCTTTTATTCCCCAAAAAGTAATCAATTATGACTTAAACTAATATGATTATATTACATTAAGTTTTGTATGTATATTCAAGTTTCTTCATGAAAATATATTAAGGGATTTTATCATATCCAAAGCAACACCTATAAATGTATCGTCTTTCAGCAATTACATGAGCGTGTAATTGTTGCGTATCGTTAGCACTAACGTATTCTTTTAATTTGAAACCAGCACTGATATAGATATTTCGGCATATTATGTTCTTTTATTATATGAAATGTTAAACTTTGATTCAAATTCCATGGAAATATGTGCACATTTGATGGGGAAATAGTTAATCACATTAATTGGTTAAAAACATGTTGGTAAAATTTCTTAACGTGATTTCTTGCTGGAAAATAATAAAAGTTTGTGTTCACGTTTTTGCTTAAAAGATTGATTTGTTTTTTTTTATGGCTAATCAAACTTTTACGGGTTATTCAAATCTAGAAAGTATTTTTGTTTGTAAGAAGTTGTTTTGTTTTTACTGCTGATAATACATACAGTTTTGTATCTAGTAATACATTTTTGAATACGGTGAAACAGGCTTGTATATGGATGACTAATATATATATATATATATATATATATATACACATCATTGATCATTCAGTAATGAATTAGAGCACTCTAACTACTGGCCTATGTCTTCTAGCGAAGGCCTATAGTTCAGAGGTAGAATCGCTGACTGACGCCATTTCGTTCGGGCGTCACTCCTGGGTAAAAGCATTGTGATGTCTAACCGATGATGAGCTGTGATACAGCGAATCAGATCTGTCTGTAGATGATTTATATATATATATATATATATATATATATATACTCATCATTAAAATGTCAAATATTATTATTAATGATATTAGCATTATAAAAACGTCACTTATGTCTATATAAGATGCGTTCTTAATTTTTTTCTGTAAATCCCACAGTAATGAACAAGAAAAACTATATGGGAGAGCATGTTTGTATAAGTAGTAGAATATATCAGCTTATTGAAAGACCTAGAATTTAAGAATATCGTAGTTGAGAAAACCAAATTCGCTAAAAAGAGAATTGGAAATGGATTTTGTAAAAAAATATCTAAACTGTAGCTATATACAATGGTTTTCTTACATAAAAGTTTAAAAAAATCAAAAATTCTTCAAATATTAAAATATTCTTTTATTCTTTTATTCAATATTGTAAGGCAATTAAGTGCTATAAACCACATGCGATTGGGTAATCTTGTCTCTTTCGATTCCTGTTTGAGCAGGCTGAAGATTTTTCCCAAATATGTTATCGTTTCATTTGCGCTAGACTGGTTAACACCCAACGCAATAGAAGGCAGTTCCTGCAATTCACACTAGAGTTTTGTAAAGAAATGTGGATTCCTACGTTTCCCTAGTGTATTTGCGCGTAAGGGAATGTAACGAACCTAACATGCAAATGCCCCTGGAAATATGAAAACTGAAACTTAAAAAAAGTACATTAATCGTAAAACAAGTCAGTAACTAAATAGGAAGCATGTATATCTAGGAGAGGATATAAAGACAAATCAAGTGTGTAATTTTCTACGCAAATCTATATGTAAAATTCTGTAACTTCTGTTCGTCCATTACACACACTAAAAATTTGGGTATAAGTGTAAACACTTAAGAAATAAAAGTACAGTTGGTTTTACTACAGCACATAGCTTAGTGTAATAATTTTAGTGGATACAAATTTGTACATGTTCTAAACTATAATTTATATATATATATATATATATATATTTGTTTTTTTTTTCATATGTCGAAATGTACGTCCGATACCTTTGAATTTTGAAAATTTTCTCTAATTTATATATATATATATATATATATATATATATTCCATCTGAATTCTTTTACTTTTATTATCAAGAATTCAGTTTCCTGTCGGCCAGGGTTTTTTGAGAACTATTAACAAATCACCAGGTCAAAGGTTTCAAAAAGTTAAAATGTGGCTTTAAAAATAAATGTTTACGTATGTCCAGTTGTATGTTAGATGCCCAACCCTTAATTTATTAACCCTTACTAATTTATTCTTCACTGTTAAAAACAATCTTAAAATGTACAATTTACGATGTAATTCTCGACAAAGCATGTTGGCGATAACTTTAACAATACTAAATATTGTGAATATTTGAACATGCTTTATCGTGTTGCAAAATGTTCTAGTAGAACTTTTAAGCGTCTACCATTGCCATATTGAACAGTTACTGAAATTTCGACGTTTTATTTCCCGAGAAGCAGTTTAAACAAATATTTGATCACAATTTACAGTTCATTCAATGACTCTCGTATGTTTCCACTAAAGATATTGTTGGAAGTACCTACAAAACCAAAATATTAACCTAGTAACTCGAATCATATCGTCAGATAGAAATATTAATAAGGATGCCATGTCCGGCGCCATACTAGTATATAAATTTCCAAAGCCAGCAGTATACAACCAATCAAAAGATCACTGGTTAAAAATGATTTAGATGAATGAAGCCTGTAATTCCCATTGAGGACTAACTCTTTGAACCGTGCCGACTGAAATTGCACAAATCACAAAAAAGAATTGAACCAAATAAGAGAAACCACATTTATTTAAGACATTTCGACTGCATAAATAAAGTGGTTTGTTCAGATAAGTTGAAAGAGGAAATAATTACATAATCGAGATATTAAGGTTCCCATCTACATTAAGCAAAAAGTTAGGAAGAAACCCCATTGTTATCGGAATAACATTTTCTCCATTTTTTATATGAAATATTTAAGTGCATCAATAAAACTGCTATTTGTCTGAATAATTTTCCTTCCTGAATAAAACGCGTCTCTATCAAATGTTTTTCATTTTTTTATTTCTTAATTACAAAGATAGTATTATATTTTATATTTAGTGTCTACTTTCCAAAGAAGATAAGATCTCAAACAGTTTCACGTTTCTATTATTTCCACACGATCAAGAACGGGGTTACATCAAATTGCCATGATATTAAATCGCAATTGTGAAGAAGCAAATGTTAAACACGAGGACGAGGAATAAGTTTGAAATTTATGTGAAAATGCATGCGTAGCTGTTTCAAAACTGGAAGACATATTCGTCAAATTATTTTATGAGGAAATCAAATAATATTAATAAATAGATGAAATATTCCAAGATAAATAGTATGAAACTGAACTCTAGTGAGCATTCACATTTTATCAACATATTTTCTGTCTTGGAATTGAGTCCACTATCTTAGCAATAATCTAATTTACAGGCAAATTTTAACAGATTCATTCGAAATCTAAACTCAAACCCCGACGCTATTATCTTCTCACCCAAATATATATATATATATATATATAGAGAGAGAGAGAGAGAGAGAAAGAGAAACAGAGTGAGAGAGAGTGTGTGTGATAGATATGTAATAAATATAATATATTATATATATTATATATATATATATATATATTATTGAATAATAAAATAGATAGATAAATAATATTTAAAAATGGATGAAACATTCCATTTCCAACTGTTCCGAGATACATAGTATGAAATCGAACTCTAGTGAGCATTCATATTTCATCAAGATACTCACTGTCTTAGGAATCCAGGCCTCTATCTTTGTGATTAGAAGTGTTTTAACAAAAGACGGAAAGTGCGACACAGACATCTGGAGGCGAATTGGAATGGCGAAGGAAACATTCCAGAAGTTGAGTAAAGTATTAAGAAACAGAAAAATTTTGCTAGAAAGAAAATGGGGAGTGATGGATTGCTATGTGATATCGTTTCTCAGTATGGCAGTGAATGTTGAACAATATCTTCGAAGATGAAGGAAAACTTGAAGCAGCTAGAAATGTGGTTCTAGAGAAGAATCATGCGGATATCATAGACCGAGCATGTGAGCAATGATGAGGTTTTGGAAAGGATTGAAACGAAAAGGAAATTAATATTGAGCATCAGGAAGAGACAACTAAAGTTCCTGGGACTAACAGGCCAGATAGAGAGAAAAAACAAAAAGAGAACGCAGCGTATAACAGACCTTTCTCTTACAGCGCTTGTTACTGGTTCGTTTTTCTCTTCACTCTCCTCCTACCCAAACTTATCCTCTTGTGTAGCCCCTGTGCATCAGTTCTGATACTACATTGCTTGGGGTGAAACGATTAAAAAAACTTACAAATTAGACAGTAGGTATCTGAGCCACAAACTGAATGCATATTCTTTTCATACGAAACTATCCTAAAAAATTTCAGAATTAAATAACTAATTGAGTTTGATATGTCGTAAACAAAATAAACCAAACCAAACCAAGCATATATACATATATTTTGAATATGCTTTTACCCATTTCCAAGTGCAGAACATGTCTGATGCCTCTTTCTTTTCAGATAACTTGAACACTTCGTGTTCCTGTTGGAATCTTCGTTTTTGCTTAAAGACTTTTCAGGTAGACACATCAAACAAAGGAGACATGGCAGACTTCTTCCGCTTTACTTTAAAAAAGAATAACATTCTGGAAATGGCAGTTTAACAACAAAGACTACGGCAGTGTTAAAAATAAATATATATAAACATGGTTTTATTATTGGAATCTACTTCTGAATAAATCTAAATTATATTAACTGATTTCGCATCAGAGGCCAAATTAATGGCGAAAAGATAGGAATAGTTATGAATGTCCTCGTTTGTACTTTAATTAAATGTTCATTCACATAGATATATTGGATAGACCCAATGTTATATTGCAAACATTGACATGTCTAATAAAACCTGTCTTGTGTCGATAAGTTTATTTCTGTTTAGCCATTCATTTAAATATGACGGATAAAAATGAGTCATAGAAATTTTGACATTATTTCCATCAAATAATTGTATATTTAATGGTACTTAGTTTTTTTAATATCAGTTTTTAAATGCGTAGTGCTATCTTCGATAATCTATACATATCAGTAGAATATAATGGATCTTTAATTAAATGCCAACAAATGTTCTGTAACTTTCTATGTGCTGTCTCACTTGGGCAAGCTGGCGATCAGGTCTCTCTACAATTTACTCGCTTTTTCTTTGTTGTAATAATTCAGCCATTTTGATTTTCTTTATTATACTTATTCGCTTTATATTGTATTTAAGCAGTTAACATTTTATGCCAATATTTCCTTTCTATTTACTCGCTGAAATTTGGGCACCCCGAAGTGGTTTAATGGCTAGCAATCTTATCTCGCTAGAACCTATCACAACTCAGTAGTGAGTTCCTTCCCCACTGGGTACCCCATATATTCAGACTTGTGCCACATCTAACGGGCGTTTAGTACCTCAACTATATACTTTCTTTTTTTTTTACTCTTTCATAATTAGATATAATTATTCGCCGGTTAAAATTCTTTGATTTTTCTATATTTGCAATTTGTTATTTTACCATTTATATATTTTTTAATTTTCATTTCCTTTCTTCCTTTCTTTCTTTTGTTGGAGGGGCTCACCCATATGACACATGAACTCATCCAAAATATATATAAGTAGGACTTCTGATTTGTAGAGGTAGAGTAATATATATATATATATATATATATATATATATATATATATATATATATATATATATATGTATGTGTGTGTGTGTGTGTGTGTGTGTGTGTGTGTCTGTATATATATATATATATATATATATATATATATATATATAGACAAATAGAGAGAGAAAGGGAGGGGTGGAATTTATTCCAGGATAAATCTGACAGCTGTGCTTACAATCGTTCATTAGTATATACCTTTGTACTACACTCTTTGTAATATATTTGTTTAATCCTATTCCGTCATTGATTCTTTATTTCTGGCCCCAACAGACCACAACTGTTGCTGATGAGTTCACATTATTTTTTTCTCTATCTATCTATCTATCTATCTATCTATCTATCTATCTATCTATCTATCTATCTATCTATCTATCTATCTATCTAAACATATAAATGCTCATTGTTTTTCTTTCTTTGCTATTTCTATATTCGTTATTTTTTGTATATATCGTCCTCGTCTATTTCTTTTTTCTCTTTTTCCTTCTTTTTTATTTTTTTCATTCTTTCGTTTTTTTCTTAACACACATAATTGTTCACACTGTTTTCTTTCCCTGATTAAATTTTGACATTTGGCTCTTTCTCTTAAGAGTGTTGTGCGTTCCAATGCTTAGGTAGGTTATGAGCTTTTTTCTTTTGTCTTTGAAGGTTTCAGTAAGCACCAAATTTTCTTACCGCCTTTCTTTATTATGTGTCTTAAAAATTTCATTTGCCTGATGTTAATTACCAGTGTTTATGAGGATATTTGATTAAACTTTGCTCAGCAATCTGAACAATGATTGTTTCAATATCAGTTAAAATTAAGTGCATATTTCCCCTTCCTGCAAATTACGATAAACTACGTACGACAATGCCGTTCATCGCTGTTGTTTCTCTCTCCATCCTGACCCTGGCTGGTAGCACCTGTTAGAATCCCAGCTATGAACAAATAGCTAACTGCTAATCTGGGCCAAAATACAATGAATAAAAATACAATGCATAAAAATATTTTTATAGTATAAATAACATCAATAATTTTTTATAAATATTTCTTGCAATATATATATATATATATATATATATATATATATATTTTAATTCAGATACTTCAATCCAAGGGAAAAAAGCAGGAAGGTAAATTCCAAAAACCCGATCCTAATTAATATTAAAAATTTATTTTAATATTAAAAAATGATACAGGAAGAGAGCTCCATGTAATAAAATATTACAGAGCAAATATATATATTAAAAAAGGATTAATTCAAAGATGTTGAATAGCCATTTCGATATGAAGATCCCCACGGGGGACGACACATCACCTCAGCAACAGAAAAAACCTTTCAGAAACTGGAGAAAAATTAGTCTACTTTTCCTTTTTAAATAGATTGCAAAGAAATTAAAAAATAAATAATAAAATAAAATAAAATAAAATAAAAAAATAAATAAAAAAAATAAAGGGAAAGAAAAAGAAAAAGAAAAAGAAAAAGATAGAATAAAATCAAATAAATAAGAAAAGAAAGAAAAAAAAAATTGACATCGTCTGGGTTCGCAAAAAAAAGGAAGAATGTAACTAAAAATTAACAGACAGACGCGTTAAATCGACGTAAGTTTAAGCAACACGGAAAAAAGGTGGTAAGAGAGATAAAAGAAGGAAGGGAGGGTAAAAGAAAGAAACTAAAGAAAAAATTTTTTTTAAATATTACAGACGCTGGACAAATTCAAAAACCTAATTTCCCCAAAACGTTGAAGTATTAGAAAAAGGCCTTTACTTAAAAAGGCATAATTATTAATAAAAGGGAATAAAAAGATATAGGATTTAAAATAAAATTATTTTTAAAAAAATTAGGTCATTAGAAATTAGACTAAATAAAGACAACACTAGGTAAAAAAAAAAAAAAAAAATTACAATTATTATATACATACCTATAGAAGTACACACATACATACATATATATACACACACAATTCTACGAATAAGAATACATATATACACATACACACACATACATTCAATTTATTACACACTATTATACATATATATATATATATATATATACACACACACACATATATATGATTACACACTTATATACATATACATGCGCATACACACATATATATGTGTGTACACACCTATATACAAAAAATTCATATACACATAATATACATAATATACATGTGTACACACACATGCACACACATGCACACACACACACACACATATATATACACATATACCTATATACACATACATACACATATTCCATATGCACTCACACACATACATATTAATGAATATTATGAAAAGGAGCATTTAAATAGCTAAAAAATTTTTTTTCCAAAATTACATATAGCCCACATACATAAATACATATACATACATATATATAAAAAAGTACATCCACACACAAACATACACATAAAAAAAAAAAAAAAAAAAATTAAATTTAAAATTAAAATTAAAATTAAAAATTTTTTTAAATATTAAAAAAATTATAGAAAAAATTTAGAATTTAAAAATAAAAATTTGAAATTAGAAGTTAAAATCCGCCCTATGGCGGCACTTGTTTATAAATTCCCTCCTAAAGTTCAAAAGTAAGTCCTGATGAGGATACTTCAAAATCAGAATCTTCTCCAATAAACACAGACGACACCTATCACGAAAACCCTTAGGGGTACAAGCTGAGCCTATTAATTTCCAGCTGATTATAGGGTCCTGCCCTTCCTCCTTCATTTCCCAGAACCTACGTGATAGTGCCGTCTGGAATCTCTGTTTAGGGTTCGAAAACGAGTACCTGTGATTATAAAGCCTCTGTTTGAAAGAGCCCGCGGACATACCAATATAGGTCCGGTAATTGTCCTTGTTATTAGATGGAGAAATGCGGGCTTCATAAATTACATGGGTGGATTTACATTTGCCTTGCACCGGGCAGGCATCCACCGAATAACAATTGCATTTGTCGACAATTCCGGATTTAGCTTCCGTATTATTTAGTTTCATTAAAATTTGTTTATTGTGGGAATTAATTATATTATCTATATTTGAGGTGCAAGAATAACTAATTTTTAGGGTGAATCTATTAAAAATTTTATTTAAGGGATTGTTATTATTATTAAAATGTTTATCGATTAATTTGAGAAAATACCTACCAATATTTATATTAGTTAGCTTACAATAAGGAGGGTTAAACCAAATTATCTTCCTTTTTCTACATTTTCGGGTGTTTTTAGTTTTTGATGATTCTGGGTTTATAGCAGGCTTATCATATTTTAACTTATTAACAAAACCGCTTTTCTGAAGGGCCTTATCGTAAATTTCTTTGCTTGCGTTGAAAATTCTTATATTGGAAGATAATTGGTTAACCCTATTATTTACTATCTTGGGTATTTGTCTTATAATATTCTTGGGGTGGTTGGATAAACTATTTATATAGGTGGGAGAACTATTTTCTTTAAGAAAGGGTTGGTAGGAACCATCATTTAAGTTAAGGGTGATGTCTAGATAGTTTACAATTTTGAGATTGGAAGTAACCTCAACCTTAAAACCAAGAAAATTAAGGGCTCTGATAATTTTCTTATGTATTCTATTAGTGTAAGGCCCATTGGAATTGGGAATACATATCAGTCCATCATCCCGATATAGGCCTATTAGTTTAGGGTCTAAAAATCTACCTAAAATATCTAAAATATAAATGCCTATTAGATCTGCTACCTGGGCAGAATCATAGGCTCCCATAGGGACATCAAAACTATCTTCAGGCCCTTTAGTCCAAGTAGAGCTATCAAAGGCGAGAATAGATTTTCTAGCACCCAGTATAATTCTATAGTCACAATCCGAAATATTAACATAACCCCTAGCAAAGTTTAAACAATCCACAAGAAGTTTTTTTGATATAGAGGAATAGAAATCCACAATATCAAATTTAAGGAAAGTGGATTTAGATTTGTCATTGATATTATCAAACCATTTTATGGTATCTAAGGAACTCTTCCAAAGATTCAGTTGTTACAATCTAATTTACAACTGAATCTTTGGAAGATTCCTTAGATACCATAAAATGGTTTGATAATATCAATGACAAATCTAAATCCACTTTCCTTAAATTTGATATTGTGGATTTCTATTCCTCTATATCAAAAAAACTTCTTGTGGATTGTTTAAACTTTGCTAGGGGTTATGTTAATATTTCGGATTGTAACTATAGAATTATACTGGGTGCTAGAAAATCTATTCTCGCCTTTGATAGCTCTACTTGGACTAAAGGGCCTGAAGATAGTTTTGATGTCCCTATGGGAGCCTATGATTCTGCCCAGGTAGCAGATCTAATAGGCATTTATATTTTAGATATTTTAGGTAGATTTTTAGACCCTAAACTAATAGGCCTATATCGGGATGATGGACTGATATGTATTCCCAATTCCAATGGGCCTTACACTAATAGAATACATAAGAAAATTATCAGAGCCCTTAATTTTCTTGGTTTTAAGGTTGAGGTTACTTCCAATCTCAAAATTGTAAACTATCTAGACATCACCCTTAACTTAAATGATGGTTCCTACCAACCCTTTCTTAAAGAAAATAGTTCTCCCACCTATATAAATAGTTTATCCAACCACCCCAAGAATATTATAAGACAAATACCCAAGATAGTAAATAATAGGGTTAACCAATTATCTTCCAATATAAGAATTTTCAACGCAAGCAAAGAAATTTACGATAAGGCCCTTCAGAAAAGCGGTTTTGTTAATAAGTTAAAATATGATAAGCCTGCTATAAACCCAGAATCATCAAAAACTAAAAACACCCGAAAATGTAGAAAAAGGAAGATAATTTGGTTTAACCCTCCTTATTGTAAGCTAACTAATATAAATATTGGTAGGTATTTTCTCAAATTAATCGATAAACATTTTAATAATAATAACAATCCCTTAAATAAAATTTTTAATAGATTCACCCTAAAAATTAGTTATTCTTGCACCTCAAATATAGATAATATAATTAATTCCCACAATAAACAAATTTTAATGAAACTAAATAATACGGAAGCTAAATCCGGAATTGTCGACAAATGCAATTGTTATTCGGTGGATGCCTGCCCGGTGCAAGGCAAATGTAAATCCACCCATGTAATTTATGAAGCCCGCATTTCTCCATCTAATAACAAGGACAATTACCGGACCTATATTGGTATGTCCGCGGGCTCTTTCAAACAGAGGCTTTATAATCACAGGTACTCGTTTTCGAACCCTAAACAGAGATTCCAGACGGCACTATCACGTAGGTTCTGGGAAATGAAGGAGGAAGGGCAGGACCCTATAATCAGCTGGAAATTAATAGGCTCAGCTTGTACCCCTAAGGGTTTTCGTGATAGGTGTCGTCTGTGTTTATTGGAGAAGATTCTGATTTTGAAGTATCCTCATCAGGACTTACTTTTGAACTTTAGGAGGGAATTTATAAACAAGTACCGCCATAGGGCGGATTTTAACTTCTAATTTCAAATTTTTATTTTTAAATTCTAAATTTTTTCTATAATTTTTTTAATATTTAAAAAAATTTTTAATTTTAATTTTAATTTTAAATTTAATTTTTTTTTTTTTTTATGTGTATGTTTGTGTGTGGATGTACTTTTTTATATATATGTATGTATATGTATTTATGTATGTGGGCTATATGTAATTTTGGAAAAAAATTTTTTTAGCTATTTAAATGCTCCTTTTCATAATATTCATTAATATGTATGTGTGTGAGTGCATATGGAATATGTGTATGTATGTGTATATAGGTATATGTGTATATATATGTGTGTGTGTGTGTGTGCATGTGTGTGCATGTGTGTGTACACATGTATATTATGTATATTATGTGTATATGAATTTTTTGTATATAGGTGTGTACACACATATATATGTGTGTGTATGCGCATGTATATGTATATAAGTGTGTAATCATATATATGTGTGTGTGTATATATATATATATATATATATATATATGTATAATAGTGTGTAATAAATTGAATGTATGTGTGTGTATGTGTATATATTTGTTTAATCCTATTCCGTCATTGATTCTTTATTTCTGGCCCCAACAAACCACAACTGTTGCTGATGAGTTCACATAATTTTTTCTTTATCTATCTATCTATCTATCTATCTATCTATCTATCTATCTATCTATCTATCTATCTGTCTGTCTAAACATATAAATGCTCATTGTTTTTCTTTCTTTGCTTTTAAATTTCTATATTCTTTTTATTCCCTTTTATTAATAATTATGCCTTTTTAAGTAAAGGACCTTTTTCTAATACTTCAACGTTTTGGGGAAATTAGGTTTTTGAATTTGTCCAGCGTCTGTAATATTTAAAAAAAATTTTTTCTTTAGTTTCTTTCTTTTACCCTCCCTTCCTTCTTTTATCTCTCTTACCACCTTTTTTCCGTGTTGCTTAAACTTACGTCGATTTAACGCGTCTGTCTGTTAATTTTTAGTTACATTCTTCCTTTTTTTGCGAACCCAGACGATGTCAATTTTTTTTTTCTTTCTTTTCTTATTTATTTGATTTTATTCTATCTTTTTCTTTTTCTTTTTCGTTTTCTTTTTCTATTTCTTTTTCTTTCCCTTTATTTTTTTTATTTATTTTTTTATTTTATTTTATTTTATTTTATTATTTATTTTTTAATTTCTTTGCAATCTATTTAAAAAGGAAAAGTAGACTAATTTTTCTCCAGTTTCTGAAAGGTTTTTTCTGTTGCTGAGGTGATGTGTCGTCCCCCGTGGGGATCTTCATATCGAAATGGCTATTCAACATCTTTGAATTAATCCTTTTTTAATATATATATATATATATATATATATATATATATATATATATAAAATGCCAGTAATAATTTGACATTCACCTTAAGAAATATATCCCTGTACTCTCCTCTGTTTTTCTAAACTGTATAATTACTGCTTTTCTACTTCCTGTTTTTCTTCATGCGGGAAGAACTATTCTGTGGTTCCCGTATTTAAGAACTTAGGGTAACCATCGGACCCATAACAATATCACCCTCTCAGTACCTTCTAAATTTTAATTCTTCTAAAACAAAAACACTGTCAGCCATCACAGTCAACCTCTTTTCTCCCCCTATCAGCTTTAGACTAATCGAGTCTCCCTGAAAGCAATATACTGAGTCTCAACGGCGTTATCGTATCTTTATAACACAAATGGAATCCTAAGATTGAGTCACTAGCTAAATCCACTGCTAGAAATGTTGGGTTAATGGGTCGGTTCAGAAAGTGTTGTCGCCTGAACTCATTTTGCCCATATACAAATCAACTATTCGCTTGCGCATTGAATATTTCTGTTATATATAGTCAGGTGCCCCTGCTGTTCACCTCAGTGTTCTCGCCACGCCACAGTAATGTGATTGATCCCGACTTGGCAGGTCGACACCAGCCACTTTCTCAAATGTGGGATGTGGCTTCCCCTCCATCTATTCTATAAATATTTTCATGGTTTCTGCTCCTACGAACTTAAGTCAATGGTGACCCCGCCATAAGAATTTACTCGTGCAATCAGATGGGCAACATGATCACACGCAATTACAGTTAGATCAACCAAATGCAGCCGACAATTCCACTCCAGCAGCTTTTCTCGCACTTCCCGCATGTGAATCTCGTTTCCAAATACTTGTTTTATAACGTCCAAAACCTCAATGACTTTAAATGCAATGTCAATACCAATCTCTTATCCACTTGACTCTAGTTCTTCCTAAATAACCCTATATATATATATATATATATATATATTGTTCTAGTAATAACTAACCTAGAGAGCCAACGAACCTACCAAAGTTTCACCAAATTGGATTTTTCAGGGAAAGTTGAGCCCACTTTCCCTGAAGATCCATTTTTTCTGAAGATCCAATTTCCTGAAGAGCCAATTTTCCCTGAAGATCCAATTTGGTGAAACCTTGGAAGCTTCGTTGGATCTCTACGTTAGAAATTTACTTTGTCTATATCTGTCTACAAAATCCCCGACACTTTCATTAATCAACTATATTCCCTACCCACCCCATATTTTTCAAAATTCTAACGGACAATTTGCAAGACTTATTTCCTTGTCGCTAATCCCCGCCAACATCTCAAATATAAGAAAAGAAGCTTTCCATTACTTTTCACATCACCTGATGAGACATAGTTATTTCAATATTGAAACAAAATGTACACTTTGTCATGAATAATAAATTTGTACATGTTCTAACAAATAATTTATAATAAATATACACAGCTCTATATTATATATCGAGTACCGTTTTAAATTAATGTTTTGGACGTTGGAATTTTTTTTCTTTCTTTATTCAGTCGTATATATATATATATATATATATATATATATATATATATATATATATATATATATACACTAAGAAATCAAGGAGTAAAATTATTGAGAGCGACAAGAGACAAAGACAGAGGCAAATGAAAGTCCATTATCGCCTACATGCTGAAAGGAACCAGCATATGAAGAAGAAAACTACTTACTAATATAGTGATAGCTTTTAAGACACTTGAATTAGTCAGTTATATGTATATATTTCCAAGAATAAGGTTACTTGAAGACATTTATGTTTACAGTATAAACATAAGAAATGATGATTAAAGACTTAAATTTATTTTTATACCTGACAGCTTTGGTTCTAATCTCGATCTATAATTTGGTTCGGTACAAGAGAAATATAAATGATTTTGAAAAAAAATGTGATGTTTTCCATTTCATGAGAAGTAAACATTTTAGCATTAACTTGTATTAACATATATTTCATTTACTTTCCTTTATTCTTTTGTTTCATTATCTGATGACTTATTTTTCTCTATTAATTTGCACATTATTATTATTATTATTATTATTATTATTATTATTATTATTATTATTATTATTATCAATGTTTTATTTTAGTTATATATTTTATGACATTATTCTCTGTCTATGTATATATCTATTACTTTTTTGTTTTCTAAAAAGCTTTAATTATTCACTAGTTTAATTTAAATGATCTTTCAACGTTTGCATTTTGCTATTGTTCCGTAAATATTTTTTCATTCGTCACTTCCTTCTTTTTCTTATCTTTCTTCCTCTTTCTTTTTAAACACATATAATTGTTCACTGATTTTATTTAATTTCTATTTCTGTATTACAGTCAATCAGTTGATTATACGAGATATACGCTTGAGGGACATGACTTACTAGGTTGAAAATTTTCCCAAGTAGGTTGCCATTTTTTCAGCGGTAGACTGACTCACTACATGGGCTACAGAACTCAAACTCTCATGCTATTCAGTCCATAGCTTGGAAGAAGAAAAGATCGATTAATACCTTTCCGAAATACATATCTGCGTAAGTAAATGAAACGAATTCCGCTGGAATCGAACTTTTTAATGAATGACATATTTACTTGGATTAGAGCTATGGTTACTTAAATATAAAATAGGTTATCATTGCCTTCAACTGCCAATGGCATCACACCCACATCATAAAATGTGCAAAATCAGAAAGTCTTGCTTATAAGAAACGAAAGAGCAAATAAAATATATCTTATTACCAAATATTGCAACAGTTTAATTAAATAACTGGTGTCATTCTGTAATTTCGTGCTAAATTTATTCACGGTTATTAAAAGGTTTCTTATAATATTATTGCTTTTAGATTGCGATTGCTGTCGGTTAATTTTTCTTTACATCAAAAGATGATGTTTGGCAGAGGTTTCAAAAGCATCTTGCTAACCTTCGCGACGATCACAGTAAGCCTAATTTTCTTATGCATATACTGCTTCAAGATCGAGGTTACAGTATACGGCGTAACTTGTGTTATCTTCAAAAGAATAATTTATTACCATAGTGATTGTTATTGGCAAGGAGTGCCTGAATTCAATTGACGGAAACAGTCATCAGTTAGAGTTCTTACTGCGCGCCACCTACAGGAAAAGAAAAATCAACGTGAAAAAGAATTTATTTACGGATCACTAACAGTTTAAATTTAATGTACTAGTACATATTCTGATTAATCTCGAGTATATTCTACTATATAAAAATCTACGAGAAATTAGAATTCGATAAAGTATTCATTAAACATAGATCAACAATTAGCAAAGCCAAAATGTAATTTTGACAGACATGCGATATTTCATAGATTTTATATTCAGTGGTTTTAAACTTTTCTTCATTTTGTATATTTAAGCATTTGAAAAAGTTATCACAGTACAAAACATGTACTGAAAAAAATGTTCGCTTAAAATTAAAGCATAAAACTTGCACTGTTATTGTAATACTATTTATGATAATATATATGTTATCGCTCATTCAGTAAAATGAATTAGAGCACTCTAGCTATTGGGCGCGTATAATGATAATATATGAGCTAAAAGGTCTGTCACCGAACGCCCATAGCCCAGAGCCCAGAGGTAGAATTGCCGAATGACGCCAAGTCGGTCGGAATTTCAATCCTGCGTTAAATAGCAATCGGAGTCTAACCGTAGTGATGAGCTGTGATGCAGCGAAACAGATCTGTCTTCGGATGACAATATATATATATATATATATATATATATATATATATATATATATATATATATATATATAGTAGCTGCCCTGGCATCCACTCATCGTTCATTCAGCAATGAATTAGAACACTCTCAGTTATTGGGCGTGTATAATGATAATATAAATGCTAAAAAGTCTGCCTCCTTCTACCGAACGCCCGTAGCTCAGAGGTAGAATAACTGACTAACGCCGAGATTCGGTCGGGTCTGGCTAAAAGACAGTCGGCTGTCTAACCGTACTGAGGAGCTTTGATACTGCGAAACAGATCTGTCTGAGAATGACTATATATATATATATATATATATATATATATATATATATATATAATTCCAAATTAAGAGGACTCAAGTTTTTTTTAATGTAAAGTTGATACATAACTATATATATATATATATATATATATATATATATATATATATATATATATATATTTATGTATCCGAGTGAATAGAGAACGAAGATAATTTTTTACAACGTCCAAAATATTAATTTAATACGGTGCTCGATATATAGAGAGCTTTGAATATTTATTATAAAATACATTTTAAAACATGTACAATTTTTTATGTATCCACTTTAAACTGTACATTTTGTTTCGACATTGAAACTACAATGTCTCATCAGGTTGGTGTGGAAGGGAATGGAAAGTTTCTTTTCTTATATTTGGTGAGTTGTGTGTGGGATGTTGGTGGGTGTTAGTAATAAGGGAATAATTCTTGTAAATTGTCCGTTTCAATTTTGAAGTAAGTGGTGTGGCTAGTGAATATAGCTGATTAATGAATGTCTGGGAATTTTTTAGACAGATTTATCATTAGAAGATAGGATGTAAGTTTTATGACCTTCTGACTAGACTTTATCCTTTGGATTTCTTAGAGGAGCAGAGTAGAGAGGTGTAAAGGATGGGAAATGATGGGATCGGATTGTATTTATACAAAATTAATTTTGAATTTAGGAAATCGATTTTTCTTTAAAATTTAAAATTACATCACAGTTTATATTCTGTAATAAGTAAAGTTTAATGTAAAAAGTAAAATTTAATGTTTGCATTTAAGGTAATAGGTAAATAGGTAATAGGTGTGTAATAGGTAAAAATTAATGTAAGAAGTAAGATTTAATTTTTGTATTTAGGGTAATAGGCAAATAGGTAATAGATATGTTTGTATTTAAGGCAATGGGTAAAATTTAATGTTTGTATTTAAGCACAGTTTTTATAATTAATGTAATTTTATACATTTAACCTTAATTAAAATTTAAGAAATCGATTTTTTCTATAATATTTTAAATTTTAAATTAGATCAGAGTTTGTGGTGTGTAATAATTAAAATTTAATGTAAGAGTGTTGTTAGTACTATGAAGGTGTATCATTTCTAAGAGGTTCTAGCTCTGGCTTTTGTAGCACTTTTTAGCATGATTGTAAGGTTAGTTCATTAATGTGTTTGCAGTTAACTGTGGTTTCATGCCCCTCTGGTTTAAAAGCTTGTTGCTATTCATATATTTAATGATTTCAATTTTTCTTGAAGATAAAGGATACATGGTTCCTTTACTGATTTAGCTGTTCTTTCTTGTTTCAGGATATTCCATTTAACTTTAAGGTGTTTCCATTTTGGACTTTTAACTTCGAAAGGCACTCAGATATTGATTGGCAAAATCCACGATGTCAAATTGTAGAAATGTGACATTATTTTTACCCCCAAATTTTTTCGAACCTAAAAATTTCTAGAAAATTTTGAAACGGAAAAATTCAAGACCTCAAAAACAAAAATAGAAACAGGAAAATCATATGATTTAAACCATCCTTTTAATCAGTTGGTTAACTTTAGGCTGTGACATAAATTTCTTAAACTAATAGATAAGCATTTTCCTAAAAATAACCCTCTAAGCACAATCTTCAATAAAAATACAATAAAACTCTGCTAAAGCTGCTCCAACAATCTAGAAAAAATAGTTAAAGTACATTACAGCAAAATATTAAAAGCACACAACAATAATAACTCCAACACTAATACCAGTCTGCCCCCTAATAACAACCTATGTAACTGTAGAAACCCAAACCAATGCCCTATTCCTAATAAATGTTTAACGAAATCCCTGATATATATGTGTTCAATTTCACACATGGTGAATCCTAAAGATGAAAAAATATATATCGGAAACACCATTAACGTATTTAAAAAGCTGTTTTACAATCATATCTCATCCTTCAATAACAAAGAAAAACAAAACATGCGATCTTTTTCCAAATATTTAGGAAGTTAAAAGACCAAAATAAAACACATAAAGTTAAATGGAATATCCTCAAACAAGCAAGAACAGCTAAATCAATAAAGGAACCATGTTTCCTTTGTGTTCAGGAAAAAATTGAAATCATTAACTATATGAATAGCAACAGGCTTTTAAACTAGAGGCATGAAACCACAGTAAACTGCAAACACATTAAACAACTAACCTTACAATCATGCTAAAAATAATACAAACGGAAGATCTAGGACCTCTTAGAATGATACACCTTCATAGTACTAACGACACTCTTACATTAAATTTTAATGTAAACTTTTATTAGTAAACATATGACAGTACTTTACTCGCAATCAAAAATTAGCTAGTATTTCTCTTAATTCCTGATGTTAAAATGTTCTCAATTCTTATAGGATTTGTTTTTCTTTCGTGTATTTGTTGTGGTTTCTTTTCACTATATAGTTTGATTCGTCAGATTCATTTTATACAAGTATTCTCTTTTCGAAAAAAACAAAAACATTGCCTTCATCTTTTTTACTTTTGTCACTGGTAATATTCTTGATGATTTGCGGTTTCTGCTATCTAGTACTATATGTTTTTTGTAATAATGTTACGACAGTCCCCTAAATTTAATTATATATGTTTATCACATGCATCCCTCGTACCAAAACGATTTCAAACCATCGATCAGAGAAAGTGAGATTTTAGATCTTTCAAAACGATTTTCACGCCATATGAAATCCTAGATATGAGGAGAGTAAATAACCGATTCCTCCTTTAATGTTTTCGTGATGAACTGGCCAATTTCGGATAATAATGTTTTTTTCAAATGAAATTCTACATAAAACAAAACAATATGTGAATTCTGTTATGCGAGTGTAAATTTTAACAAGTCGTTTTACAACCCGTTTCTTATTTCTTAATCTCTATTATTTACTTCAGAATTTTATTTTTGTTTTTGTAATGTTTAGAATCAAGTCTAATTTCAATTCAAATTTAGTTAAAACTGAGAATGAATTGAAATATTATGCGATTTAAGCATGTATTCTAACAAAAACCCTTCGTTTCCAATAAGGATACATAAATAATATTCGTTAGAAAAGCCAAACAGTATCTTACAATATCGTAAATTTTGAGTGTCATCATTTTAAATACCTGTCGCGCGCAGGCACACACACATATTTCTATTAGAGACGTTTTCTTATTGGTTATATAATGTCGGATTTTATCTCTGCTTTTCTCATTTTTTGTAATCTAAGGTCGTTACTTAAGTTCAAACTTTACAAAAATAAAACAGAATTTCAAAATGACTATATATATATATATATATAAATATATATATATATATATGTGTGTGTGTGTGTGTGTGTGTGTGTGTGTGTGTGTGTGTGTGTGTGAACTGATGCGATTCCCCATCAATGACAAATACGCATACAACATGTTTATACAGAATAACTTTATTTTAGCATAATTTTCTGTTCAGGCCTGATGTTCAGCAATATCGTTGTGTTTAATAACTCTGGAATTGTTCTTAAAATGCAACAGGGTTATACAAGAAATGCTAAGTGGTTACACATATAATTGGGCAGTAGACTTTCTGTATCATTAAATAAAGATATCAGACAATATACTGTGCGTTCAATGTAATTTAGAAACTGCGATATTTCGAGAAAACAGGCTTCAGACACATTATCATAATCTGTAACGAACATCAATTTAAGTGGATTAGTAAATAACAAGCACATTAATGTCAGAAATTAGTCAGTGTGTGAGTGTGTGTGGTTACTTGTATCCATGTATGTCTGTTTGCTTAGTAAGCTAAGTAGTCCCTGTTGCAATATCAAGTTTTGGCTCATTTCTGTTTATCTGACACGAACCGAAACAATGCGAGGATTATAATTTAGCTGTGTACCTCAACTATACTGATCGGAACTTAATTATTTTATTTATTGATCAACAATTTTATAGATATCCCGCAAGTTTCCAGTTTGCACCTCACGGTCCGAAATGCTAGAAACGCTTACCCCCCTCTCATATATATATATATATATATATATATATATATATATATATATATATATATATATATGATACAATTTAGAATTGTCGTCTAAATTATGCAAAAAGGAAAATAACATCGAGGTCTCATTTTAACAGATGTATTTAAAAAGTTACACAAAAATATCTTGAAATACTAAAGAGTAAATATATTCAATCAAATCATCATTCGTTTGGTTTCAACTACGGACTACAGAAAAAATTAGAATCTCCTGCAACTCATCTGGACAGACTTTAAGTTGTTGAATACCTTAAGTTCATCTTCGGTATTACAAAAGGTTTGTTTTTTACCTCTCGCTCAACTACACCCCATACATAACAAGCAGATGGAGGTTACATTATGGGGAGTTTGGTGGCCCAGATATAAGTGTTAATGTGGTCTCAGAACTTGTTTAAAATACATGACTGGGTTCTCTGTCATATGTGGTGTGGTCTAAAGCAGACTCATGGTACAAGACAGAATATTTCAGTCGACACTTTCGTGACAAAATATCACGTTACCTCTTTGAGAAACTTGATGTAGTCAACCGTGTAGAGTCTAAGGCCTTTACATACGAATTCAGGAGTTCTTTATTATCAGAACGATCAGAGTCACTTTTTCGAGATGCCGTAATTAGTAATCACCATTAGATTCATTGCCACTGAGAGTAAATATATGATAAATTATAAATAAGAATTCCCACACGATCATGGCATCAGGACATACAGAAAACTTTTTAAATCTAATATGATTCGATTTTTTGCTTCATCAGTTAAGAAAATATATGAGAAAAAATTATGTTATTTTAATTTTTCTGATATTATTTATTATTGGTTAAAAAGATATATGTGTGTCCTGCTGATATTTGTGATTTATTTTTGTCAGAAATACATAATTTGTTGTTAAATATTAATTAAACCGAATTACGGTAAAATCTTCTAGTATTAACTTGTTCTATTCATTGTCATTTTCTAAAATATAGGAGACATGCCTTTAATTATGTCCAATTATTTGCTCATTCAAACACACACACACAGAGACGCACACACACACACACACACACACACACACACACACATATATATATATATATAGTCGTTTCACCAAAATCAAGGCGGTACCGCTAGTGATGCGCAGGAGCCTACATAAGAGTAAAAGTTTAGACAAGTGGAGAGGGAAGAGAAAGACGGACCAGTTACAGGTGGTGTTAGTGAAAGGGCAGGAGAATGGAGAAAACACAAGGTGTGAGGTCAGTTGCGAAGGTAGAGAGAAAGGAAAAGAACAATATATACAGAGTGATGTAGAAAGAACTGGAGTTTAGTGGATAAGAGATATGTATTGACATTGCCTTTAAATTCCTAGAGGTTGTAGCCGTCAGAAAAGCATGTATATGGAAGAGAGTACTACAGGCGGGAGGTGCGAGAAAAATCTGTTGGAGTAGAATTGTCGGCTTCATTTATTTGACCTAACTGTAAATGAATTGAACCTTGTTGCCAGTATATATATATATATATATATATATATATATATATATATATATATATATATAATCACTGTTAATTCATGAATATGCTTTATCATTGAAATAATGCCAATCTTTGTAATAAAGAGTAATGTGCATTTATTTTTATATTTCCATTCTTATCTGTATTAGGAAGACAGGTAAATCAACTTGACTTGATAAATTTATAAGTGATTACTACCGTAATTCGGTTTAATAATATTTAACAACAAATTATTTATCTGAATCCAAACAAAATTAGATCCCGAACAATATAAACTGGTCAATTCATCAGTTCCTTTTTGTCCAAGTTTCTTAGATTGCTGTTTAATTTGTTCAAGTCTCTCATTAAAAATAAGCTGATGTCTTTGTTAACTTATCGCCATGCTTAAAATTTATCTTGAACTAAGCTTTTGCGTCGCCGTAGTTGTCGTTCCGTTGCTAATACTTGTTCTGAGAAAGGAATAAATAGGGAGAGAGTGAAAAGAAAAGAAACAAAAAGGAATCATGAAATTACGAAATTTTGTAAGAAAGAAAAAAGGATAGAAATAATTAGAAATAATTTGCAAATTAAAGAAAAGACAAGAAGAACAAAAGAGATTGAAAGAAGAATGAAGGAACAAAGAAAAAAAGAAAGTTGCAAGCAGAAAAAAGAGATACACAGAAACTGTCAGAGGAAAGAAACAGAGAGCGAAATAAATGAGGCAACGACAGTAGCAGATTTTGCAAGTAAAACCGCAATCATAAGATAAAAACTGTAAGAGATAGAAAGGAGAATTTAAAGAATATAGAAATAGAGTAAAGCAAAAGAAGATGCAGAAAGATAAGAGAGATAGACTAAAAGTTTTAGAGAGAGAGAAAAAGTGAATAAAAGTAGCAGATTTGGTAAGAAAGAAAAAAAAACTAGAAATAGATGGTAAGGGAAAGAACAGGAAGAAACTAGAAAAAGGTTTAAGGTAAGTGATCAAAAAGGAAGATAAAGATACGATGCAGAAAGAAAAGAGATATACATTAAAAGATTTAGAGATACAGAAAAGAGAAAAAAACAGTAAAAATATCATATTTACTAAGTGAGAAAGAGAAAGAGAAAGAAATAAGTACAAAATATTGAGAGAAAGATCAAAACGGAAACAGCTTTCACTCTTAATCTATTCATACAATGTAGTGAAGTATTTAATAAAACATTGTAACAAGGAACGCCTAAAAATATAATGAGAACAAAATGAATAAATGGCTCATTGGTCCTTATATAGTTTTGAATATGTTCGCTTGATCGAATTTTAATACAATGTATCGAGTCTTCTTTCATAGTAATTCACTATAACGTCTTTTTAATAAATTTTTCTTTTTGTCATCGTTGAAGGTACGGGTAAATTAGTATTTGATATAAAATCATGGACAAATATTCAGTTCATTTAAACATCAAATATATTAGCTAAATTGCAATGACAAATTTCAGTAGCTTTCTGTAAGTAGGTTTGAGCATGGACATCTTCTGGTATTTTGTATAGAATTCAATCATTTATCGCATTGCTTTCAAAGAACAGGTTAAAGAAACAGTTGGTAATCCTTCAACTGAAACATGCAACGATCTCAGAGAAAAAGTCGAGGGAGGTTCACTGTTGAGTAACGTTGCTTCTACATGCAAACAACCAAACTAGTCATCGACGAATATAGTCTCCTTTAATCGATCATTTTTATGAGTTACGTTGAATATTAACGAGGGTTTATTTGAGTCCTCTAATACATTGCATAGTTTCTGGCTTTATAGTCAATACTACCTCGACGGTAATTAGTCAAACTTCATGTCACATTCTCATATCAAACATATTAAGAAGAACATGGAAAGTTCTAGATTAAACTAAAAATTATGAGATCCAACCAATTAGAATGCTACATTGAACAATGATACTAGTTTACACCAATTATTCTTGGGTACCGAATTCATTTCTTACTTCAATTATGAGAAACTTTATCATCATATATAAATGCATTTGTTTTTGTTTTTTTCGTTATATCAAGGCTGAGTGCAAATAATCTTAAGCAATGAGACTAAACTACAAAATAAGTACCGTGCATTCAATTGTTGTTGAATCTCTGTCGATCACTTCTCTCATTCATATATATATATATATATATATATATATATATATATATATAAGATAATATTTCCTTTCTTTTCATATATATATATACGAATGACAAGAAAGAAAAACTTATAATATGAGCAGAATCTTTCATCTTCTAATACGGTTTATCAAAGCACAAGAAGGGATCTTATTTTGCAGCAAGAATTCATAAACAAAAGCAAAATAATTGTTAGTTTTTCAAAATTTTGAATTTTCAGAAGGCTGAAAAATTACATCAGAAACTGAAATGTGTATTAAATATGGAAGATGGTACGTGACGTAATTTAATGTTTAATCAATATTAAATGACTATACATATATATATATATATATATATATATATATATATATATATATATATATATATATTTTATATTTTAGAACATGTACAAAATTTTATATATATTCATGACAGTGGTGTGCACAAGAATGGGAAGCCTCTTTTCTTATATTTGGTGAGTTGTTTGTGGGATGTTGATGGTTGTTAGTGATAAGAAAATAACTGTTGTGGATTGTCTGTTTGAATTTTGAAGAAAGTGGTGTGGCTAGAGAATGTAGTTGATTAATAAATGTCTGGGAGTTTTGTAAATAGTTTTAACATTAGCAGTTAGAATGTAAATTTTTATTATCTTGCGACTAGACTATATCCTTTGGATTTCTTTGAAAAGCAGAATAGTGAGGTGTAAGGGTTGGGATGCTTATTTTGTACAGAATATGTTTGTATTGAACCAAAGTTTTTATAATTAATCTAATTTTGTTTATTTAACCTTAATTTTGAACTTAGGAAATCGATTTTTTCTATTAAATTTTAAATTTTTATTAGGTCACAGTTTGTGGTAAGATTTAATGCAAGAGGTAAAATTTAATGTTAAAATTTAAGGTAATAGGTAAGTAGGTAATAGGTTCGTAATAGGTAGAATTTTATGTAGGAGGAAAGATTAAATGTTTATATTTAAGGTAGTAGGGGAATAGGTAATAGGTATATTTATATTTAAGGTAATATATTTAAGGTAATATGTGAAATTTAATGTGTGTTTTTAAGAACAGTTTTATAATTAATCTAATTTTGTATATTTAACCTTACTTTAGAATTTAGGGGATTGATTTTTTTTTCTGTAGAATTTTTAATTTTTAAAAAAAATTAGATCACAGTTTGTGGTGAATGTAGAAGTGTTGTTAGTATAATGAAGGTGTGTTATTTCTAGGGGTTCCTAGCACTGGCTTTTTTAGTATTTTTTTAGCATGATTGTAAGGTTAGTTCTTTAATGTGACTGCGGATTACTGTGGTTTTATGCCTCTGGTTTAAAACCTCGTTGATATTCATATAATTAATGATTTCAATTTTTCCTTGAAGACAAAGGAAACGTGGTTCCTTCGTTGATTTAGCTGTTCTTGCTTGTTTGACTATATTCCATTTAACTTTAGGCGTTTTATTTTCATCTTTTAACTTACGAAACTATTTGGAGAGAGACGTCATGTTTCGTTTTTCTTTGTTATTGAAGGATAAGAGTTGTGTAATGAAAACCTGATTGTTTACATATAACAATTTAAAATTTCATTGGCTTCATAATTATCTATTTCATATTTTATAGATGGATACACATACTTACTCGCTCAAACACACAAACGCACAAACACACACACACGCATACACACACATATATATATATATATATGTGTAGAGGTTTGTCATAATATATTCTAACTATAATGTTCTTACGTCTAACCTTGAATTCCAAAAAATTTTTACTGCTTTTCAATCTGTTTCGGCTCCATACATTTTTTCAATTTCTTTTTTCTAGATAACCATTCATAATGAAATCCAATGGAATTCTAAAAACTGAACTAGAAAAAATTAATACTAAATTCTTCTGGTGATTAATTTGCTCACGTTTTGGAAATGGAGTTAGGTGCAGAACTTTTCACATGATAATATAATTTTTTCTTTCTTCTATCAAAATAATCCTAAACAAAGCACTGAACTATATAAGAAAAAACACATTACTTGAGAGCATTCAACAGTAGCAACAATTAAAAGAGATGAGGTACGTAATTCTGAAGGGAAAATAATATAATAAAGATGTTGATATCCAAACTAATCAAATGTTAAGAAGTAAAACCACATATAGTGTAAAGAGCAATAACATTTTCTAAACTTGAATAAACCATTTCCTTAAAATTCTTTTAAGAAAAAGAATTTGTATATTTTATGCGGAAGTAGCACTATCTTTTCCTTAAACGAATGCCTTATCTTTCCTTATATGGAAACAGTTAATATCAATGCCCTATAATTTTGCATTGAATTCAAATTTATATTTTCTTAATTTTTTTAATAGCATATTTCTTTATTATTATTTTCTTTTTTTTCTCTGTAAATTTCACTCTTTCTTTTATTATTTTTAATTTCTTCCCATTTTCCTCTTTCTTTTCTGTTTGCTTTCCATTTTCGTTTGTTTTAAACTTTTATGCCTTCCCATATTTATTTCACGTCTTTTCTATTTGTTTTTCCTGAAGAATTTTCATTCTTAACTTAATTATAAAATAATTACATTTCGTGTTTTAAGACTATAAAATACCATTGTAATTTCCCTAACTCGTTCAGTATTTGAGCTCTTAAAAACATTGGAATGATAATCAGAATTATGAATGCATGTTTTATTCAAAGAAAGCGGGTACAACTGAAAATATATAAAACTGCTAAGATTTCTTCCTATTTCACTGACGTTAAGGATGAGTTATGTCTAGTTATACGTCTTTTCTATCATCCTCTTTTTTCTTCCTTTTTTACTGAAACAAAGACAGCATTGGAGATAACGGTTCGTTTATTCATCTTGATAAAAACAGTGTAGGCTATTATTAGAAGATATTGGCAGGGTTTAATATACATTGTAATTAATTAATGAACTAAAGAGCAAGAGGATTTATATAATATGATGATTTCTTTCATTTTATTTCCTTTTTTCATTTATTATTATTTATTCTTTTCTTTCTTTTCTCTAAATTTTATATTCGTATCTTACTTTTCTTTTAATTTTGTTTTTATGTTATATTTTATTATTTGACCCATTTTCTGTATAGACGTATGACTTTCGGCAACATCACGTTCAAACACCAGCTCTCATAGAATTTCAAGTGTTAGATGGGGGACAGCTTCGGAATACCTGGTGCTGTAAACTTGGATGTGAGAGTGGTACAACGGATAATATATCGGAATTACAAATAAAGAAACGCTTTCGAATTTGTGTCGGTATTATTATGTTCACTTAAGTGAACATATAATTGGGGAAATGAATGAATCCGCCTATTGCTTCTCCAGATATTAGTTAATTAGTGAAACGTGAATTAACTAAATTAATCATTATCTCTACTTGTCTGAAAAATGATTCTTACAATATCAAAATAGTTTTTACTTTAAAATACCTTTGAAGAGTGGATAAACTTTAAAAACGATTCCGTTAATAAAGAACTTATAAACTATTAATGAATACTTAACCCTATGATTACAACTAAATAAAACAATATCAACATCCAACTACTATGAAATATTCTAACCTCAAAATTTATTAAAGTGTAATTATATTTTCGTGGAAACGTGAGAAGAGTCGGCATTGTATATATTTTCGTCACATTCTCAACGATTTAGAAGGAAACGACTACAATCATTTCATCACACACATATAAACTTATATTAACTAAAGTTACCGATCAACAATCACACACATTCATAATTTTTGCCATCCAAAATATTCACACACATTTTTTAAAACAATTATCTATGTCAATTATTACGCATACATAAATGTAAACAAAAAAAAATTTCTATATATACATACAAAAGTTATTATATGAAATAATTACCATATGTAATAATTATTACTTTAATACATGTGATACTTATCTGGCCAATAAGAATCAACTTCAAACAACATTTTAGCATACACTTTGTATAAAGGTTTATTTTGTAATTGGAATCTGACAGTTATTTTCAACATCAACTTGATCTTTGAAGAAGCTTTAATAGAAGTGAAACATGTTTGCTTAATACACGTTTCCTACTTTCTTCTTAAATTTATTCTCTCTTAGCCCCATATGTTTTTATTTCCGTAGTCTTTATCTTTCTTTTTAATTATTTTGTACATATTATTCTTTATCTCTTCGTTTTTCTATTTATTCTTCTATTCCTATCTCGTTTTCCCCCTTTTTCTTCTATTTAACTCCGTTGTGAATTATATTTTATTTTTCCTTTTCTCTATTTAATTCATTCATTATGTCTTTTAAGTAAACGATATAAAACATAAATATATTTACTTCTGACGGAGTTTCATTTACTTTCCTTTTCACCTAATTAATTGCAATTTTATTTTCTCTTCTGCTGTTCTAAAATCAGTTATATTTCATCTCTCACTGTATAACTGCTCTCTCTCTCACTCTCTCTCTCTCTCTCAGTCACCTTCTCTCACTCGTTCTCTTCCATTCTCATACTATTAATATCTCACCCTCCTTTTTTATGCTTCCTCACCATTGAGATTTCGTTTTTTGGATTTTTCGTTTTTTGCCTTTTTCATTTTCGTTTTTTCATGCACTCTGTTTACTTGTCCCTTTGATGACTATATGATTAGAGATAATCGAAGCGTAAAAATATTAAAAAACTTAATGAAAACATTTTCGTCTAGCATGATTGGAGTGGCTCACAGTAGGCGACAGAAATTTGCTTCTGTACAATATGGCATCATTAGGGCTAACCAAAAGGCTTCAGTATGTTTTGCTTGCCTAGTGAGTTTGATGAATGAAGATTTCAGTCGCCTTTATCACTTTAATTAAAAAAGAACATATTTTTTATCTCTAACATTTACCTAGGTTGCTCAGTAAATAATGTCAATTGTGCGTGGTTATAAAAAATACTGTCAAATAATTTGAATGCTTGTGTATTTTCATTGTGGTATGTACGGTGTAGTCATTAAACTGAGTAAATCAAATATTTCGACTTCTCTCGCTCTCTCTTTCTATATATATATATATGTATATATATAGATATAGATATAGATATACTTATGTGTGTGTATATATATGTATGTATATATATATATATATATGTGTGTGTGTGTGTGTGTGTGTGTGTATATATATATATATATATATATAATTACAAAGTATAGTAAGATGTGTTGCTGAAAGTATGAGACATCAATTACTGATCGAACTCACTGCACAGTCGTAAGTCATGCTTGCAAACCATTACATCAAGTCCAAGTTACTTTCTCCCTATATTTCTCTCTACATATATTCACACACACACACACACACACACACACACACACACACACACACACACACACACACACACACATACACACACACACACACACACACACACACATATATATATATATATATATATATATATTAATTCAGATACTTCAATCCAAGGGAAAAAAGCAGGAAGGTAAATTCCAAAAAACCCGATACTAATTAATATTAAAATTTTATTTTAATATTAAAAAATGATACAGGAAGAGAGCTCTATGTAATAAAATATTACAGAGCAAATATATATTAAAAAAGGATTAATTCAAAGATGTTGAATGGCCATTTCGATATGAATATCCCCACGGGGGACGACACATCACCTCAGCAACAGAAAAAACCTTTCAGAAACTGGAGAAAAATTAGTCTACTTTTCCTTTTTAAATAGATTGCAAAGAAATTAAAAAATAAATAATAAAATAAAATAAAATAAAAATAAAAATAAAGGGAAAGAAAAAGAAAAAGAAAACGAAAAAGAAAAAGAAAAAGATAGAATAAAATCAAATAAATAAGAAAAGAAAAAAATTGACATCGTCTGGGTTCGCAAAAAAAAAGGGAGAATGTAACTGAAAATTAACAGACAGCCGTGTTAAATCGACGCAAGTTTAAGCAACACGGAAAAAAGGTGGTAAGAGAGATAAAAGAAGGAAGGGAGGGAAAAAGAAAGAAACTAAAGAAAAAAAAATTTTAAAATATTACAGACGCTGGACAAATTCAAAAACCTAATTTCCCCAAATTTTTCTGTTGCTGAGGTGATGTGCCGTATATATATGCACTGTACACTTACCAGCCGTCGTAGAATTTATGGACGTACATGTAAATTCGCTAGACTCGCACATACTCACTAGCGCACACACACACACACACACACATACATATATATATATATATATAAAATCGAAAATCTAAGTCTGAGCCAATAACCTACCACGGTTTTGCTTAACAGCTCGTCAAGGAAAATTGGCTATTTTTCCTGACGAGCTCTTGACCAAAACTGTGGCAAGTTATTGGCTCACTCTTAGATTTTTGAATTTTGTTTGCTCTAGTTTCGCTTTGAGTGCTTTTTGTACTCTGCTTTCGTACTGAGCTCTTTATTGTTAAGGTTTTCGTCTTGGAAATTTTTCTCTCTTACGAATGCTTGACTTTTTGTTCAGGTATTTCGTTTGTTTCTTTTTTTCTTCACCTTCTTTCCAACTGGTGGGTTTCAAGACGATCTCATTTGTAGTTTAATTATTGCTAGTCTTAACAGAATCAGTTCTGTTGCTCTTGGTCTTATTACTATATATATATATATATATATATATATATATATATATATTGAGAGAGAGAGAGAGGAGAGAGAGAAATACATTGTGCGATGAATAAACTGTCAACTATATTAGGAAAATCTGAAATATATCTCTTTTAACAGCTATAACAAATATCTTTTTAATTTTAAAAAGTAAATTTATTTAATAAATTTAAACCAGAGCCTCAGGCCAGTTTCGTCATATTTAGCATCTCTTCTGGACGGTTTCCTTGTATATGGTGGTGAATGCTGCCACATTCTTTTCATTCAGTTCATATTTGATTGTACAAAGATTTTTATTGCTCTCTCTCTCGCTATGTCTCTCTTTCACTCTCTCTCTCTCTCTCTCTCTCTCTCTCTCTCTCTCTCTCTCTCTCTCTCTCTCTCTCTCTCCTTCAACTGCGCTCCACTTTAATAATCAAGGTGAGTTCGTGTGGGAATTTAGGTGTCCTGATGTAAGGGGTGATGTAGTCGCAGAAGTTTTCTGAGAGCCATGACGGTGTTCTTCTTGTGTGCCATGATACGGAATCCTGTTGCCATAAACAGAGCCACTCTTTTGAAGTAGGGAAGCAGTATCTCTTCACTGCAATTGATGTAGAACTATGTGTTGATTTTGAGACACTGGGGGAAGATGCATGAAGACATAATGTCGACATTACTAATAATCACTTGAAATACAATGACATTGGCGTGGTATATTTTACCAATTTATCTGCACTATTCTCAGATTGGCACTAAAACACTACAAAACGTTAGTATTGAATCTTTCGGTGCGAAGGCAAAACAATGCAGCATGATGTTTCCAGATTTCTAGAGGAGCAATTTGCGTCATGGTACTATTTTTTGTCAGAGACCATGCCTTACTAACCCTACTATACTGTTCATTCAGCAAAAAGATCCTAAAAATTTACAACGTGCATGTACAAAACTAAAAATACATAATGGCCAACATTTAGCCAACACACCCACTGCATTTATGTGTATGTGATTGCCAGCGCGCTGACGCATACATCCATAATATACATAATGTTAGATTATATAATTACCTTTTATTCTTTCTTTCTTTCTTTTCTTTCTTTCTTTCTTACTTTCTTTCTTTCTTTCTTTCTTTCTTTCTTTCTTTCTTATCCAGAAAAATGACTACACACAGACACTTACATCTATTTTTTATCGAAGTTATATAAAAGAAAAAAAAATAAGCAAAATATTCTGTTAAAGCATTTATAAACCTGAAGAGTTTATAGTATTCTGTTTGATAAATACCAAAGAAGCGAGTCTGAAAGAAATTATTGGACATTTAAGTCAATTAGTACGATTCATAGATTGTTTCTTAGATGCTGCAAAAAATTTCCAATACTCTATTATTATCATCTGAATCTTGTATTACTCGAACCACATTTTCACCAAAATATTCGCTAAATTATTATCGAGGCAGGGATGAGACTCAGTAGTCTAAATAAACTATTGCGTGTAAAAATTAACACGAAGTTATGTATAACAATATTACCAAATATTTCTATGCATACACACATGCACTCACAAATATTCCCAACACGCACACACGCAGATAATAATAATAATTATAATAATAATAATAATAATAATAATAATAATAATAATGGCCACACTTATACGAATATACCCGTCTATTGGGCGGCTAGCTAATCATAATGCATACGTTTGCTTAGGCATACTTGTATTGGTTCAACACACACAAAGTCCAACTGTGGTGTGTACTGCAATTATTGTGAGCGGACCTTAGTTCCAGTTTCAGAAAGAGAGAGAGAGAGAGAGAGAGAGAGAGAGAGAGAGAGAGAGAGTGAGCGAGTTTTCTAGCGTCAACAATAATCTGAACAAGGCGAAAACGCTCAATACATGGGTCACGAAGACATGTGACTTCGAGCTAGCGCAACTATCGACGACTTCTCAAAGAGAGCCGTCTACACAGTTTCAATCAGAAGTCTTAGGTCACTCCATGTTATGGTTTTCAGACACGTTTAAAATGTCTCTAAGGCTGGGATCTCTTTCTCTATACCAATGACATCAAGTCATCTCCCTGAAAATTGACGCTGATGAGATTCGAACCCGAGCTGATGTTCAGAAAGCGAACGTTCTAAACACTCGGTCACGCGCCCATGACTTACATACATACATACATACATACATACATACATACATACATACATACATATAAACATGGATAAATGCATGTCTCAGAAGTGGCACACATCATTAGTATTTTTAGCTCGTGAGTCATTAGAGGTATCAGGTCATGCAAATAGCACATACCTTCTCTCCTGCGATCCAGAAGATATTGATCAGATACAACTTGTGTGCCAGAATCAGGTACAACTTTTCTCTTAATGCACTGCACTGCTACTTCCAACTACACAAAAAACCAAAAAAACAAAAAACAACAAAAACAGAAAAAAAAATCATCCTGTGTAAGTTTGATCGGAAAGCCAGTCTAGGTCGATAAACATGTGCTAGATCATTAGTCATAGATCACTTGTAGGTAGTAATTTTACAACAATTATTTTCTCTTGTCAAATATCAAATGTTTGCGGAGGTTGTACTTAAGATTTTGGGTTCTTTAGAAAGTTTGTCTCAAATGTTTAAGGGACATTAAAACACAAAAGTAAATTATCACAATAAATACTTATTCAACTAAATCTGAAATATTATATTCCATAAACTTTCATTCAGTTTCAAGATACCATCTCACAAGAATTTCGGTTTCTCACCAAATTACACAGTTTAAAAATCTTTACCATTCAGATTATTTTACAAGGAATTGAATAAATGAAAATCTGAAGGGGCAATGTCTAATGAATATGGTGTTTGTAATTCATCCCCGCCAAACTGTAACAATTTTAGCCAGGTCGCTCTAAAAAGCGTGAAATCTGGAAAGCAACACCTGTTTTGTTTGACAATTCTGGACGTGTTTTAAATTGCTGCCTTTAGTTCGATCAGTAAGTGCAATACTTTTTAGAATAAGAAGAATGGTTACTTAGCACTGCCAGTACCTCGTAAAAATGTACTATTTCTTTTTCATTGCATGTATAGACAAAAACACATACCATTGTCTCTACTCGATTTCAGTGAGAAAAAGGACTAAAGAAAAAATATAGAAATGATTAGCGTCTTCTGACGATATCAGTTTTTTGTTTTTATAATCATTTCACATCAAGAAAACCAGAACAATCACTGGTGCGCAGGGTGTCACAGAGAAAAAGAGAAGGTACAGGACATAGCTAAGAAAGGATAAAAGGGGGATGGGAATTAGAGAAGTAGCAGATGGCAATTGACATTGCATTTAAACTTTTGTAGATTATAGCTTTCAGGGAAGCAAGAATACGGAAGAGAGTTCTGCATAAGTGCGAGAAAAGAATCAGGTAGAATAGAGGCGTTGGTTACATTTGACTCTTTTGACTAGAAAAGTGTGGGGCCTAGATATCATTGTAATACCGTTTACTATTTCACCTGGGTTGGGAATCAGGAAAATAAATATTGAACTCACATATATTTAACTCAGAGCTCTAATATGACTCAGTGACTTGACCCAATGTGATGTGATTTCAATACCTGACTATAGCAGTGGTCAACAAATAACTTAGCGAGTTGAGCTAAAGAGATATAACTACATAACATCTGGATATAGCATGGCACATATACCGAGAATGATATACTCCAGTGATGTAAATAAAGGGGTCCGTTAGAAATTTTAATAACTTGAAGGAGGCTCGATTGTACAAATTTCAAAATGACGTGAATATTGCAATTAAGATGAGGACAACAGTCCGAACCACGTAAATTCAGTAAATACTACTTCAACTGAAAATTATAGTTTTTTTTTTAGATAACATTGCTTCGTCGACGTAAGTGTTAATAATTAAGCCATAGCTAGGTGTTATAGAAGAGGTCGATTCAGAACTTTCCCAAGGGTATTTGCACGTAAGTGAATATAGCAGACCTGACTGGAATTAGAAATCGGCTCTCCGAGTTTCGTTTTTTGAGCTCTTATCGATTACACCACCTGCACATCCAAGTTTACATTATCAAGTATTCTCATGCCGTCACTTATTTACCTACAGATCAAACACGTCGTTTCTTAATTTCGGCGACTGATATGAAATTAAGTCGATGACAGAACTGAGACAAACAGGTTTTTATAGGGATTTAGAAAAAAGAAAATAATATTTGTGGAGATACTTTTTCTCCTCATATTCTGAAGGTTTATAAACAAGTAAAGCAATACAAAAATTATTAAAAGCGGTCAGCATGTCAAGTTATATTTAGTTATAAATATACTCGCAGCCTTTCATATGTAGAGAAAGTGCAAAACGATGAAATAGAGAGTAAAAACAAGTTGATCAAACAATAACAATAGATTAGTATATGAATAGGAAAAATATTAGAAGTAGAAATAAAATTAAATATATGAAGCAAATTATATATTTACATATCCTTTTGTCAGTACGAAACAGAGGATGTGTTTGTAAATAATTATTATGAATGAGAGATTAAAAATGGTTTGCTTTCTTTATAGGCTTGACACATAAAATTCTCCATCATCTGGCAGAGAATTCTCGTGCGAATATGTAACAGAAATTTGATCTCTCCTTGACTATACAAATGGGAATGTTCACTCCTTTGTCTTCTTGCACGGTAGTGTCATATAACTGATTACATTTCAATGACGCATAATGAGAGACGTTATTCCTCATTACTGGCCGCGACTACTAAGGAAAGTTACAATCATACTTAAACATATTTTCACTATTTACATTGTTAGGACTATTGCCCTTATTTTATTTTATTTTATTTTATTAGCTATATTCATGACGTTTCGTTCGCTATATTCTCTGGCTTTTTAAGTTGATTGGAATTTCGAACCTCACTTTTTATTTCGTTTACCGGCTAGATTTTACCGGCTAGTTACCCTGTCATGCATTTTTCGAATATTTCAGTGTCAATTATTTTTCTTTAACGTAACTTCTCGTGTTTAAGTTCATGATGTGCGGTAGACAGTATTGAACTCACAAACTTTTGGCTTAAGTCGCTGGATTACTTCAACCAATGCTATCATCTATTAAAATGGTTATCTAATAAAACCATTCAAAAGTTAAAGAGAAATAACTGATACTGAGATATCCAGAAGAAGTATGGTATGTAGAAATAATAGAATATACATGGTCGACAACATAAAACTTTTGGTTCAAAATTCCAGTTACCTGAAGATGGCCGGAGCGTACAATGTCCGAGACGTCGGAAATGTGGCAAAAGAGATGAGAACAGCAATAAAAAATGTAAATAAATTAAATTACTCAAAATCAGAAATATTTGAGAGATATTTGTAGTTTAAAACCGAAAAAATATTTCCAGATATTCCTGTTCTATATAATATCGTTTCTTCCTTTTATAAATTGTTACAAGCATTTCTACGAGGTGTCAATGTTAGCAAGCTAAATTTAAAATTGTCTTAATAGATCGAGATCAACTTCTCTCATGAAAACTGTGTTATAAAATCGCTACTTCCACCTCATATGACTGTATTAGGATATCCAACCCACAAAACTTGCGTTAGGAGATCCCACACCAGTCTAAGCAGGAAGTTAATAATGATGGCACTATTTGCTTAAAACATAAAACAAAACTCAATTATGGTAACTGGAAAGACATAGCAATCCTATTTAAATATGGTGATGAATCATATTCAATTAAAAACTTAATTACTGATTTGTTGAGATTAAGGTAAAAAAACGGTTTTCTTTCTAGACAACGGAGAAAAAATGCTATTAAACCGAAAATTTTAAAGATAAATTAAGTATGGAACACAGGCTACGATTGTTTCAGATCTAGAAACAATTCCATGAGGCACAACTAAGTGACTCATGGAAAAACATATGCCAGGTTAGGTTATGGTCTGCGAAGTAACGAGAACCTTGCAAAGAAACTCATTTGCGCTTTGACAAATGGCCAACCAAAAGAAAAAATGGGACTCCGGTGAAAAGTAAAGACAGATATGTTACCCTGCCAATCTAGCCTAAGCAGTTAGGTATGAGATAAATATAATATTTCTAGGAACAGATGAATATATCTAAAGATGGAACAATTGAAGCTTAACAACCAAAAGAACAAATTGCCTCAAAAATCAAGATCTAACATTTTCCAGCATAAAAATTGTTTCCGCAAGATTACATAGACAATTTGCATACATTTTTTTCCTCTTATATTGTTATCTTTTCTTTTTAGCCTATCGTTGGCAGTGCTAACAGATGTATACTTTTATAGGTTTTGATTAACTCATTGGATTGGTAGCATTCAAGAGTTCCGGCAAAGTCATGTCCGTTCACACATTGTTGTTGTCTTATCATTTGTTGCGTTGTCGTCAGCGATACTTTCTGCCTTCAAGATTTCTTCGAATTATAGTCTTGCAGATGCTGTTATGCCGTGCTACTTGGCCAAACTTTAAAGACTATGACGGTTAAGATTGGCAACGGGAGATTTCCGTTGGCTCACGATACATTTAATCTTGCTCCATACATCGCCATTGGCTTTGTGTTTCAACTAGGTGTTGTAGATTAGCTTTCTCAATTCATCTAAGACCAAGCTGTTGTCTGTCAACCATTACAGGCAACCTCTTCTGACTCCCATAAGCATGGACCAAGTGATTCTCCCTGAGAGTAATACACTACCCCTCTTCGGACTTACCCTGTCCTCAGACCTCAAATGGAACCATTATATTGAATCCATAGCAAAATCTACTGCTAAGAATATTGGGTCACTATGTCGATCAATGATGTTTTTTCCACCTGAATCCATCCTGCATATATACAAGTCAACCATCCGTCCGTCCATGGAGTACTGCTGCCATTTATGGTCAGGTGCCCCTGGCGTTCTCCTCAGTGTTCTTGACAAGCTCCAAAGGAGAGTCTGTAATGTGATAGGTACTGATCTAGCGACTCGACTGCAGCCACTTCCCCATCGTTGAAATATGGCCCTCTCTGTCTCTTCTATAAATACTTTCATGGCTTCTGCTCGGATGAGCTTAAGTCACTGATGCCTCCTCAACAGGTGTTTACCCGTGCAACCAGACTGGCAACTGGGTCCCACCCATTCACAGTCAGGTTAGCCAAATGCAGACGACAATTCTACTCCTGCAGCTTCCTCTCTCGCACTTCCCGCCTGTGGAACTCACTCCCGTATTCTTGCTTTCCTGACGGCTACAACCTCCAGAAATTTAAATGCAAAGTCATCTACTAACCACTGGCCTCTAGCTCTTTCCCCTCCCCTGTATAACCTTCCCTTTCCCTTCCTTTCTAACTAGTTTGTACTCCTCACTCTTTTATAATTAATCTTTTTACATTTATGTAACCCCCTGCACATCAGTGGCGTTTCCCCCTTGCTCGGGGTGAAATGATTAAAAAAAAAAATTTTCTTTTAGTTGACATAGTTTCATATATTATCTTTAGATCGCTAATACGTCAAATTATTTTATTTTATTTATATATTTATATATTTTGAGATAACAATGATTCGTCGTCGCAAGTGTTAGTAATTAAACCATAGTTAAGTGTTTCAGAAGAGGTCGATTCTAAACTTTTCCAAGGGTATTTGCACGTAAGTTAATATAACAGACCTGACTGGCTCGACGAGTTTCATTTTTCGAGTTCCTATCAATTACACCACGCGCACATCCAAGAAACATTATAAGTTGTTATGGAATTTTCTTATTTCCTATAAAAGTTTGTTATGGAATTTTCTTATTTATTTTCACATATTCTTTTGATTGCTAATACGTCAAATTGTATCGTATGGTGTTGCTGTCGGTTAGTGATGAGATTCGAGAGATTTATTTATTCACAGAGATCACACGCGATTGTTTTCGCATTTTTGCCATCATGATTTCATGCATATGCTCTACAGCCTCCTCAAATTTCGAATTTCTTCAAACAGAAGAGGCAGCAGTAGCAACCGTTTAAATGGAATCATAAATAATTCTTCAAGATAGACAATAGTTTATTTTGCTCTGAGCTGCAGGCAAGAAAATAAACAGTTTAGTTTCCGTGCCAAGTGATGCCGGAAGTAAAACTTGATTCCAAAACATTCTTGTAATCTATTCAAGGGCAACATGAACCAAGTAAATCACTTGTTATTTTTCTCCGCAAGATGGTAATTTATGTTATGACTAGCTGAATATGAGTGATTATTCTCCTGCGTTCTACACAAAAGTCCTTTTGTTATTACAATGGTAATGTTTCTAGGAGCGGAAGCCAAATACATTTGTCTGCGTCTTGTTTTCTTTTCTGCTTTCTCTTTCGAGTCTACAGTTTAATTGAGACTGAATTAACAGGTCTCAGAAGCGTTTTCAATGAGTTAAACTTGCGTGATTCTCAAAGCTATATTATTTTGCCATTTGGATTGTCATGAATAATTTTTGGCGGTAAAATTAGCAAAGTAGAACAGAGTTGTCGGATGTCTTATGTAAAAATTTTCTGTTGATTCGGCTTTAGATTTAGGTTAATTTCAATGTAGGTATTTGTCTGAACTCTTCAAATACACATCCGATACACAGAAAAAAATCAGTTGTTAGGGAATTTTCTTAGTTCCTATAAACTACTGCATGAACAATATTTTCGAATTCCTTGTTGTCATTATGCTAAATTTAATTGAATTACCAACTCTAAGTATATGCACATAGATCAGAATGAATAAAAAAAATCTGATTTTCTAATGTTCGCATCATCTTCCTTATTATCATTATCATTGAATTATTATTATTATTATTAATATTATTATTATTATTATTATTATTAATAATAATAATAATGGTGAAGATGATGATGATAATATTGCATTTACTGCAGATTGTAATGTATCTTTGAAATAATAAATTGAAAATAAAAAGACCTTGAAGGGGAAATCTCTAAAAATATGGAACACGAGAACTCCAATAATCTAATAATTTTAAGTGTTCGTAAGGACTGGAAAATTTTCGGAAAGGCATACTGAAGAGATTACTGAGAGTTATTTCCTAATGAAATATAAAAAAATGTACACATAAGTGTAGCTCACCTGAATTAAGGAGAATTTTACCGATGCAAAATGTGTGTGATCTTGAGAATTTTTTCCTGCTGTTTCAGAAATATTATCAGTCGAAAATATTATAAGGCCATTTCTAACCTTAGGCCTCTTATAGAGACTTAAAGGAAAATATGTATACAACAGAAATCTGGGAGATATATATAATCAACTTATTAACTAAAAAGCCAACTGAAAATTTCAAGATTACTATGATCACCATCATATTACAAACGTTTCAATAGTATGCTATTCATGCTGTTTGTTGATTCGTTTTAATGCACTGATTTTTCTCGTGAAAGGAGATGCTTGTAGAGAGACTAATACGTTTTAATAGTCTGAGTTTTTAAATAATTTTTTTATTTGTAGTGGATATTATACATGACTTAAAGACAGATATACTCCCAACATTTTCTTGATCATTAGTAGACTTTTTGATTTTTTCTATATGTTATTAAAATAATAATACTACTACTAATAATAATAATAATCAAGATAAGTAAATTAATGAAGAGGACTATTTAATTATTTAAATAAATAGCAATTATTAAAAAAAAATTAATTAAATATATTATTTTGGTTTATTTATGTAATTGATCATATTTTATGCTCTGCATGATGAATTTATAAGATGGTAAAATATTAAAATGCATCAGTTGCGATTATCGTATGTTTTAAAACGTAATTTATATGCATATGTATCGATATTTATTTTTGCTCCATTAAACAGCATAGCGCACTAGTCTATTCAGATGTGTTTAATATTTATATATTCATGTTTATCTGGACGATTTTATATATATATATATATATATATATATATATATATTAGCCAAATTATATTATTTTATTTTTTGAAAGAATCATGAAGGTATTTTTTCTCCGCTCAAGACTGAATTTCATCAAGCCAGTAATAGATTTTTTCTTTTCAAGCACGAAGAATTTAAAATTAACAACAGAAATATTATTTACATAGAGCAATTTTAAATAATTGTGAAAACGAAGATGAATAACAGCGATGAAACATTAATTAAGATATGCTTTTCAAAATTGTTTGGCAATTTAAATCGTGAAACGTACGTTGCAAACGAAACTTATTTGTAATTTACAACAATTACTGACATTAAGTCACGTTACGTATTAGCATATATTGCCCAGGCTTACGGGGATGTGATTAATGGATATTAGACGTAAGTATCTGCAGATCATAATTCAGTCAGTACCAGGTTTAGGGAGAAGGGGCTATTTTCTTGGTTCCTAAGGATGTTGACTCGCAATTTTTAGCTGACTATCAAATTCCACGTAAAACTAGAAAACAATTATATATAAGTGGTACGGTCAGTCTATTTTTACTGATCTAAAATATGGAACATGTTCATGATTGAGACAAATGTGGATTTATAAAAGATTCGTTGCTCTATGTTTTTAACTTTTGCAGGTTATTTGTTTCGAATAATTTCCACGATTATATTTTTTTATATTTTTCCCAAAAAAATCATTTCATAATAATTTTGTATTCTAGAAGAGCAAAACGCAACATCACCCAGCACATCTTTATCAAGAACCGCTTTTGTTAAGGAGATAGATGTACATGGAACTTTAAACTCTCCTATCCTGTGTGATTCTCCCTTTTTTCTTCTCCGCTTATCAAAATTGTTACAGAAATATTTGCTCGCAATAGAAAGAAGCATTCTCACAACTAAAAATATGTGTTAAATATTAGTATCTCTCTTTGCTAAAACTTCCGCTTTTCGTTTCGTCATCCATTCGTACAAAGTGGTAGGATGCACTCTCCTACCTCCCTTGCTCCTAACTGCTTTCTAAAGTTTAAGTTATCGGAGCCTTCCTTCCTCATTACGTGTTCAAGCAATGTCAGCTGTTTTCAGATTATAAGTAATCTTACCGTTGCAATTTTCTTTAAGAATTTTAGTTGCTTACGGGAGTCTCTTATTCCGTCTACGGTATTATTAGTATTCTTCTGCTAAACTACATGTCTCCTGCCTCAATATTATTCTCATCCGTGTGAATATATTCACTGCCATATAAGAGGAAGGATATTACATAACAATCTCTCAGTCTTTTTTTAGTCGCGAGATACACAGACAAAATATGGAAAGAAAAAACAATGACGAAAAGTTATTTCAAATTCACAGACAAAATAATATATATATATATATCCTTTTCTTTTTTTTAAATAACATCTAGGAGAAACAATCTTAAATATCTGAAGAACTAAACAAAACCAAATAAATAACTCGTCGGCCAAAGTTCTGTAAGTGATACACATATTGGTGAATGATCCGAGATCAGCGAGGTGCAAGGCGCAGTACTGTTTTCCAATTTTGTGTTTGTGCGAACCATTATACTATTCCGGAGAGATCTATTATTTCCTGTCGCAATTCAAAATAGTGTGACGGCTTTCTTTCTTCTAGACGATATACCATATGGGTTTGATTTTATGTTACATTCTTTTATCTTTGTTTTAAAGAGGTAGGGCCTACATGTTAAAATATTTCTTTCTCATAGACTGGTTGGCAACCAAGTCTATAGTTTCTACGATGTTCTGCTATTCATTCTCTGTAGATTTAAATTCATAATTTTTCCAAGGTCTAAGAGAAAGCAGTGAACTTGTCTGGAAGTCAAAAGCAGCTCTTAGATTTTTCAGTCTGAGTGGTTATCCATTAGTCTGCCGTTCATCCATTGAAAGAGCAAACCGGCTTAAAACATGTATTATAATGATTATGCTTAATGAAAGAAGTTTATTTTATTTATTGAAAAAACTTCAAGGAAGTAGGATTTATTATGTAAATAATGGAAAGCAAAATTAATTTATAAATACATCTTTGAGTGAAATAACATCATATATTTCCCTTTTCTCTAATTCCAAATTAAGCGATCTAGATATTCATTTTATCTAGTGCATCTCTTACAATATTTATTGATTTGTCTTTTGCTTCAAATTCAAGTATAGATTTAATTGTCTCTGTATTGTATTTGATTGATTGAATATTAATGGCTTACTAGCAGTACAGCCCGACATTGCTCGGGTGCAATGAAAGCTTTAAAACTAATCCATGATCCTGGAGCGCAAACTCTTTGGACGTTGGCACGAAAGACGTAGATTGTTGAAAGGTTGATCTCGAAGCCGTACAACCTACTAAAATGAATGCATGTCTGCCAATTTCTTTTTATTTCTGGTATCGATATCAAATAAGTTTTCCGTCGACAACTGAATTTTGAAGGCTAAATAAGTCCTCTGAGTAAATGGTATCATGGGTGAGACCGAGAATTACAATTATACCTACTTAGGGCAAAACCAGAAGCAAAACCCAAAAATCAAATAGCTGAAAACCTGATTTCAATCAGATCCTATGAGATATCAGTGTACCAATTTCTAATATCGGATTCAAATTCGTCATCCAAGGACAAATTAACCTAATTATATCCCTGAAAGCTTATCTTACCCATCGGGAGTACAACTGGAGAAAATGAGCCATATTGATAGCTGCTGATCGGTTTCTGATCAGATTCAATAATATATCAGATATATTGATTTCTGATATCGAAGGAAATGAGTTGTCTGCAAAGATCTACAAATGTTTGAGACTAAAAACTATAATTTTATCAAGATAGAGTAAATTCTGCAGCAAGAACAACGATAAAAGAGCTGAAATCCTTGATCAGACCTAATCGGATATCCGTTTATCGACTTCCAATATCAGGGGGAAATCGAACAAAAAGTAGCCCATGACCTGACCGGAAGCCTAAAGAATATTTGAGTGAGATTGGTGAGAATCAGATAAATATTGTGAATTTTATAAAGGATAGACAGACAGACAGACAGACGCACACACACACACATACACATTGTTTTCTATATATAGAGATTAACACTTTTTGGGATACTTATACCCGAGACATATTTTAGGCTGTAAGAATTCTGTAGCAAACAATAACTGAGAATGATCATTTAATGAAAAAAATTTGGAAACAAACATTCATCTTTTCCAGATATAAGTTCTACATTTGAAATCATAGAAAGCTAGAAATGATGATGGATTCATACTTTTCTCAAGAATATCTTAATGAAATGGGATGTAACGAACTAAGTTTTTCCATTTTTAATATTGAGCTGCTAAACATTACGCCATGTGCATACCGTTTTGCATGTAAAAATCAAATAATTTATAACGAGTAAGTTATTCAACATTAAATGAAATAAAAAAGCATTTAGAAAGAAGTTTCTGGGATTTAAAACAATTTTTATAGAAAATATCATCTCAATATAAATCATGCTAAAATATACTATTCAATAAAAGTGTTAAATGAATGAAATTTTCAAAGACATTTGTAGTCTTTAATACGTAGTGTAAGAAGACATTTAAAAGCATTGGCAGGAAAGGTAATCACTGAGCAAAAACTAATGAATAGCTACATAATATAATAGTCATTTGCTGTTATAAAAGTATGATAAGACTGATTTATATTGTTAAAAATTTCACCCCAAGCAAGGCGGGAATACAACTAATATGTAGAGGGCGGATACTTAGAGATAAATAGAAAGAGACTATTGCGGATAGAGTGAATTAAGGGAAGGACAAGACATTAACGGGATTCAAGAAGACAGAGGATGGTGACTGGCTTTGCATTTATATTTCTGAAGATTGTAGTTATCAGGGAGGTAAAGAAACAGAAGGGTATCCCACAGATGTAAAATACGAGAAAACTGACTGTTGAGGTAGAATTGGCGGTTGCTTTTATCTATTCGAGCAACAGAGGGTCTGGAACTAGTAGTCAATCTAGCAATACGGTTACATTAATATATTCAGTGCATCAGGGGAAAAAAGATTGTCAGAGATGTTTTCAAGAAATATTTAAAGAAAAGACAGAAGGAAGCCATGTTAGGTCAGTAAGAAAGTGGCTGAAGACGAGACGAATGATAAGGATTGGTTACATTAAATATACTGCAGGAGTCGCAAACAAGAATTGACAAGAGTATTTAATGAACTAACGAATATTTGATTTTTGAATGAACGAGATCGATTTTGACGAAAAATGTTTTTCTGGCACTACAGAGTGTAACCAACTTGCCTCGCATTATATGTAGCTATTCATGAGTTTTAGTCGCTCCACTTCATGTCAGTGGAAAACTTGACGCGCAGTGTGTTGTTCTACTAGGAATTTGTATGAGCCGTAATGATGACAGACTGAAAAATATTCTCTGGTGATTAAGTGAAATCACTTTTGTTTTAGATTGTTCAAAACTCACAAACGATATCTAGCCCCACTTAAACACTGATTAAAGCTCATTTTCATAATCGGCTGCGTGTTTATGTCATTAGATGTCAAGGATATGCTAGTGAGACAGAAGTACATGGTTGTCATCTGCATAAATAATTAGTTGGGAACCGATGACATCTGTGATATCAGTGATATAGATCAGAAAAAGCGTAGGACCCATGATAGAGCATTGTAAGACTCCATAATCGCAGAAATATATCTAGAAATGAGTCCATTCGGAACGAACTTCTTTTCACGAATTAATAAGAACAATTGGATTAAACGAAATATATTTCCTGTGATATCGTAGCCTTGAAGCTTGTGTAGAAAACCAGCAAGCCAAACCCTGTCGAACGCCTTCGAGATATTGAGCGCAACGTTCTTATCTGGAGCTTAATATACAAATTCAGTGATGTTTGTTAAAACATTAGCGTTACTCCTGGTAGCACGGATACTATATTGTGCTTTTGAGATTTATATGCAATTCCTATTACCCCTAAACTAATATTTTCAATAATTCTGATGTCCATTAGTCTCTATTTAAAGTTCAAGCATTTAGATATACTACAAATACTGGTTAAATTTTTGCGATCTTTCTATCTGATTTATCTAGCGAATCAGAATTCTCAAGTAAATGATTGAATAAGTTCCTTGCTAATTCTTCTACAATCTCCAGTAATTTAAATGTAAGGTCAATAGACATATTGTATCACACTGACTCGCATCCTTTCTCTCAAGCTCTTTTTTCATCTGCTCCACTCCCATCCTCAGTATTCTCATCCGTCTATTACCCTTCTCCTGACATTTCATATAATTAACCCCTCTTTCTCTCCACTTTCCCCTATGTAACCCCCTCCGCAACAGTGGCAGTAGAACACCTTGGATGGGGTGAGATGATTAAAAAAAATATGGGTAAACAGTGAAACCCTAAACTGCGTTCAAAACATAAAATATATAAACTCATTAAAAAACTTACCAGAAATACATTTTCATGAAAAAAAAAAAAAAAAAGAAATGTAAAAAGTACCGGCAGTATATTTTGGGGGTACAATTAACAAAACTGACAAGGGAAAAAATGGCATTAAATGACCAATAAGGTGTTGATATAACTTTAAACAAGACAAACAATTTCATTTAAGCAGGTATGAAACGCATGAGATTGTTATAACCACGTCTATTTTACATTAGTTTATTTTTTATCATATATGCTTTCATATACACACTAAATACAGAAGGTTTATCTAATATATGTTTTTCTTCCGCTTTTCCTCGCATTCGAAATGTAATAACCCATTATTTATCTGGGATAATTGCAGGAAGTAACGCACGTGTTAACTTGTTAATTATTGATGGAACAAAAATAATTATAACAGGATTTGTCCTACTGAATTGCTGTCGCTACATTTATATATGCAAATATATCTCAATATTAAGATATATTTATTTCATGCAATTTAATAACAAACACATGATATAGGGAATATTTGACAACAATATAATTGCACGTGTCTTTTGAATAAAGTATCGATTTTGAAAGCACCTTTTCACTAACAGACCGTGATGAAATCTGTATAGCTAACAAAGTAAGTCTACAGTTCAAGGTCATTGATTGCGTAGGATGAACCAAAAATTATTTGCAAGAAATTTGCTTTAATCAAGTCTATCATCCAAAATTCTCCTTTATCATTACAAGTTTACGAACTTCAGAGAGATACATTTACTTCAAATAATGTCCCTTACATGATGCAGTCACAACCTAAAGTAATTATTGATTAGTGATTACCCTTAAAATTTCCTAAAAGAAATACTGTAGTTTAAGTTTTTATTGGCGCTAACCATCGCAATTTTTCCAGACGTATAAATAGGAAGAAAATGATTAATGTGTTATGTGTTGTAATGTGTACTTCTTACAGTTATTCAGTGTGAATTTAACGAGCGTAAATCAAACTAAATAAAAAGAAAATCGTACCCCCTCTATTAAAATAAAACCCGTCATATATATATATATATATATATATATATATATATATATATAAAGCTCTTCACATGGAGAGCTGTAGAGGGACAAAATAGTGAGGCTGTGCAGGCACAATTCTTTAACTTTACTGCCAAAAATTTAATCTTTTGGCACATGTTTGCTCTTAACACTAACTTTTAGTTATTTTTTTCAATAATTATTTCAACGGGTGAGGGAAAAGAAGATATATATATATATATATATATATATATATATATATATATATATATATATACGGTTAGTACGGTTAGACTCCGATTGCTTTTAACCCAGGATTGAAACCCGACCGTATTGGCCTCAGTCGTCGATTCTAGCTCTGGGTTATGGGTACTCAGTTGAAGAAGGCAGACTTTTAGCGTGTATATTAACATTATACACGCCCAATAGCCAGAGTGCTCTAATTCGTTACTGAATGAGCGATCTCTCTCTCTCTCTCTCTCTCTCTCTCTATATATATATATATATATATATATATATATATATATATATATTAATTTAACGTAGAACATGTGAACAACTACAAACTACTAAGAAATTGTACATTTGTTTCCGACATTGAAAAAGCAATTTCTCATGTCATCTGGTATTTTACAATGATAACAATAAAATGTTTTGAAGATTTTTCACATGTTCTAAGGTCATGCTAAGAATAAATATTCCTTGCTTTATTTGTATGCTGAACACTTTTTTAAATTAATGTTTTAAACGTTCCAGCTATTTTCATCCTTCTTATTCATTTCAAATCGCCCTAAGACACCTCATGTTAGAAAATTACGTCGCGTTATAACTCGTTTACAAATGAAGAATATTCAAAAGTTCTACAATATAATTTTTTTTAACACTTTTTAATGCTAATTAAGTGCACTGGTCTAATTTTAATATGACCAAAAATTATCTAATCAATCAATCAATCAGTCAATCAATCAATCAATATATATATATATATATATATATATATATATATATATATATATATACCGCTCTCATCAGGTTCAAAGGTTTTGGTCGTTTTGTTTTTTTTTTCTTTTTTTCTTCTTAATGTAATATAGTCAATATTATGTTTGTTGTCGTCATTTTAGACGGCATATCGATATAAATATTTGCCATAATTTTTTGCTACTCGGGCCCGATAGTTATTTCTGTAAAATGAGTTAAAATAAAGATAGTTTAATGATTTATCTAATAGATATTTAGATATTTTAATGTTGCATTATGCTAACAAATATTTACTTTGCTTCGCAAATATTAACAAAACGAAATATAAAGCACAAAGCTAGTTTGTAAATAAATATTTTCATATAAAAACCCAATCACGACAAAAATAAGAAAATAATATAAAAGCCACTAAACGGAAAAATCACTAAAAAAAAAACACAAGCACAATTACACAAAAGAGAACACAAACACTCACCCATAAACTAAAATGAAATTCTTTACGCGCTCATATATACCAACATGGCAAGAAAAGATTCAGGCAAAACAAATAAATAAATACATCTACACAAGAAAATGAAAATCAAACAATTGCAAAGAATAAAGCATTAAAAATAAATAAACACAACAAAAGTAATAAAAAGAATTAACTACCAGTAGACAACTCCTACAACAAAATCCCAAATCTCAACAAGCGCCATATGAATATTATAAAAGAACGTCAGCAGATCGAAAACCTGCCCATGACGAGTGATAGCATCATAACAAGGAACTCACAAAACTTCGAGGTTGATATGAATCTGCTCAGTTAACACTATATCTCTCCCTCGATATCGAGTATTTTACTATAAAATAACTTGCGTGACAAAATACATTTTGTCAGTAGAACTACTGAAATAACAGTAAAATTGGCGTTGAACATGATCACAATTCAACACTACGAACACACACACACACACACACACACACACACACACACACACACACACACACACGCTCATATATACTTCTGAGACGTGTTCTGAAATTAAGTCCAGACTATTCGAACTGTCAAAAGAATACTCTTTGCTTAGCTCCGAGCGAGATTTTCTCGCTTGGCAGATCTTCGTTATCGGATTATAAAAGCATTACGGTTGAGGGACGACATTTATATTACCAGTCCTGATAAGGGTCCTGATATTGTTATTTTAAACAATCAGCATTACTTGGATAAAATAAATATTATTGTAAATGAATCAGCGAAGTTTAGGTCCTTCTGATACGTGTAATATTACTGGCATGATTGAAGCCATTTCGGCCGATCCAGTATCGCTGAAAAACTGTTTTTGAAGGGTATGTGTTTGGCTACAGAGGGTGTTGAGTTTAGCCTTAATGAGACGATGTACGTCCAGACTGACGGCGTTGCTTTTGGAAGCCCTTTGGGGCCTTTTTTGGCCAATATTTTTGTTGGTTATTTTGAGCGACTGTTATTTGAGAAAGCTGAAAAAAGGAAACCATGTGTTTATATGAAATATGTTGTCGATACATTCTCAATTTTTAATTGTTCTCATGATGCTAATAATTTCCTGGTTTAGCTTAATCCCCTCCATCCTACTTTGAAGTTTACGATGGACGTTGAAACGGAGAGGGCTCTTCCCTTTTTGGATGTCCTTTTACGACGTACGGGCTGGGTTTTCGTTACCAGTGTTTTTCGTAAACACATATTTACTTGCTTGTATTGGTGCTCATTTGTTTCCAAGTCTCGTAAAATTGGTTTGATTGAGACTCGTTCATTGAGCTGTGATGATTTGTTCCCCTTGTTGGATGGAAAACTTGATACTTTGCAGTGGATCTTTGAAAGAAATGGTTAATCCTTTAATGTTATTAAACGCGTGATTAATAGAAAGATAAAGAACCAGTGGTTTTCAGAACTAGCCGTTGCCCTATTTATTTCAGGTTACTCTGGCTTAGTAGCAAATATAAGTTATGAACTGAGAGAATTTCGATGTGTATTTCGTCGTGTAATTATGATGTTAAGTTGCAAACTGTGTTTTAGATTACATCTGTTTTTGCATCTTTTGGTAAAGATCGGTTGTCCTATTTTCGTAAGAGTTCAGTTGTTTATAAGTTTAAATGCCGATGTTATGCAGTATACATAGGACGTACCAATCTGAGGTTGGAAAAACGTGTTGCGCAGCACGTCCCTGCCAATATGCGTTCGAGTAACCAGAGCCTTTCAATAACAACCATTCAATTCGTCCATGACTCAGCCATTAGACAGCATTTGCTCGACAGACATGACTGTGCCTCTTCTTACGAGGACACATGTTTATGATTTTGCACAGCGCTCGTTCGTCATACAATCTTCGTGTTCTTGAGGCTGTATACTTAAGTATATACTTCGTGTATACTTAAAGATTCCCCAGCCTACTCTGTGCATAGAGAAGGAGTACTTTATTCGATCTTTGTTGGAGGGTTTTCGAGTTGCTTTTTTGTCTTTTTTCTAACTCTTGTTGAAATTTATGATTACACACCTTCCTTACATTTAAATGCATTTTTGATTAAAATTTGTTTTTAATCGTTTTCCAACTTATATATATATATATAGGTATAGTTATCAGTCCGTAAACCATGAGGATAATCCAAGATTTCCTAAATATAAATTATTATTAGGTAAATCCATATAGAGAGCTCGACCGGTGTTAACATTCTGCTATATCACTGATATTGAGCGCTTTTAAATAAGTACCACGCAAATATAATATGTACACAATATAAGATATATAACAAATTGCATATTTATATATATATATATATATATATATATATATATATATATATATTGATATTTATAATTATATTCATACACTTTTCACACGCGCATATATATATATATATATATATATATATATATATATATATAAACAAAAATTCTGTTTATGGATGTACGTATACCAATCTAAATTTCAATGATCTACACCCAATGTTTACTTATTCATCTTATTTGTTAATAGAAATTGCAAAGAAATACATGGCATAACTTTTCATTTACTTTTTTAATAGAAATTACTTAATTTTATCAAAAACATTAACATTATTCGTCTCAACTCTGAAAAAAAATAAAATTACAGAATTCCCATAGTTTTTGAATTGCCACTTCCAGAAGCTAACTAGTTACTATATTTCTAATACATGACATTTCCTGTGCGAAGCCTCATTTTGTAGTCATGAGTTATCTCTATTTAACCGGACACTATAAATTACTTATTCACCACTGCTAGGTATTGAACTCACAACTCTTTTGGTCAAGTACATTGAACTAACAAACGTCTTCTTAAATTAACTTAGATAGTCCAGTTAGAGTGAGATAACTCATGACTACTAAAAGAGGATTCGCACAAAGAAATGAGAATGATATACCTCAGTAATCGTAATAAAGGGTTCGGTTCTAAATTCTTCAAATCTGAAGAATGCCGGAGCGTACAACGGTCGAAATGGCATCAATGATTAGGACAATAGTCTGAATAATGTAAACAGTGTAAATACTGCCTTATCTCAGAAATATAGACGAAGACATAAAAATTGAACACAAAATGATTACTTAGTGAGACAGCACTTAAAGCCAGGCGAACTTCTCCAAATCTACATATGCTCATTATATCATTTAGACTTAACAAGTCACTCATTTACTAATGCAACGTCATGTGTATTAAACCTCAATGCCATATTGGTAAATATACAATCAATAATAATATTTTTACGACACATGCCACACATTTAATAATCCAGCATCCTTCTTTGACTTATGATACTTCAATTTTTTTTTTCTTAAAATTAGAAAAATGAAATTATATCGGTAAAACAGATACGGAATTTCGTCTTCACTTTAATAACTATAAAAAACGTATCAAAGACTAGATCAATTTTATTATGGCTTTACATTTCAACTAGCCAATTCATAGCAGTGATAACATAAGTTGCGTCATTTTAGCGTCTTCTTTTAAATGTCATCAAGAATGCAGACTGACCGAGTTGAAATACATTTTTACAATACATTCATACATTCTAGGTACAAAGAGTAACATAGCCATAATAAAAAATATATTTTCCACAATACTACTGTGACAAATAGTCAAGAATTCTAATCGCGGCAACAACGAGATTGAACTATTATATCAAATCTCTTCAGTATCGTATCAAATGCAAAAGAAAGCGTCATTCCCACTGAAATAAAATGCCCCATTGCATGTTGGTTTGTTTGTTTCTTTTCTTCTATGCCTGACAAAGGACAAAGACATGTACTAAAATTTCAGGTTTGCAACTCCCTTCTCATCATGCTTTTAATTAGTCAAAATGTCTATGAATATATAATCAATATTATAGGTATCATTATCAATATTGTTGTTGTTTTTTAATCTCCTGAAATTTTTCAGTGACCTATTATATTTATATTCAATAGATAAAAATTAGTTCGAGAGACTTAACTAATTAGACGACTCAAGTGTCTCGCATCAAAACGCTCGTCAGCACAAGAAAGTTGATAAAAATGGGTCCTAACTGAGTTATGATAAAAGAAATGTAACGTAAATCTTCTTCATGTGCCTTTAGTAGCATGCTCAGTATAATTATTCATGAATTTGGTTTGATCAAGAACGCGGTTTTTTAATGTGTTTCTAAAGTAACCAATAGCAACACTGAACGTACAGATAATAACATTGATATTTACTATATGAATGAAATAACCATTAACGATAAGCAGAATGAATTTTGCATTAGAAATATTATAAAAAAGATACACAACCTCAGTCGAACAACACATGAAAATTAATCTATTTTCTATTATATGAATTAAAAATTAAATAAGTGGCTACATTGTAAAAAACAACAACTTATCTGCTAGATCCAAATTAGAGAAGACAAATTATATATATGGATCTACATGTCCCTGAGGTGAGTGATATCCTGATCAAAGCTAATTCAGGAATAATTTTAGTGGACATGCAACTACATGGCTATCCAAAAAAAATAATGTTACACCTCTGTAACTATAGCTAAATAAGAACCAATTTAAACACACCTAAACATACCAACCGCAATCTGCAACACACACGTAGAATATGCGACTATAATGACATTAGTGATCACGAGCAGATATTAAAAAAAGCATTAATAATAAAACAACCACAACACAGAAATGAAAAGGGCCTAAACAGGTTGGCAAGTAAACATTCTTATGACTATAGATACACATATATAAATGTACATATTCATTTAGAAATAATCTTTGATAATACTTCATAGAATAGCCGAAACCGCTCTTATATATAGAATATTTGAACAGTTTTCACACACTTTATACACAGAAAAAAAAAACACTTATAAGAACTCAAAATCGTGAATACTGATAAGCCAATTTTCATTTTTTTTTTTACAATCGTCTCTCTCTCTCAGTTTCTTGCTCTATCTTTCTATCTTTCTATATATATATATATCTATATATATATATAATTTATATATCATATAATTTTTAATAAATTAATGTACGTATTATGACACTTAATTAGACTTATAGAATAATCTATCAGTTTCCATTCTGGCGCTAAGAAGTATTTTTCATGGTAGATATTATATATCTTTATAGAAGATGTAAAATATATCAGGAAATATTAAAAACAGGATTTCCCACTTTAGCACAATGATTTCTGAGTTTTCTGAATGTTAAATTTCAATAAAGTTATTATGTTAGAAATGCCTTCTAGCCTAAACCTAATGTATCCGTTATATTTTTTAAAAAGTCGTGTAATGATTTCAACGAATGTATGAAAGTAAAAAAAAACTACTCAAGAAATATAAATTCTTACGAAAGCAGGGAAAGACGAACTTTTTGGTCTACAAATCAAAACAACATAACAAATAATAACAATCATCAATCAAATGCGTAAATCACTTAAGCCTCTTTTTATCCAGTTCAATCTGCTTCGTTTTATGCCGTATAAAATTCTCCTTTGAATTCTGCATCTGAAATTCAATTCCGATTGTCGTTCAGCTGAACACTTATGTATTTAGACAGCGACCTTGGCAGATTTAAAGGAAACTTTTATCGGAGATTAATTTTCTTTCTGTTTGAAAGAAAAATGAATTACAACAGTTCGGTTTAAATCTATCTGCTGTCCTTGATTTTTGTCAAAGACAAGGTTAAATATTGACGTCTTTTAAATAATCCTTCACTTTCATTTTCTGCTGTTTTTCCTCAAATTGAATTTGAATACGTCAATCTCAGATTTATTATTCATGCGTAAATCAATATATAAGAAAAATATCTAAAAATTTCGCATACGTATATACGTATGAAGTTTGCTTTTATTTGTGTGAAAATATTCGCCTATTTATATATAGATAAAGTTTATTTTATATATATATATATATATATATATATATATATATATATATATAGATAGATAGATAGATAGATATGTGTGTATACGCTTGTGTTTATGTGTGTGAGAGAGAAAGAGAGGGCGTGAATAAAATTATAATTTCAAAGTTTAAAAATAATAACCAAAATATAACGGCAAAATTAAAATAGTGCGCAATACGATTTTCATTAAACAGAAATGTATTTACAGGTTAAAATATAAAATATCAGAAACACCTTTCAGCAAGAACCATTTCTATAGCATAATCACATTTTTAAACAAAGATACCGTTCAGAAAATTTACTTGAGATTCCGAAGATTTTTTTTTAATCATATCACCCCAAGGAAGGCGGTAATGCCACTGAAGCGCAGGGGGCTACGTAAGAATGAAAAGACTGGAAAAGAGAAAGCCGGGAACTACATCCTAAACAGGGAACAAGGGATGAGCCTCTACACCTGTACAATAGACGTGGGTGGAGTGTGAACCGGGCGATAGTTTAGTCTATCTACTCCAATTGAGGTAAAAAAAAAAAGAAAAGAGTGAAAAGATTGGAAAAGAGAAAGCCAGAAACAACATCCTAAACAGGGAACAAGGGATGAGCCTCTACACCTGTGCAATAGACGTGAGTGGAGTGTGAACCGGGCGATAGTTTTGTCTATCTACTCCAATTGAGGAAAAAAGAGAAAAAAGAATACATAAAAGTGTGAAAAGAATTGAGAAGAGAACCCGGAAACCACATCATAAGCAGGGAACAAGAGAAGGATCCTCTTTACCTGTTCAATAGACGTGGGTGGAAACAACATCCTAAACAGGGACAAGGGATGAGCCTCTTCACCTGTTCAATAGTCATGTGTAGAGTGTTAACCGGGCGATAGTTAAGTCTATTTGTTCCGTTAAAAAATATGTTCAGAATGGTGAGTTAACTAAGTTTTACCTTAGTTAAAGTCCAATCAAAGAAAAAGAAAAAAGGACACCAAAATAAAAAAAATTAAAAAAAACTTAAAATTAAGCATAAATAAATACAAAATCATGACTTACTAAATTTTCAACAAGTCTAACCAACACCTACACACATGCTCACTGCCAGTTGACAAAAGAAAGAAAAATTTATTTTATCTAATGGCCAGCAGAGGAATGGCCGGAAGCCTTTACGGAAACTAATGCCACTTTATTGAAAACAATTTACTCTTTAGTATTTCAAGGTATTTTTGTGTAATTTAAATAAATCTCTATATTAAAAATATATATTAGTGTTCTTTTTTATTTTTGCGTAATTTAGATAATGTAACTGTACCTAGGTTTTATTTACTATGCGAAGGCATTTGACAAGATACGACACAAAGAATTGATGGAAATGCTCCGCAGACATTTTTGGGAAAGACATCAGAGAAATCAAGAATCTCTACTGGCAGCAAACGGCCTGCATACGCACAGGTAACGATTTCAGTAGATTTACAAAAATAGAAAGAGGCGTAAGACAAGGATGTGTCTTTTCACCCGATCTCTTCAATTTGTACAGCGAGAATATTTTGAGGACCCTAGTTGACAGGATTTATTATTGGAGGCCACAGCTTGAACGACAGTGCTGATTGCAGACACGAAAAGGAAACTACAAGACCTCCTACAGAAGGTGGCGGTGGAGAGTGACAAAAGGACTACAAATAAACTTTAAGAAAACTGAATGTATGGTCATCAGCAAAAGGTGCAACCCAAAATGCCAAGTACAGGTGGGAGATACCAGAATCAAGCAAGTACACAAATTTAAATACCTAGGAAGTGTACTAACAGGAGATGGAAAACGTGACACAGAGATCCGAAGGCGAATTGGCATGGCAAAGGACGCGTTCCAGAAACTGAGTAAACTACTAACACACAGGAAATTTTCACTAGAAACAAAGAAAAGGGTGCTGGATTGCTATGTGATGTCAGTTCTGCAATACGGCAGTGAATGCTGAACAATATCATCGAAAATGAGGACAAAACTGGAAGCAGCGGAAATGTGGTTCTAGAGAAGGAAGCTGCGGATATCGTGGACTGAGCATGCAAGCAACGATGAGATGTTAGAAAGAATTAGAAAAGGAAATTAATAGTGAGCATCAGGAAGAGACAACTGAAGTTTCTGGGACACGCAATGAAGAAGGAGAGCTTAGAGAACCTGATACTGACTGGCCAGATAGAAGGAAAATGAGACAAAGGAAGGCAGCTGATAACATATTTGCAGAGCCTGATCATGTGGATGACGGAACGCGGGTTGTAACAGGAGCAAACATACTAAGAGCCACAAGAGATAGGGAGACGTGGAGAACCATAATCGCCTATTTCCTGAATGGACAGGTCATATAAAAGAAGAAGATCCATCGTATCCTATAAAAGAGAGCGTATACTAATGTACAATCATTATATATACAGTTATTTTTATACTGTTAATGACAATGCACTTAAATTCGTTTTAACATTTAGTTTTCACGTTTACTATATTCAATTATATTTTATGGTGACATCACGGATATGTTACACCGGCAAGCAAAGCTTCTTAATTTGTCCAGATGTGTTGTCAGATGTTGAAAATAATTAAAACTTCTGTGTTGATTTTATTGTTTCGCATTTTTTTTATTTTAGTTCATAATATTATTTTCATCGATACTTCATTTTTATATAGATTGGATACATTTATCTAAGATGAAGTTGTTCTATTGTTTTTATTTTCTATATTTTGGCCATGAGAATATTTTTATACTGATATCTACTTGTTTGTCGACGACATAGAATATTTTTGTTTACAAACGTTTTATGACAAATTTATAGAATAGTGTATTGAAAAAGGAGATAAGTTTGTTTTTATAGAATATCTTTTTAATAACATTTCTTTGTATACATGCAGATTTATTTGTTATCAAGAGTATGTTGGTTAAAGTTTTAATATGTAAGATATATATCTTCATATATTGATGATTTCAAGGTTAGTTTATCGGAATCAACGAAAACATCAAAGGAAAATGTTCTATTTTTGTTTTAATATCAGTAGCTTAAATGGCGAACTGAGTGGATTTCGAATGTATTTTTTGTATTTTCCTTTCTGTGAAATTCTAAAGAAAGATATAACATGTTAATCTATAGAATTTGCGGGTTTTAATATTGTATTTTATTAAATGATATATTTGTTTGCTTCATTCAGTATTTACCTGTAGTTAAAAGTTCAAGTGCAGTACAGAAGTTATAAATATTCAACTCCTCTTCCAACAAAAACGCGGATGTGATACAAAGTCACTTTTCAAGGTGGGCACCGGAGAACGTACACTCGAACGGAGATTTTTATAGTTTGCTGGTTCCCCGCGCCATCGGTTGCGCAGGCCTCGGTGGCTAGCACCGATCCATTCCTCTATTGCAATAGAGTTGTAGAGTATCAGGCATCTATTTCCAGGGACAGCCTGACATGTGCAAGGTAAGTATTAGAAGGTATGCCGAGAGTACGTTAGCTTATAGAAACAATGTTTTCTTTCAAGCGAGAAGTATTTTCATTGGAATATTTTATTTCTTAATTTTATTTTTTAATCGAAAGATATGATCAATCTTTCTGAACTGAAAAATAATTTTTGTCATCGGCATTGCAGTCACCGAAGCGTCAAATTCCACTTTCATGTCATGTTCACGACAGCACATGAGTTTTAAAATGTAAATACAGTCAGTCAGCTCGAAGGATAATACACATAGAGCGTCGTATAAGATTATTTGTTGCGGATGAAATTCGTGTTTAAGATATAAGCCATGAACTAGACCAGTATTGATAGATCGATTTTCTATTTACAGATTATCAACTATTTGTATGTTATATAAAGCCAGCAAATATTTTTGAATTGAAAGAATTCATTTGAGATAATTATGGCTTTCTGGGAAAATACCTTCGTTTTATGTAATAGATGGGAGTAGAAAAGCTACATTATTTCTTTTCCCAAGAGTATTTGCTCATAAGTTAGTATGATCAATCAGAGCGGAGTTAGTAATCGGCTCTCTCATATATTATCCCGAGCAGTTATCCATTAAACAACCTGTACATCTAAGCTTAGCAAACTTGGTATTCACGTGAATTCAACAATCTATATACTGGCAATTATCTACTATGATAGGATTTAAAAATTTATGATTTGCACGAATTCAGGCTTGGATGTTATGTCGTATTTGTTAGGTATCTATGGTGTTCGAATTCTGTTCAGTATTTTGTAAAGCTCTGATACGAATTCATGAATCGATGCTTCGTAAGTGACTAATGATTTATAAATTTTTATTACAACGTATATCCATCCAGATTGATCATGTCCGATAATGTTCGACATTTGTTCTGTTTTAGTCCCATTTTCCTTTGTTGGCTGCCATAATTTTGTTTACTGGTTAGTTGGATTTTCTTTGTTTCTACTTCTTTTTTCTTTCTGACATTTAGTCTTGGAGTTTTCCATTTTCATAACTGTTGTGCTTGTCTCTTCATCTAATTATGACGTGGGTTACAATAGAGTCTGGGGATTATGCACGCACATATTCCTACGTAACCACAGACAAATGGAAGCATACAATACAGTCAATTAGCAACCAATCAAAGCGCTTAAAAAAGTTTAATGACAGAAAGCGCGTGGGTCTTTCTAAAAATAATCTATCGGCTCCACCTATCAACTTGATTTTAACGATAGTAAGAGAAATTTCATTCACGTCAAAATGACCAACTATTCCCGGCTGACTTATACTCAAAAAAGAACTACAGAAGAAAAGCAGTTAATTGTAAATCATTCATTTCTTTTTTTGAATATATATATATAAATCTTTTTATTATCATTGTTTAGCATTTCTTTTGCCCATATGCATAGTTATTCAACCCATTTAATTGATAAGAAATAAATCCGATTGTCCTGCTAGTGCAGAAATGTAACATTTAAAACGTCAGATTCTCTTTATTCAGTTTATTTCCAAGAACCGCTTTTTTCCGGAGCTGATTCCCACGAAGATGCTGCCTCAATCATCCAAATTTTAATTCCTTGGATGAAAATATATAGGCGTCAAATTTTTCCAACAGTAACTCGAGTGGTTATATTGTCTTGCATTTTATCAACAAAGAATATGTTTGATCCTTGATACATGAAATTACACCAGTGTAACAAAATGCATATACGATGATTCTCTATTCAAACTTTGAAAGTAAAATCATTTTTACAAAATCTCTAAGTGGATTCGAATGGAATAACATATTTTCGGAACTTGAAATATTACTTCATGATCCACCAATAGTTATCCGTAGGCAATTCTTAGTTATATGTTTAAGATGTAATATAGCGATACTTATTTTTTAACCATTCAAATCATGCGTCAAGAGATTTTAAGGCATATTTTGTTTAGATTTGCCGGTGCGAAATTTATAAATTGTTAATTATATAAATGGGCTTAATTTTAGTCAAATAATTTGATGTTATTCCAATAGTTACATAACTGATTTCAATCGACCTCAATATTAAGAGATACATATTACAAGCTTTGAGATTTCGTATGTAAAAATAAATTTACTTCAGTACTTTTTCCGGATGTTTATCACACATATTCGTGGATTTCTGCACAAAGTGTACATATAAATAAATATGTGCTAATAACAACGAATGATAAACAAATGTAAAGACAAAAAGTATAGCATATAATCTTCTATATGACTTGTCCATTCACGACGTTGATCATCATGACTCCCACTATTTTCCTGTCTTTTAATTCTTAGTACTTTTGTTACAGCTCCTACATCCTCTTCTTCCAAACAAATATACAAGCTCGTAAATATATATTATGCACCATTTTCATCCGTTTCTCATGTCTACAATATGTAGTGTGAGTGTCCAAGCCTATTTTCCTCATTATGACGACTTAGAAATTTAAGCTGCCTTTTTCTGTTTTTAAGTGTAAGTGTCATTTTGTCTATTATCCCAAAACTGAGTCGTTGCTCACATTTTCAATACATAGTATTCTCAGAAAACCTCTAAAGAAACACATTCATTTTGCTTCAAGATTTTTAACCTGTGAAGCGAGCGTCCAGCATCTATTGCCATAGACATTTTTAAAAATATAAAATTAAAATAATGGAAAAAATATCCTTCAATATTGGAATTTCAAACTAAACTTCGTTGAAAACAAAGGAAATCTTAATTAAACAATCCGCAACAACTTTCCCCAACAGAGGCATACATATATGAGAAAAACAGTTTAGCATTAATGAGGCTGTTATACAAAACTTTTACTCCTGTAAGATGAATACGTTATCAAAGATTTGGTGTTACATCTAATTCATTTTACGTCTCAGTTCGTATACATATTTGAACACATACATATATGCATGAATATATACTACGAAGAAAAGATATTGAAAAAAATTCAAAGATTCTTTCAAAAATACATTTAAATTTTCAAAAGATCACTGTATATGGTTATGTCTTTAAAACCTACTGAAATGTTATATGCTTTGTGTTATGAAGGAATAAAAATGTCGATAGCAACACGTGTGGTCGAACGCGGATCTTTTGACAACAGAATACAGCGGTTGAATAGATTTTGCTACTTGAATCAATCAGTCAGTTAGACAGTCAGTTATGTTCCATACGTGATACACGCATGGACGATCATGTCTAGAAAGAGACATGATTGACTGGACAGAATTTTTTCCACAGTAGGTTTCCATTTATTTATGAGGTAAACTAGATGAGAGACAAGGCCATAAAACCCAATCTGCCATGATATTCAACCCAAAGTTGAAGAGAAAAGAAAGGGTAATGCCTTAAACAAAGTTATTCGCGCGTAACTAAATGCAACGAATTTAACTAGAATTTTAACTCAGCTATATGTTTTTTTGTTCATGCTCGATATCCACTGAATAACAATGCAAATCTGCTTGGATCACGTTTTCGTAAATATTAATATACAAGCCGCCAAGAGAAGCTTGAGTTTGCGCCGGTTATCTTCAGTATTTTGTGTATTCAATGTACTGGCTATTCCTTATATTCAGTATCTAGTATTCTGTGTGTTTCAGCATATTCAGTAATCTATGTTTTCAGAGTATTCGGGATATTCTTTGTATTCTGTATTCTGTGGGTTCCGGAGTTTCTGGTGTACTTCTGCTTTACTATGTATTATTCGGAGTATTCATTAGTACGTTGACTTTACAGTAAGATACCGAAATATTATAACTCGCAAATAGCGAGTTACAAAAAATCCACTTCAGATAAACGTAACAAAAGCAACGTTACTTAAATTGGCGACAAATATAACATTCACGCTAATCTTATAACATTTTGGCATATGCAAGTTCTGCATAAAAAACTATTAGAGTTTGAATTTATCAAAGAAACATCGATATCAAAGATTAGTTAGAATAATATACTGCCTCAAAAGAAGGTGACTGATGGTTTTAGTTTGGTTACCTCAGTCATATTGATTTAAACGACATAATTAATGGATGGAGCTTAAAAGTTTCGTTTCAGAGAAATATGTACAGATTTAGTGATTACTGGGCAATTTTTCAACCAGATCAGGAATGAAACTTCTTAAAAATATGTTCTTAAATTATTCCATTAATTAAGCAATTAAAAAGTGAATAATTTTAAATTGATTGAATCATTTACTGCGGATTATCAAATATTTGATGGCTTATTTTTAAATTTTACCATTTTTTGAGAAACTAAACATGTGCTTATATAATATTTTACCTATACTTAGAGGTAAAATAAATGGATCCATACCTTTTCCAACATTATTTGCTCATAAGTGAATATAATGAAGACAAGAAGAAATGTAACCCGGCATTTGAATTAATAATGTTTTGCTATTATCCATAACACTACTCATTTATTTTTATAAATTTTATAACACTATTCCTAAACAGCTATCCTTCTAAATACTTATTAGGCTCGACATTGCTTAACTTAGGAGATCTTTAGTAAATCGGTGTCTCAGCATGATGTCCACGTAAAACGACTATATTTAAAATATATAGCATGATAGATTGTATTGTGGGATATCCCATTTTTCTAGAACTAGCAGTATAGCCCGGCGTTACTCGGGTGTAATGAAAGCTTTAAAAATAATCCATGGTCCTGGAGCTCAGACTCTTTGGATGTTGGCACGAAAGACTAAAAAGCAATAGTTGTTTCCAGTTAAAGCAAAACCGGGGAGAAATTGGAAAAGATAAGTCGCTCATGACCTGACCAAACGCCTAAAGAATATATGTATGAAGTTTGGTGAGAATCGGATAAAAATTGTGGATTTGTATAAAAGACATACAGACAGATAAAAAGACTCACACACAATCATCTTGACTTATATATATATATATATATATATATATATATATTATCGATTTTCTGCACTATTTTAAGAACTGCAAACTTGAAACTTCTGAATGTCATTTCTTATGTCTTTGTTTATGTGTGTATCAAATTTGATTAAAATCGGACCATTCCTTCTATAACCCTATTTTTCGATTATCGATTTTCAATATTTATCGGAGGGAGCTCGACACAAAATCTAGCTAAGAACACTCGCAGACACTTATAGTACATATGTTTAAATTTTCATGAAAATCGGTTCAGCCGTTTCGGAGTCCATAGGTAACGAACTCCCCCCCACACACACACACAGCGTTCCATTTATAAATAAGTTTAGATAATGGACTCGACTTGAGTATACATATACTTCGTTCATAGCGAGATACGCCAAACATCTTAAAAGTACTGCAATAGATCCGTAAGTTACTGAGAGATACTGAAGATGCACAGGGAATACCACGTCAGTAGTCATAGTAGCACTGAGCTCCACTCACCCAGAATAATATTACACAGATATACTATTTCCATCACGGCATCACTTCAAAGACTTATATATATATATATATATATATATATATATTCCTTACTAATCGTATTCCTGGACTACTAAACTGTGTTCCAGTTTGTACCTTTACGTTTAATATAACCTATTTCTCTACCTCAAGTATCTGTGTGGGTGTTCATTATTTTTTGCGCTTCCTAACCCGGAATCCACAATAGATTGTGTTTTTGACATTGATCGACAACCAGTCTACCGCAGAAAGGAGTGACAACCAAATTCAGGAAAGTTTTATTCCATATGGATCGAATATGAGATGGTTGCCCAAGATTGTATAACGTATGACACTAAATGGACTGATCATATATGCGGGATTCTCTTGATGTTTGGTGTGATTTACAGTCTCAATAAAGGTTCCAGGTAAGAAGACTCATTGAGAAATGACTAGAGGAATCTTATGTCTGCTCTATGTTGACGAACTTTTACAAGCTTGGTCTCTGAGGCATTGACAAGATATTTTGCCCCCATTGAAATATGCGATTAATGTCTTAAGAAGATAGCATATCCTAAATATTTACTACATTAAACTCAAATTTTAGACAAGTAGAAATTATATAACGCATAACAGTATTATTATTATTATTATTATTATTATTATTATTATCGTGTCGCCCCTAGCCAGCCATTTTACTGCCACTGTTGTGTAGCGTATTACATAGGAGGAATGTTATGAGAAGTAGTGAGATGTTGCAGGGGGTGTCTGGAAGAGAGTAGGAGAAGAAATAGAATACTGATGAGAATGGGGTAGACGGAAAAAAAAGCATGTGAGTGAACATGTAAGTTAGACAGGAAATGACTATTGACTTTACATTTAAATTCTTGGCGATTATAGCTGTCGCGAAATCAAGTATGCGGAAAAAGATTACAACAATTTATTGGTTTCACCGTAAAAGAATGGGACCTAGTTGCTAATCTTGTGGAAATTCATATATAGGGGGAACCCGTGAGCTAAGTTCATTGGAGCAGAAGCCGTGAAAGTATTTGTTGAAGAGACACAGGGAAGCGACACTGCTTCGGCGAGAAAGCAACTGTATCTTAGCTGCCAAGTCGGGATCGATCACATTACAGATTCTTTGTTGGATTTGGTCGAGGACACCGAGGTGGATAGGAGCACCCGACCAAATATGGCAGCAATATTCAATTCACGGGCGGATGGTAGATTTGTATATGTGCAGGATTGTTTCGGACGAAAAAAACTTCCTGGACCAACACAGGGAACCGACTTTCTTAGCAGTGGATTTAACTATGGATTCTATATATTCATTCCAACTCAGGTCTGATGTGAAAGTTAATTCGAGGAGATGCAGTGTTTTACTTTAGGGGAGAGAAGGCTAATCCATGCTGATGGGCGAGAATAGTCTGTGTCTAATAACTTTTATGTCAAAACATATGCTGGAAGATGAGAGATATTTCTTTGGTCGAGCAATAATCCTTTTGCAAAATTGATATAATTGAGAAAATATTCGCGGACCTGTATGTGCGGACTGCTGTAGCGGAGTGACTAAATTCTCGGAACGAGAAATCGAAAATCCGAGATCGAATCCCAGTTGAATAAGTTGCATTCAAATAAGGAAAGATATGAACCCGTTGTTTTCCTCCAGCTATGGGTTAAATAGCTGGATAGATTAGGTTTTATTGCTTTGGTTGACAACCAGTGTGGCACAGAATGTACTAGCAACGTACTTCGGGAAAATATTCTACCCAGTCATACAGTCATGTCTCATTCGAGGTATTTTCGCCAAAGCGTGTATTATTTATGACACTTAACTAACAGAACCGAGGACCAGGAAAACATCCACATGGTTCTATTACATACAACCAGGCTACTTGGTGCTGCAAGCTTGATTCTGTAAGTGGTACATGAAAAACTTTCGGGATTAGAAATCGGACATCTGAAAGCTATTCGGTTTCTTTACAATAATATTCGGGCTAACAACTTTGGAAAATAAGAAATCCTTCTCTTCGCTCATCAGCTATGGGTAAGTTATTAGGATTTGTATGAGTAACTCATTATGATTTCATAAATCTTTTATAATACAAAAACTGTCTGTGATTTTTAAGAATATACAAAAGGTAAAACGTTAAAAGTTATCAATCAATCCAAAACGACTACACACTCATAAAATATATAATAATAAAATGGAGGAAATATAGAAATATACATTTTTTTTCGTTTATCATATTACTTCCAGTTAATGTAGTTAATATTAACAAAAAGACTTGCAAAAATAATAGAATTCATAAGTATTTATTCTTTCGTTCAATAGTTTTGTTTTCTTTATCAGCTTGGACATAAAATGTTTGTGAATATGATAAAGTTTACATATATATATATATATATATATATATATATATAAAATTGATTTAATGTTAGTTATACCTACACACACACACATATACACACACACACACACACATATATATATATATATATATATAGTGTACATATTCATAAATAAATATGCACAATACCAAATATAGTTTGTATCTAAATATATGAAAGTTGGCACTAGGGTCAACACTAAGGTCATAAATCTGATTTATGCTTGGACGTGAATTTCAGGCTATATATATATATGTGTGTGTGTGTGTGTGTGTGTGTGTGTGCCTGTGTGTGTGTTTATGTATGTATGGATGTGTATGTGTGTGTGTGTGTGTTAAAGAAACATCATCTATGTCGGTGTGACCAACAAACAGATTGCCAGAAGACCTATCAGCTTAGACAACAAAAAACCCCAGAAAATAGAAAGAAAAAATTAAAATGCTCACCGCTAAGATTATATATATATTTGCATTCGTGCGTGTATCTACATATTTATGTGCGTTTTTATTCATCTCTTGAAAATATATTCAAAACCACATGCGAATCTCATCCCTAGTCTGATATTATTATCTCAAACTTATAACGGAGCATTGATTTTTGGCATGTCAAGCCTTCTTCTGATTTTAATGTTGAACTTAATATCAGAAACAAAATGTGGATCGATTTATGAGGGAACAGACAAGCGTCGTTAACATATGCACCAAGCAAAACCACATTTACACTTCCTGATTTCGTTGCCTTGAACTCTATTTCTCATAATGAAATATAGTTCTTTTCATTTTTCCGAACATAATTACATTTCGCTAAGTGCCATATTCATAAATCAAATTACCTTTTCATTTTCACTCAGAATTTCTCATTTTGCAAAGTGTTCGTAGTTTGTTTTAAGTTTACGATTTGTTTTATACTTTGGAGTATATTATATAATCAAAATTCATGTAATTCTTCTTGGTCATTTGCAAATGCAGTTGTTTTTTATATATATTCTCATATTCTGATGCAAATGCTGTTCTGTTAAATAAAATGTATTGCCGTTGTTCCCTGTTCAACTTGCCCCAGGGTGATAGCACCTGTAAGTGTTCCAGCTATGGGCCAATAGTATATCCCCAAACTTAGATTAAAAAAATCTATGAATGTATAAAAATGAAATTTTATAGAAGATATTAAAGGAACACAGTTCTGAGTGAAAAATAAATGCCAGCAATACATTTTTGATGGAAAATAAAATCTTATCACCAATACATTTTCTTTTCATATAAATCAGTTGAAAAATCATGTCGGCATTAAATAACTCATTGAGGTTTGTATGCCGTAAACTAAACCAAACCTAAATAAGTCATTGTTATTCTTTAGTTTTATGAATGATGAGACACATCAGTAAATAAATATTTCTCTTATCGATTACTACCGCAGAATTCGTTTGGAGATTTCTTAGGATCTCCATCAATAGTAATCGTAATCAGATATCCAATACTTGCTTTTGAAAATTACGAATTTTTTTCAAGGACGCAGTGGATTATTAAATACTGTTCAGTGAGTCATATTTTTTTTCTATATATAAAACAGAAAATAATTCAGATCAATTAAAAATTGAGAGTAGCAACTGCGGGTGATTCAATGCAATCGAACAAACTGAAATTTTAATCATTAATAAAATTTTAAAAAATATGTTTATTATAGCATTAAAAAATTGCGGAAAATTTATGTACGATATAAATAAACATATATTTTCTAAAATTTGAAATGATATCGCCCGAGCCCAACACATTGACAGCAAGGTGGGCTATATCAGCTGCATATATATTCATATTGGGATGAGAATGATATTAAAAAGAAAACGACATCTGATAACAAGTGTTCAAGAAATTAGACTCAAGCTCAATATATGCAAAACAGAATATATATGATACGGAATGGGAATAAAAACAGTGATAGCTTGTAAACAGTATTATTAAAATAGGTCCATGATTGGTAATACTAAATACGTCGAATTGTTCGGTGTATGAGTCAGTTATAACCAATTTAATTTATGTAATACGAAAACTGAACATATGAGAGATAGCACTAAAAGTAATCTCACCTTACAAAGCAAACTGATACAAAACCAAAACATTGAATTGAACATTCGATCACATGTTTTTAAATAGAGTAGTTCATTCGAGATTTTTCATCGATGCCATGCATGAGGCTAAACATTTTAAGATATACCTAAATTGTCAGTTATTTACAACAGTTTTTCAAACCACTGCTTACAATGGCTATGAGCAAACCAAACTTGTGTGTTCTGAATAAAATCATCCTTCATCGAACTTTGTAGAGTGACCCATAGAACCCCAATCAAAGTATTGTACCTGATAACAGAAAGGACATCCCCTGAAAAATTTGAACACCTGCAACTACTTAACAGGACAACATATTTATCTCGAGGAAAAATAATGTAAATGTCGAATTTACAGCTATTTTAAACAAAAAGTCAGGAAGGTAACTTTCAGTACTATTGAAAAGAGTGATAAACAATCCCGAACATGAGACTTCTATTTTCTTGAAATATTATTTCAAAAGGAATGCATTATACCATTCAACTGACAATATCACAAGTTCTATTGTTCACTGAAGTAACTAACGATTTTACTGAATACATTTACTCTTTAATTTGAATAAGTTTGACGACAATTTATCTATTGCAATCAATACTTATATATATATATATATATATATATATATATATATATATATATATATATATATATACTAGGCATTCTTCAGCAATTAATTGAACACTCTCGGATACAATCGTGAGTTTACATTGCATATATAACATGCTAATATCTACCTATATCCACCTTTCACCAATACCTTAGCGGTAGAATCTTCGACTGTTGTCAAATTGGTCAGGTTTCAATGCTGGCAGGATTAAATCGAATGTCTAACCGTACTGATGAGCTGTGGTACTAGCAAAGCCGGGCTGTCTCCGGATGAGTATTTTTATACATAAAATCATATATATATATATATATATATATATATATATATATATATATGTACTGGTTGTGAAACAAAATATCACTAAATTTTAATCGCGTCATTCAGGGACCTCTTTACCAGTAGGAATGCGTAAATTATCTTCACAACAGTTGATACTTCTTTCCTGAAACTGGTTCTAAACCATAGGATGAAGTTCATTACTTACAATTCTTAAAAAGAATTGATTGTTAGACATAATAGAGATATTTAAAAATATATGTAAAAAATAACAATTTTAGCAAGAAAAATGAAGTACTACTATTATTAAATTAACAAACAAATATCGACATGCTGTGGCCAGTTGAAACAAATTTTTAAAATTATGCTAATATGGTACAAGATATTTCCATTATTTCGTGCACTATATATATATATATGTGTGTGTGTGTGTGTGTGCGCGCGCATTCATGTGCGTTTACGTACAAAAACAGTATCATACAAAGTGCTATTGATGAACTGAAAATAACATTGTCATATGATCTTACCAAAAATATTAACCAAAATTACACAAAACTATTTTGAAATGCTATAAAGTAAATGTATTCAATAAGATAAACGATTGGCCTTGACAACGTCCTCTAGACGACTTCAGAATAACAATGCATCTCTTCCCTAATTATGCTTGTGCAGGCTGCCATAATCCACGTTGTAAATTAATCTTTGTGTTTATAAAGAGTTTGGTTGGTCTTCTACTCAATATTCAAGGGGTTTGCTATCAAGGGTGTTATTTGACTAATTGCAAGTTGTGATGTGGTGGTAGATATTTACTCACAACCATGACTGGGTTGACCTGCTTGTGTGGCATGGTGCAGAGCCATTTTCAATGACAGAGTCTTTCAGAAGACACCCTCTTGACCCATGTGAACATTACTTTCACATTGCATTTGATGTTGTCCTCCCGTTTGTTTTTAATACTCTGTATCAAGATGAATGGTAATATAACAATGCCATAGCTAGTAACCACTTCAAACAACATTTTACATTTTGGATATATAATCCAAATATTTCTGAATCTTCTGCACTGTCTTTAGAGTGACATGCAAAAGATTATGAAGATGTTCAAATTTAATTTTCCGGTGCGAATGCTAATCTGTACAGCATGCCTTTCCAAACTTCTGGCTCAGTGATTGCGTCATGCTGCTCTTTGTTCTTACTAATGGTGCACTAGTAAGCCTTCTATAGTGTGTAGAATGAAAAATAAAATCTTAACAACGGGCATGCTTAAAATCAAAAAAACAAAATGTTAAAAATTATCCATAGCACATATTGACGACAATATTTTATTGTTTTGCAGTTAAAATGGATAGATTTAATTATAGGTTTTATGCGAACATTTTCTGCTCTCGAAAAGTCCGCCTATGAAAGACTCATCCGGATTACTGCATTTCACTCAATTTTGATCTTTACAAATTAAAAGCAACATCCATCGTTATCTTCTGTCTACTTAATCATCATCATCATTTATCCATCACACCCAGATGATGCATAGGGCAGCAACTTTGTTGCTGTTTCTGTAACAAACTGTTTTTTACAGGGTTGGGTAAAAAAAAAACCTGCACCCAACCCCCTAAACCTGGATGACCAGTAGACCATTATTGGTCCGTACGTTTACAGTTCCTGGAATATCCCAAATGGTCACCCATCTAAGTACTGACCAGGTTCGATGTTGCTTAATTGCGGTGATCGGCCGGGAACCGGTGTATTCAACATGATATAACCGTAGACTTCTCTTTGTTTTCTTCTCTTTAACAAGGTTTACTTTTTTCTAATGTTCACTAACTCTCAGTAAACCTTTTTGACTTAGTGAATTTTTGCAATGTTTGGCATGAAATGATAAAAAAATAAAAACAAGAAAAAAGAAGGAAATATACAACTAAGACGAATAGTGAAAATAAAGGCGAACGGAATGCTTAAAGTTTGGATATATGAAGATATAACGCGTCAGGAAGTAAGTCTCTAGAATATGAGAGAATCGGAGTACAGACATCAGTATTAATGCAGTTAGATATTGCTATCAATATATTTTGTGTATTAAAAGATCACGGAAAAACGTTACACATAATTCTAAAGACGCATCTATATACGCGAAGACAGCTAGAACCGAAACAATATATTTAGACATAGAAAATATTAGATACGTACAAGGCAAAGAGAACTGATTAAAGAAACTATGCATACTGGAGAACTGCATACTACATTTCTTTGCAGATACAGAAGCTTACCGATGGCTGATATAAACCTTAGTAAGTAACCCTACTAATAAACCTATATTTAAGAAGAATAAGTGTGGTCATAACTATCCAGAGATTTTGTGTATAAGTAAATATAGTGGACATTACCATAATTTGAATGTGACTCTCCGAATTCTTAATCCGGGTCATTATCAGTTAAACTGTTCGCGCATCCAAGTTTAAATTACATGGTATTCCTAAGCGATCACTCCACTAGATACTAACCAGACTTGACTCTTCTTAATTTGGTTATTGTACGAGAACCGGTGTTTCATAATATTTACTAAACATAAGAGCAAGGAAAATAATAAATTTCAAAACGGTTGAACGTTGTGGAATGTATTTAGAACAAAGAAGGCTTGACGCATTTAAAATTTAGATAAATTCGCGGTGCAGAGTGAAACGACAAGCAGTCTATATAACGATTCCGTAAGAATGAAAATCAATAAGGAATGTTAATAATTTAAAATTTACTTAGATTTGGAAAGGAAAACTAAGTTGAGGAGAGCCACGATCTCTCACATTCTGAAGTGACCTAACACGTTGATTTAACTTACATCATTTAAGCTCGAACAAGGGGATATTGCCGGTAAGACACAAAGGTTTATTAGGAGTGAAAAAAAGAAATATTATTTTAAAGTAAAATACAATAAATGAACATGTTTCTGTTTATTCTATCATCTAGTTTGTGGAACTTTCTCTCTGTACACCTATCTAACATTTGAAAGCTTATAATGCATAACATATTTCGAAAAGCCATTAGAAAGTTAGAGAGAAAAATCATTTAACTTTTTTGTAACTGCTACAGAGGAGAAAACAATTCTTATAGTTTAAATCTGATAGAAAAATAACTATCAGTTAATAGAACTTTAAAATAGAGCTACTATAGTGTTAGTTCTACCTCAATATATCGTCCATCCATGTGGTGGGTATACGTCTACTGTGCCCTTCTATCTGTAGGACACACTCAGGCAACTGAACGATTGTGATTAGATGCTAAAAAGATCCTTCACAAGAAATTTTGAGGTTTGTAGTCATCTTTTCTAGGCACATCTTGATCATTTTATTTTTGCTGGAAGATGATGGAAAAATATTTCAGTGACCTATTCGTGCCATTCCTAGAAGATATACAAAGAGTTTATCACTAAAATAAATATATGTATTGTATTTAATATAGTGTTTTTGGATACACACTGCGTTGAAAAGGGAAACTGTGTCATGTATTTGCTATTATTGAATAAGTCGTAATGTGAAAGCATCAAATATTTTTTCTCTGCTCCTGCACAGTTAAAGTTGTTTAGAACTTAAACGATATTTTGTTTACAGGCACAAAAAAAAAATCAGATGTATTTTTTTAGCTTTTCGCCCCGAGATTCCTTTTAATGGAAAAAAAAACATCTTCAAAAGACCATTTTCAAGACAGTATGCGAACCAATCCAAACGCAAAGTCACGTACGCCAAATGTTTCATAGGAGGTGTCTGATAAAATTGTAAGAAAACAGATGCGGACAATTTATATGAACTGTTGTTTAGTATGAGAACCAAAGCGTTGTTATGGCAGGAAAACCTTTGATATTGATCAGTTCGTCCGCAATCTTCTGAGAAAAAAACAAACATATACAAAATAAATTTTTTTAAAGTTTCAATCTGATCTTGAACATACAGATGTGAAAAATATATACAGAGATCGTATTATATATATATATATATATATATATATATATATATATATCTGTATGTGTGTGTGTGGTATAGCATTTGAAGGCTATCACAACTTACCCATACACCAAATATACTCAATGCTTCAAGCAAATTATAAAACACTCTTATATATATATATATATATATATATATATATATAGAGAGAGAGAGAGAGAGAGAGAGATTATACTCTAACAATCATCCTCCATCTACCGAGCGCCCATTTTTCAGAAGTAGAATCGCTGACTGACGCCAATTCGGTCGCGTTTCTATCATGGGTTAAAAGCAATCGGATGTCTAACCGTACTGATGAGTTTGGATACAGCGAAACAGATCTGTCTGTGGATGACTATAAAACAGTAGTTACTCTGGCATGTACGCATCGCTCATTCAGTAAAATGAGTTAGAGTACTCTGGCTATTGGGCGCGTATAATGATAATATACACGCTAAAAAGTTTTTCTTCTGCCGAACGCCCATAGCCCAGAGGTAGAATCTCCGACTGTCGCCAATTTGGTCGGGTTTCAATCCTGGGATGAAAAGCAATCGGAGTCTAACCCTAATGATGAGCTCTTATACAGCGAAACAGATCTGTCTGCAGATGACAATATCCGCAGACAGATCTGTTTCGCCGTATCACAGCTCATCAGTACGGTTAGACTCCGATTTCTTTTTTACCCGGGATTTGAATCCGGCCGAAATGGCGTCAGTCGGCGACTCTGCCCCTCGATATGGGTGTTCGGTGGAAGTAGGCAGACTTTTTAGCGCATATCATTATACGCGCCCAATAGCTAGAGCGATCTAATTCACTTCACTGAATGAGCGATATGCACAATACTACTCATCAGCTTAAAATATTGGTGATAGAACCATGCCCACTGCTGTATAATAGTCAGATATATAAATTAATATATATATATATATATATATATATATATATATATATATATATATATATACGTATAAAGCAGGACGCAGAGCTGCAGCTGCATTATCAATCCTTATATGCGTATCATATTATATCTGGTCGTTCTCGATTTGTATATATATATATATATATATATACAAAATCTCCAAGAGTGTTATAGTAGTATGACTGCTGTAGTTACTAAGTGTTCTCGAGATATGATTTGTCGATATTCATTCAATGAGCAGATATACATATATTCTACTAGCAGTATAGCCCGGTGTTGCTCTGGTGTAATGAAAGCTTTAAAACTAATCCAGGCTCTTTTGACGTTGGCGAAAGACTAAAATGCAGTAGTTGTTTTCACTTAAATCGAAACCGTAGACTGAAAGAAAAATGTATGGATGTAAGTCACAGTTTGATTTACTGGGATCAATATCAAATAAGTTTTTTTCGTTGTAAACTGAATTTTGAAGGCTAAATAAGTCCTCTGAATAAAAGGTATCATGGCTGAGGCTAAGAACTACAATTATACCTCGAAGCAAGAACTAAAATAAAAGGGCTGAAAAAATACAGACATACAGACAGATAAACAGACACACACACAAACATCTTGCCTTTCATATATATATATATATATATATATATATATATATATATATATATATTACCGATTTTCTGCTTTATTGTAAGTACTGCAACCTTGAAACTTCTGAATATCATTTCTTGTGTCTTTTTCTATGGGTGTATCAAATTTGATTAAAATTGGACCACTCCTTCTATAACCCGATTTTTTCGATTATCGATTTTCGATATTTATCGGGCGTACCTCGACACAAAACCCAGCTAAGAACACTTGCAGACGCATATACTACAACTGTGTAAATTTTCAAGAAAATCGGTACAGCCGTTTCGGAGTCTATAGGTAATGGACACACACAGACACACACACACACACACAGACACACGTACACACACAAAGTTTCATTTATAAATAAGTTTAGATAGATATATAATCTTTTAGCCTTGAAATGATTTATAAGAATTTATATTGTCTTTACTAATGAGATGGCTTATTTTGTGTGTAGTAAATCCTTATTTTGTGGCGTTCTGTGGGTTTAAAAAACCGGTGTATAATGCTTATTATGGCTTGTTTCTAGCATTTAAAACGCTTATGTATTTGATTCCTGTAGTATAGTTTAATAGTGTAATTATTGTGTTTTTTTTTGTTTTGGGTTTTTTATTTTAGTGAGTGGAATAAAATGATGTTTTATTGGTGGTGGAAAGATTTTGTGGAAGTTATTGTTTAAAAGGGTCTGTTTGATGTCATTAATTTCTTGTTGAGAATACGTAAAATGCGTGGATGATCAGGTTTATGTTCAGGGGTGCTTTACATTTTGCGGATATTTAGTATTGTGATTTAGTAGGCAAAAATCGTAATTTTATTTTTGTAAAATGATGTAGTGAATTTCTTTTGTGTTTTTTTTTTACAATCATTTAAGTGCTATACGCGTTAAAATTTTGAGTCATCGTGTGTTTTCCACGCAGTATGATGTCCTTTCATTGGTAGTAGAATTTTGCCAACTAAGGCTATACAACTCAAGTATACAACGAATAACTGGTGATGAGAAGAGAAGGTATTTGCGCGTAAGCAAACGTAATGGAACTGGATGGAATACGAAATTCTCTCTCCTATTTCTCATTTTGAGCCGATATACATTATACCACAATGTACAGTCTTGTTTAGTAAGTTTTCATACGTAATAAACGCTTTGTCGATCATATCTCTTACATGACATGACTGACTAGGTGGAAGAGTTTCTTTCATTAGGTTGCTATTACATTCGCGGTAGACAAGTTACCAAGCAAGGCTGTATAACCGAATATGTCCTGCTATTCAGCCCCCTAATTGGAGAGATTTGAGATCGATTAATATATTTTAAAAGGGTATTTAAAATAATTTTGACTGAAATTCAAACTCGGCTTTATGATTTCTCATTTCAAGCCAACATCCATTACATGAAAACTCACAACGGATTGAATAAATAATTCTAGGAAAGAAGTTTTTCCAGTGGTGGGTGTGCATATATATATAATGTATATTGAGAGAAATCAAGGTGTAGAGATTATGTTCTATAAGTAATGCCTTCTAGTTGAAAGAATTATGCTTGTCATATGGCAAAATTAGTATCTTCCCAATTGATGCCTTACAAAATTCAATCTGACAAATACTATGTAGTTTCAAACTGATATGGCTGTAAGCCTTTGAAATAAGTCAGATTTGAACGTAATTAATAGGTTGATGGTAATAATCTACTTTTATATGATGGTAATAATATTGTATCCTTGTAAATATATCAGAGGCGTTATATTCAGAACATGTTTTTATATATTATTTTCGTTTTTCTTTTCGTTTCTCGTGTGCCTACTTACTTTATGGCACATGATGTTGTGTATGCAAATTATTGCCTTCTTTGTGGAAATTAAATCACTGTAACAAACCTAATGAAAATAAATAATTATTTTTGTTGTAAGATAACTTCTTTCATTTCCTGGAATATCCAAACCGGGTTTCTATTTTTATGAAATTCATCATGTGTGTATATAAAAATTCAATGGTATATCCATTTTAAAAGATAAAGGCTTTGTGTCTTTTAAGACTTATTTTTCATCGTCTTAAGACATGTGTTCCCAAGGATACGTTCAATGAATGGGATCAGAATGGTTTTCAGTCTGTATCAAAGTTCTAAGCACAACTGTAATTATTAATATCTTTGTGTGCCTGCAATTATTGAAATTTCTTATGATAGAGCACTAAATTTTTACTAAAGCTACAATCCTTTTTCCATGAAGTGCAAACATCTGAAAAGTTATTAATCAGTTATTATCATTGTTAATATTATGTCATATTTCATTATATTTCGACTTTCACTATGGTGAACTACCTAACAATTCTGAGGAAAGGTCTAAGGCAGGTAGTGGTTTGTTGTTACGGCTCCATTTCATGATTTTCTATCTTCCCTAACATCCCTAGCATTGCATAGCAAAGTTCACCTTAGTGTGTGGGCTGTACTTAACAAGAAAGTTTTTTGTATATCTCTTAATTTGGGGTTTCCAGGGATTATTCCAATTTGTTGTTTTGTTCCATTTTTTATCATTCCAAGAGTACCTACTATCACTGGCACATTTCTTGTTTTCAATTTCCACATTTTTTCTATTTTAATTTAAATTTAATAGCACTTTCTGTATATCTGGTTATGCAGAGGCTTGTCTTGCCAGCATTCTTCCATCTGTTCAAGGTCTTTATACTTGGCTTTCTTTTTCATATTTTTTGCCGCAATAGTTTGTTCTTGGCTTCTATTTCGCTTTTCTACAGACTCTACTAAATATAAATCTTATCTGTATTTACTGCTTTCTTTCATTATTAAATATTTTACTTTCTGTTTCATAATTGTATCATACAGTCCTTTGTTGATTCTATGTGTGTTATTAAGCCAGTAATTGTTGTCTTGTATGACAATTCCAGCTGAATAAGACTTCCTCCATGTTCTTTACGGAGTATGTATGGACGGTCTACATCAGCCTTTAGATGATGCATCTTATACTTATAAAGAATATTTCTTGTTTTAGAATCCATTCATCTGATGTCGTTTCGAGTCCAGTTGAAGATGTTGAAACTATACTGGACCACTGAGATGGCAAGGCTATTAATGGTCATAATTCACTTCAGTTTGTAATATCAGTCGTAACCTTCTATAGTACTCTTTACACAGTATTTCTTTTATTTTTTATGTTGAATGTTTTCCCTCTCATTTACACCTAGGTATTTATAAGCTTCTTCTGGGTCTAAATCTTTTATTGTTATTCTCGTAAAACTGTAGATTTAGCACATTTATTTAAATTGAATTTCATTCCAATATTTTCACTAAAGTATCTTACAGTTTGCAGAAGACCTTCCAGCTCATTACTATTCTTAGCATATAACATTAAGTCGTAAAATAGATGGCTTATTTTATTTTGGCCTATTTTATAACCACATTCTGTCTTATTAAGTTGACTGGTTAATGCTATTAATGATATGCAAAATAGTAAGGGAGACAAAGAATCACCTTGAAATATACCTCTTTTGATGTTTATTTCATCAGACTTATAGGTTCCATTTATATGATTGAGGTAAAGGGTTGTTTTCCATATAGACATGCACTGTTTGATGAAATTGATGATGACGGGTGATATCTTGTATATATTTAAAATCTTTAAAATCCAGGAATGTGGCGCACTATCGAATCCCTTACGATAATCTATCCAGGCAGTACTAAAATTTTTCACTGTACTGTAGCAGTTTTCCAAGATCATCTTGTTAATAAGCAATTGGTCTTTACACCAACAACAGCCAGGTTTGCACCCTTTTTGTTCAAGCGGTATCATGTCATTTCATTCTAAGAATAACTATGTCTGTTTTGCTAAAATAGATGTTAATAGTTTAATTATTGTCGGAAGGCATGTAATTGGTCTGTAGTTTTTCGGGTTGTTTGCGTCACCATTCTTGGGTAGAAGAAATGTAATTCCTTTGGTCATCCATGCAGGAATTTTAGTGGGATCGTCAACCATTTCTTGAAGTTCTTTGGCTAGTTTTTTATGTGCTGCATTTAAATAATATAGCCAAAAGTTAGGAATTTTATCTATACCTGGGAATTTCCAATTGTGTGCTTTTTTTAGTGCAAATTTAACATCCTCTTCTGTAATTCCATCCCATGTCTGTTCTGGTTTATTTTTCATTCGTTCTATCTCTTGTGCAATCCAATCTACTTCTTTGTTATGTTTTTTAGGGCAAGCCCATATCATTTCCCAGAACTGTGCAACTTCTTCCATTCGGGAGGGGGGCTGTCACTTCAAATCTTTTTTTACCTATTTCCCTGTAAAATTTGAAAAATCTTGTTTTGTCTGTAAAATCTTGACCTTTTCTCATAGCGTCTTATTCTTTGAGTCTTCAGTTGTATTTTTTAGTTTATTTTTTACTTAGTTGATAGGACTTCATTTTCATTTCTAATGTTGTATGTTCTTTCGACTCTTCTGCTTTTCCTAGTTCTTACATTTATTTCTCTACTCAGTTCATCCAGTACTGATAGTTCACTTCTAAGTTGTTCGATTTCTTTTTCTATTTTTCTTTTCCAAGGTGGATCTTCATGTCTGCGAGACTGCCTTGTTTTTAATTTGATGTTCAATTTTTTGTTGCTGCTATTGCTGATGCATATATTGCTTCATTGAGATTTGTATGAGAGTCTTCATCCAAAATTAATTTGAGTGCTGCATTGTAGAGTTTAATAGTTCGGAGTTTATGCTTTGTTGGTTGTAATTTTGGGAGCTGTTCTCATTCCTCCATTGCAATATTTTGTATTTCACTTATATGGTTCTTGATTTCTTCCTTGGCTTCTTGTATACTGTTCTTATTTTCCGTCAAATAATTCTGTTCGATGTGTTCTGAACTAGTTTTATTTTCGTCTTTTAACTGACTCAGATCACACATTTCCAGCACTTTTAAACTTACAGCATTAACTTCACAGTGATTTGTGTGTATCATGGTATCTACATTATGAACTGTGGCTTCTTTGATGTTATTACTTTTTATTTCTGATTCCGGTTCCTTTTCATATTTTGTTGGTTCGTCTCTTCTGGTTACAATTCGTTTAATTTCATTAATTTCAGCCTGAAAGGACAAGCTCCCTGTTTATCCACTGGAAGAGCCATACTGGACTTTTTTATTTCTCTTTGTATTTCTCATGTTTTTCCCACGAGTGACGCACGGGTCCAAAAGTCCACCCAAATTTGCCCGGCACGTTGGATAATGGTCTTTTACAAACAGGGTCCCGAAGCCTGTAGGGGATCGTTTGTGACCTCATAACGCAGTAGCCATTCACTCCTCGGCACGATTAACACCTTGAGTTGCGGTGTGTTGTTCGGAGTTTTCCTTCTCCTAAATGGGCAGCCAAGCGACAGCTGACATAGACGCGATTGGAATTCAAAGGGAAAGACGCTGGTTAAAAAAAAATGTTGGGCGTAGCAAGGCTCAACGAAACAAAACATCACTACTAGAGTATTTTGTTAAAGAAAGAAAAACTAGTGGAAAAAAGATGACGTACGTTTAAGTTTATTAGTGCTGTGAGATTTAAAATAAAAATGTAATAATTTCTTCGTCCACTTTATATTCATTTATTTTTTTCAATAAATTCATTGGTCGAAAATAGGGTTATCAGAATAAGATAAATTAAATAAGTAAATTAAATCAATAAATAATTAAAATAAATATATAAATAAATACGTAGTCTTTCTATAAAACAATATCGTAGAAATTGTTTTCATCGGATTTAATTTATTTTCCTGTTGTTTTGTTTTGTTTTTTGTTTTTAAGAAAATTATAATAGTTAAAAAATATTACAAAATATCGACAGCTGAAGGAAATATAAAACGTATGATTTTATTTATTAGGTTCATTTAAAGAACAAACAGATAGATTAAAATAGTAAAACATAATTTCATAAAATAAAAAAATAAAAATAAAAAAATTCAATAAAATTAAATAATATATGAAGAAAAATCCATGTTTATGTAGAGAAAAAAGAGTCATGTTTATGTTTAAAAAATTCGATAATATCTAAAGAAAAATTCATGTTTAAACAGAATTTCATATAGAGAAAAAGAAAAATTCGAAGAGAGAGACGCTGGTTGTAAAAAAACAAACAAACTTGGACGTAACGGCCGTTCAACGGAAGAAAAAACATCACTGCACTTAGAGAGTATTGTTAAAAGAAAAAAATTTGTTGCTACCCTCAATAGTCCTTGCAATAAAAATAATTGTTAAAAAAAAAATTCAAAATTTATTAGAAAAGAAAAAGTGGACATACGTTTGAGTTTACTACCGTAAAATTTAAAAATAATAATTTGTTCGCCCACTGTATTCTGTTAGTGTTATTCTTTCATTAAATCCAACGAGAATAAGGTTATCGAAAAATAAATAAATATATAAAATGAACGAATAAATATAAATAAATCATTACGTATTCTTTCTAAGAAAGGATATCGTAGAAATTGTATCGAACAGTTTTTAGTGTTTTTTATCGTATTTTTAACCGTTGTCTTGCTTTAGAAAACTAGTTAATAAATCTATTTAAGGATCATTTAAAGAAGAAACATACAATTTAATTTATATACGAAGAAGAAATTAATGTTTACGTTTAAAATAGGAAAAACAAAAAAAAATCATTACAAAAAAACGTTACGTTTTCAGGAGCCTCAGAAAAACACGTCATTCTCGTTGTAATTCCATATTATTAGTTTTTTCTTAATGTGTTTGGTCATGAACTCGTATTCACTTTTCTAAATTAGAACTACCAAACTACCATTATTAATGTTATTATTTTCTGATTGTTTTTGTTGGGGATGAAGAAATGTTGCGTTTCTAAATTTACTATCGTAGTCTTGATGATTTGAGTAATGCGTTCTTATCAACTAAACTGATCAATTTCTTCAAATTGTTCCCAAAATGTGAAATATTCTGAAGGCCTTTGCCTAACGATTCCTAGGGTTCTTCACAATAACCTGTTGAGTAAATATGACGTTCATATTTCGTAATGCTTGGTTCTTTATGAATTACTAAATATTTTTCAAGCTTTTCATTCTATTATTATTATTAGGTGTTGTGTGATATAGTCATTTTGCCTCGAGTTTTACGGATTCTGTTTTTTTCTATGTATTATTATGATGGGTTTGGTGAGATTATGATTTATTTGAATTTTAAAACTGGTCAGTTTATTCATTTTTCAAAACAATACAATGTTTCTTATTTATCTTGAAGCCATAATTAATTATGGTAAAATCGATGCCATGTAAACCAGACGTCATTATCCTGCACATAAATGCAAGATTTATTATTATATTGTTAGTAAATTTGTTGTAGGCAGTAACATGACTATTATTTTCACCTCCAGCTCTGCATATATGATTTTGGCTTGTCTTGTTTATATAAGCCGTCATGGAATTCTTTCAGTCAACATATTCGTCTATTAAGTAATGTACTATTTTCCATTTTTCCTGGAACATAAGTCCAGTATTTTCATATGAGCAGTATTTGTGTAAATTTTGTTTTCACTCTTGCGCATAACGTTTGCAAAAAGTGGCGAATAACTCAAATATGTTTACGTCTGTTTGTTCCAGGAAATATTCTAGATTACTTTAATAATGACTTATATATAGCTTTCATATATGATGTATTTGTGGGTTAAAATGTACAATATCAGGGGGTAATTGTATGCAAAAATGAATGCTGATATTGAAGTCAACACACAGCTGTGAGAAATTGTTCTGTGCTTAAATGTATTAAAGCATGCCGTCAGTGTCCCCTTTAATATATATATATATATATATATATATATATATATATATATATATATATATATATGAGTGCGATGGGTACTTGGTGCTACATTTTATTCTTAATTTTGCACATATGCGTTGGTTTTATTTTGTCGATTGCGAAATATATAAAGAAGAGGTGAGACCCTTCTTTGAGAAAAGCCCACCATGACTCAATTCACACATGGATTCACACACTGGCCTGTTTGGCATTCTCACCAGAAACACCAATACGTATATCTCAGGAGGTTTTTGCGTCAATCTGAGGAATACGCAGAAGATTCTGAAGGAGTTGAAGGATATATCGAGTCAACATCATGATGCTTGGAGTAATCAGTAGTAATTTCAAAATTATGACGACATTAATCTTCCTCGATGTCTTCATTACAATAGGTGATCTACTACATTTGTCCTGAGGTGGTAGTGCTGCCATGAGTCTGGTGACTAAAAGAATATTCTATGTCGGACAACAAGACAATGGCACATGCATCAAAAGCAGGAGAACCTAGCCATGGCTGTCAATTTCTGCAGCCCCAAATCCGCTTACATTTGCACCATAACTTCGCAAATTTTAAAATCTTAGATTTCTATAAGTGAGACACATTTAAGCGAGGGACCAAACATCTCTTTATAACACTAAAGATGAACTGAAGGTAGGGACTACGCCAGCATTCATTAACTTTAAAAGGAAACCATCCAAAGTAGATGCAAAAGTTTCCGAAGTTGTCTCAAGAACTTCGTCAAAACCAATGTGGAGTTCCTTGAATAAATTTATTCTTTTGTATTTTCAGATATTTTGTATAATCTTTTAAAAATATATCTGATTAAATTAGATTTTAGTTTTATTTTTGGTTTTGCGTAATTTAGACGAAAGTTCATGCACTAATCATATAATCATATGCACTAATCATATGCACTAATCATATTATATATATATATATACATATATATATATGTGTGTGTGTGTAGTACGCCAAAGTGTATACGTGCATCAGATAAAGAAACACTGCTGTAGATATCATAATATTACTTCTATTCAGCTATCAACAGATTAATACAAGTTACCTTTGGAGTCTACAGTCACAAAAGAATTCAACAACTTTAGCGATTTTAGATTCGTAACGTAAATAATGGCTTTTAGCTTCCAGACATTCATTAGTACTGGCTTTTACACAATCGGCAGACTTTCTGTCGATGGTGTGAATGTATCAAACAGACATTAATGATTGGTCACTCTGCGCCAGAAATTTATTTCATAATTTAGTAATGTAGAGTTTTTTTTCGATTGTGCACTCAGAGGAGATTCATTTAAAGAGATTCTTAATATATATATATATATATATATATATATATATATATATATATGTAAACGTCATGTAACAGGCATTTCTCATCTTTGAGACTTAGTCGTTATGTTGTTTCTTATAAGAAAATCACATTTCTGATAAATGTAATCAGTAATCAGTAATTCTGATTAGAAAAAGAAAACGCATAAAGTGTTCACTTGATCTGTTTGTCTCAGCTTTTAACTTATTTTTACTAATGTAATTCTTTAGTCTTTTTCGGGACACTTTTTCGAATTGAAAATGTCCTCTTCGCCTTCTTTTTATTGTTTCTATAATTTTGGTTATAATAGCTATGACAGGTTTCTGTATTGTCTAGTTTCCTTTTTACAGTTTGTTTTCTTTCTTGAAAATATTCTCTGTTGAAATTAGTCTTGGTTTATCTGCCTTAGCTCTGACTCACTCCCTCTTGCTGCAAATGAACGTAATCTTTACTCTTAATGATTTCGCATTTCCCCTAGCATGTAATCTCCCAACGCCATCTTCCCCGTGTTAATCATTATATCTCATAATCAACTTTATTGTTTTGCAACTGCTATTTCTTAATCATCTTCCACATAATTAAAGAAAGTTGCTAGGTAGCACAAAAATAATAATGACTAGGCATTTCTAACTTTCAAACGTTTACACTTCTTTGTTTCTATCAAAGAGATCTTTGGTGGTTTGAACCGTCCGCTTCTGTTTGGTTGAATCGATTTTCAAAAATAATAACCAGAGTAAGTCCATAAATGCTTTCATAACTAGCAATGTGGTGAAGAATGTTATGTTTTTCTTTTAAACTAAAGAATAGGATGTTCTTACAAGATGAAATCTATCGGATATATATTTTATTAATGAATATATTTTATATTAATGAATATATATTTTATTAATGCATCACTTAGCACATAATGTTATAACGTCAGTTAAATGAAACTTAACATTTTTTAATATATCTAGTTAACAATTACACGTATATTTTATAATTGAATATTCGATTAAAATATATTGGACGTTTTTAAATTATTTTTGTGGTGTGGTGAGGAAACTATGAAAATATACACTTTCAATAAAAGTTCGTAAAAATGTATGATGAAATTAAAATGCCATCGGATCATAGATTTGATTGTTTAAGGATTTTTATGTTAGTTTCCACAAATGAATAAATATTATTAAAAAAATATTGACACTCATTAGTTCAAGTAACTACCGGTATTTTTCACCATCTTTAGTATTTCTGACAATGCAGAACGTACTTGATTTGAAAAGAACATATGATGGAATTGCATTATACCACAAAAAGTTGTATCAATCAAGCGTGTGTTGTTAAATATTTATTGATTTAATGTCTTATTCACTATATTCTAAAATGCCATACTAGGCTTAAATCTAGGCTGTTATACCTTTTACCCAAAACTCAGCAAAATAACATTAGGAAAGCAGTCAAATTAAATAAAGATGGTTGAAGGCTTTAGGGATATTATAAAAAGGCAACTCAAGAGGTATTTTCTTTTCCAAATTTTCTGAAAATAGATTGGTTTCTTTTTAAGTACGAACATTATATATATATATATATATATATATATATATATAGAGAGAGAGAGAGAGAGAGAGAGAGACAGAAAGACAGACAGACAGACAGACAAAGACAGAGACACAGAAAGAAAATAGAGAGAGAGCGATAAGTAATTTTTCACCATTGTACATATATTTTTTTTATTTCAGAATTGACGTCTACACAATATAGACTGTTCAATTAGGAACGGTCTGAGAGAAAAAGACCACTATGACGGAATTCCCTCCGCCAGATATTTGGAAACATGCTTAATTTCATGCCGAAATCCCCGATAGGAACATTTCAGAGTGTATGTCTTTAAATCTCAGGACAATGCGGAGGATTCACAAAGTATTTGGGAACGTACGGCAGCTCAGAAAATACGCTGACTGTTCTGATGAGTGGAAATGTTTACCGAATGTGTTTGTGTGACTCTCACCAAGGGGCTGGAGGCAATAATGCTGCTTTGGGGCAAGAGAGTAGCTTCTGGAAGACCCCTATGTATGACAAGAGGACTCTGCACTATGAGACACAAACAGGAAAACCCATGTATGGCAGTCAGACAATTTCTACAACCATATTACATCATGCATCTAACTACATAATTCCTCAGACTGCAACTCATTTGGTTATTATGCGTGAGCCGGATTTCAGAGTGATAGAAAAAATTCATTGTAACAACAAAGATGAGCAGGAGGCAAGGATTATAGCATCTATTTCCAACAAGGAAACCACACAGAAGTGTTGCAGTGGGATTAAAAGTTGCCTAGCGACTTAGTTGATACTAATGTCGATTTTATCAAACAGATTTACAGCATAGAAGTTCACAATATTTTTGTGCAGTTTTCCTAAATAAATCGGTTCAGAGATTTAACAAAATATAATCTGTTTACAAAAATCCACATTGGCCTTCATTTGATTTATATATATATATATATATATATATATATATATATATATATATATATATATATATATATAAACTCACACACCCCCATATATCTATATAAGTTATCTAAAATTTTTAAATAACAACCCAATACGTCTAACTAAATATATTGTGAAGATGGCAAGATAAAGTAAAAAATGTATAATTGATGCATTTTGCATTTTTCGTCTGCACTCTCTTCAAGTAATAATATGTGAAATAGAAAGTTGCATGCGAAAAGATACTTTGTGAACCTTGAGGATAAGTAGTAACCATAAATCAATTTAAATTATCATGTCGCATCCATTGACAGATTCAACAGATTGTGTACTCGTCTGTTTCTTTGTTTGAAATATATTCATATATATACACAATTTTATTGTGGATTTATATATATATATATATATATATATATATATATATATATATAAGCAGTACATTATGTCACTTCTAAATTACTGGCAAAGTAATGTGTGACAGGATGCTCTTATCTTACAGACGATGCCCAATTAACCATACTATATTGTACAGTCATCGAACATTTGCCATCACGATCTTTATATATATCATTAAATTAATCTTAGCTTTCCTCTCCAACTATTTGCTTGCAAATAAGTTTTTCGTCATTGTATTGTGTGAATACGCAAGTGAGCATGTTGATCACGCTAGGTTACACGTTTCCTTAATGTAATTAAAGTCTGCTTAGAACAGTGCCAGTATAAATTGGTTGGCTCTTTGGCGATGAATAAACAGAAATGTGCCTGAGCAGGCGTCTGTCCGATAAGAGTGGATAGTCATCCATTCAAAATGCAATAATATTCATTTTCCAATGTTACGTCGATATATTTTTACGTGTCAAGACTAACGTAGCTTTAATACACGAGATTTGTTGATATTGATCGCGTATATGTGTACATATCAGCAGTGGTACGAATAGCAGTAACACATCCTGATTTAACAATCAGCGGACAATAATACAATTTTTCAATTAAATGGTACAGTATTGATAATAAGAAAAAATGGAACTAATATATAAGATTTTAGAGATACGACAATGTTAAAAATTAGTAATCTGTGAAGTGTAAGATATGTTTACCGGATCTATAACCTTAGAATTCTAACATATTTTACTGAATAGGTCTCAAAAGCTAAATCTCCTGCTACTGTGGTTGAAATGCAAATGAGACAAAATGCAACAGGAGACTTGTGCATAAACTTTAAAGTGAAAATTAAATAGATGAAAATGCTTAAACCAACAACAAGTATTCGCATTTAAACTAAAACTTGATCGCTTTGTTATAACGTAGACCCATAAAAAAAGCTGAGCTCACCTAAAAAAATCGTTTCACTATTGAACATGTTTCCGTTTTGTTCTGTTTTATTTCTGAATCTACTTGCCACCGAGTTTTTCCAACTCCAATCGTGTCTACATATATCTTGAATTTTTTTCTTCCCAAGCATAGCGATAATGTCATTAAAACGCAGGTGTTAGAGGGAGTGAAAGAGAAATAGAACTTTGAACCAAGAGCATTGAAGAAAGGATTAAAAAGATCAATTTTCAAGAAAACATTTGAAGATTGTAGTTTTCAAGAAGTTAAAATAACCTGTTATAGTATAGTTGGCCGTTGCATCTAGTTATTTCAACGGAAAAACAGTGAGACCTAATTGCCAATAGGGTAATGCACCTAAAATGATGTCATGACTCCACAGACAAGACACATCGGAAAAGTGACACTGAAAATACATGTAGAATTATTCTCGTCATGTCGCTGTGAAAGTGTCAAAATTCAAAATGCCGATAAAGATCGACTTTATTCCAAACCCTTTTTTAGATTTTGTCAAAAATATCTACATTGTTACTTAGAACTCTTGAAATGACAATTTTATTTTATTTTCAGTACACTTTGGAGAAGGAATATATTTATCTGACTGACACACATTAATAACGTATTTTAATATATTAAATATATTTTATAAATATCTTTTTTGTATTCAATTGTATTCTTTTGTATTTTGTGCGTGTATGAGCTTGAAGATTATCGGAACGAAAAATGTATTTCTTGCCATGCCAGTTGAAATAATGTTTTTACAATTTTATTCGAACAAATAGTACTTTTATAACAGCAGGATTGTTCATTGGTTTTCTCAGAAAATCGCTTCTGGCAAATTGATTTGTGACACGTAATGAGGAAAGAGAGCCTGGAGAATGTAATTCTTACAGGACGGATAGAGGGAAAAAAGACAGGGAAAAGTAGTGATAGAAATATTTGATAGGATTGAGCAGAAAGATGGTGGGCAGCGTTTGGGAGTGATACCCAGAGGAAAAATATTAAATGAGACAAGTTAAAGTGATAGGTAGAAGTCCGTGATAACCTACGTCCTTAAGAATAACGGCACATGAAGAAGATCGCTTCTGATGCTACATTTGTAGTTTTAACACCTAAAGCTTTAATACAGTAGGTTCTTAACTATACTGTTAGTATTTAAAATATATTTTGTTGTAGTTTTATTTAACATTTCAAGAGGCAGAAACAGAATTTTGCAGTGAATTGATTTTTCAGGTTTTTTAGTTTGCAAATGTCATAATTCTAGTTCACTTTATAATAGCTTTGATTGTTCAAAAACAGAAATTATACACTTAACATTTCAATGTCTCAGAATTCTCTTTTTGCACGAACAATAAATGGCACTATTTCTAAAAAATGCAAATGCTTGAGACAAAGTGTCCGAAGCTTCAATTCGCCTGTCTGAATTGGTCACCTTTGAATCCTTTGTCGTTTCAACATGTATTTATATTGCAGCATTCAACCAAAACTTCGTTCCGGAATATATCTCTTCCCCCGCGTCTCTCTTTGGTATCAATATTTGTTTAATGTGTTCCTTCAAATCACGAGCCTTGATCTTTTCATTGCGGCAAAGGTTGCAAGCCAAATACTTTAACATAATGTACTCTATGAATATTTAAATGATCAATAATCATTAAAATATATTTATTTTATAAGGAAAATTTATATTTATAGTAGCTTTATTTATGAACGAAAATGAAAAATTATTTAGGCAAAATTATGGCCATACGGTTAGAATTCGGTTCAAAATTACATAATAATTATCCACACGTATTTATGCATATATTTTCTGTCGTATCTGTATTGTGAAAGTTGGTAAAATCATTTAAGTTCAGGAGCGGGTAAAATCCCTTTAGTCCTTTTATTAATGGATACAAATAATTTAACTATCTGCATTTTAAAATCTTTTCTGATCAAATTTAACCGTTTAATTACTCAGACTCATTACTCCTACGTTTTCTATAATGGAGTCTTATATGTTAAAGATTTACTTGTAAGGCACTCAGATACCTTTTGTCTAATAAGGGATCGTCTTGCTTCGACTCGGTCATACAATAAGCTTTGTTGTCACCGTCTTTGACGTACTGTGGCCGATATTCTTTCCTACAAATATGTATATTTCCCTTTTATATTAAATACTTAAAGTGTTTGACATAAAAATATAATGAGCGTTAATCGATTTATACAATACTGAAGGAATCACTGAATCATCAACAGTTTTAAACGTCCAAAAATATAAGGGAACGGATTAATTAAACAAAACATTGGCCTGACAAGATGTCCTTATCGTCTGGACACAAACAAAAATATATATTTTCAAGAAAATAAATTTGAAACAATAGTTGATTGAGTTGGAATATTAACAGTCTTCAATATGATTTGCATAATTTTCAATGGAATGTTTGATGCGCTTTGCAAGATTCACAGTTTTCAAGAAATTAAATTGTCAGTAATATTTTATTAAAATTTGAATATGATTCGACATGATGAGCTTTGCATGATTGAGGTGAACTAGATTAAGTATCTAAACATTACCGTCAAGCTTAGATTATTAACTCTTTATGTATTCAATCAAATGCGTTGCATCTGGAATTTCATTGAGTACAACTTCTTATTTCGTATAATCTAGAATAAAAGACACACATTTCTTCTTTTGACAAAACCATGTTTAATATGTGGAGCTTAAAAATATAGTTAATGTGATTTTTTATGTGTCCAGATTTTATAGATACCTTGTATTTTAGTTGCTAATGTTTTTGTCTTACCTATAATGAATCTCAATGCATTGCGTTAAGACATTTCTTCCCTTGCATCTCACTATTAAACTTTTGTAACATTTGTCGTAATTTTTGACGGCGCGTGTGCAATAGTTAGTAATAAAGTTTCTTTTTGATATTTAATGTTTATTCGACATAATAAAACCTTACATTATTCCGTTTCAAAGAATATTAACTATCGATAAACTATCTTTATTTAATTTGTTTAAGCGATTGTAGATGCAAATCACTTCAACTGAATAGAATGTAATGATTCTCTTATTAGATATTGATTTTCTTATATCTATCATCTCTTCCTCCGTAGTTTGTTTGTCTATCTATTTATATTTCTCCGTTCTTGGTAAAGATAATCTTCTTTCTGTATACAAGTGTTCGTTGAATTTGTAATGTCATTTGTCTCAATTTACAACTCTCTAGATATAACTGAATTGTATATTTGATATAACGTATTATTATTTCTTGTATACTATTAGCAACAATTTGTGGACCCCCCTTGCATTTCTAAAATACAATCATATATTTTTGTCTTTTTAAAGCAATTCTTTTAAGTCTCAGTAATCAAAATGCATTTTTTTATTTTTCAATCTTGTCTCCAAACGTCTATTAACAAAAGTTTAAAATTTGAATTCATCTGTATTCAATGCTATTTGCTAAATTTTGAATATTTTGTATGAGAAATATAAGGATGATCTACCATCTTAACCTGATCAAGTATTAACCTTTATAATCCCAATATATACTCACAATCTGTGCCACTTACAACTTATTCTGTAACCCCATACCTTGGGTTGTTCTTAGGAATTGTATAAAATGAACATTACTTTCACAAATATCCCTTACATCTAATGTATAGCTTATAAGCAGAAATTAAAATACGTACATTCGGAAGACTTAAAGTATTTCGGACAGGATCTATTAACTGCGTCAAATGTAAGGAGAAGAACCAAAATTTTCAAAGAATATTTAAATTCTCGAGTACACAGCATTACTGCTATATGTGTTTTTTAAGAATGTTATAAGATATAGATATCATTTTCATACTTTGATCGGGTAGCTGATCTGGATCTTAAACACGATAGAGTAATCTGATTATTGCTTTTACCATTTGTCTAAATCTCAACAAAAAACCTTACCACTAGGTTACAGTGTATGATTGTTATCGTTATTTTTTCTTAAAATAAAAAAAATACTAGTTCTGTATGAGACGTACGCAAAGAGACCAGTATGGCAGTAGAACATATACAAAGAAGTCTAGCTTTTGTTTGTTGTCACGGTTTGGTGATCGCATACGATGCTCCAAGGCTCACGGCTGGGTAATGGCATATGCGTTCTACTCAAAATACATGGCACAGTCTCAGATATTCCAGCAAGATCGAAAGAAATACAGGACATAACATTTTGGGCGGCATTGCCTCAGACGTTTCTGGAAAATTTTCAGAGTTGACACTAAACGCTTTCGAAGCACCTGTCCTAATTTCCTGGATGAATTTAATTTGATATCCTTTTCCGATTTTGTTATTTAACAGAGACCTACCACCTAAGATTGGATGTGGCAGAAGATCGGTAAACTCGGGTAGAAATTTGCCGTTAATCCTGCACAAGGCAGGGTTGACCACCTTTCTGTGATTTTACCCGATGAGACTCTGCTCATTGACTGAACTTCGTCTGGATTCCTCGCTGCTTAAATACAGAAAGTTTGACTTAGCATTTTCCGTCCTTTGTTTGAACAAGGCAGAGAAGGTTTAAAATTAGGGTATTTCTAAATCTACAGGGACTACATTCCTGTGGTGTTGAGCTTCATCTATTCACACATAAATTATGTACCGATTAGAGAGACGATTTTCGAATGGGTTTATACATTTACTGTTTAGTACACAACTGTACTTTATAAACATTTCAATGTTGCAAATATTACTAATGATACAAACTTGACATTTCAGCTGTTTGTGAGTAATGGCTGCATTTTCGTATCAGTTTTTTGACATCTAATTCCAATACTTGATGTTAATGACATCAGTACAAACTCTTGTTTACAACAATCTATCCCCACACTAGTAGTAAATGACTTCTTTCACTGTTAAAAGAAGAGGGCATTTATCCTGATTATTCCAACATCTAATTGCTGTTAAAGGTGCTTCCAGTAATCCAGGATTGAGGGAAATGATCATCAATTCTTCTTATATTATTTGGAAATTAAGTGTTCGACCAAAACCCGGTAATGTATTCTAAATAATGTTTTATATTCTATGACGAGACTGATAGATTTTGTTCAGCTTTTCACATGTCTTTAGTTTTATCTTTGTTTTTCTATTACAGTATATTTCACTAGCAGACACGATTTCTTTCGCTTTGTTTTTAAGTATAATCTCATAACCATTGAAGATAGAGGTGATCTTGCCTGTCCAAGGTTATAACTTTATTATATCTCAGTTGCTATGAATTCTTTAGAAGGATAATGGCGTAGATCCTTTTTGACTTCTCCAAGTTTGGGAATTTAGAATTGATTTGTTTTTGACGATTTGCTCTACAGATATAGTGATTCCAATGTTCTATGTTATAAAATTCTTAACTCTTTTCGCAAAGCCATTTTAAAATGTTAGAAATCGATAAAGCCACTAAGCAGCATGGGGTTGCTGAGAATATAATAATATGAGAAAATACAGAAAGGACAATAAATGAACAGTAATTAAAAAGACTAAGTGTCTTGAAAAAGAAAAAACTGAATTCATACCAGCTGCTGCCCTTTAGGCATTGCCTCTTTAACTTCTGAGAAAAAACACGGAATAACCACACCGTCTCCGGTGGGAAAGTATCCAGGAAGCCATTGTACACTTTGAGTTCTAATGGCATCATGAACCACACTTTTGAGATGCAAGGCAGTGGCATAGATGCACTAACTGCATATATAAATAAATGAAAGAATATACTAAAACAGTTTATATAATAACTCTATACACTGCACTGGAACGTTTTAACAAATATATTTTGTAGAAATAAAATATATATTTTAGACTTTTTCAATTATATTGTCATATAGATGTGTATTTTTGTATGTTGCAATCATTTCACTCCTAGCAATGCTATAAATTCTCTAAGATGCAAGGATGTTATAGTGTATTGGAGAATATGAGAAAAAATAAACTAATAAAGAGATAAAAACATAACAGAAGAATAATTTAAAAAGACTCTAACGATTAAGATATTATTTAAAATTTAAAGATCAAATTTGATTAGGAAACAAAAGACTAGAAAAGTGTTGTAAATGTGAGAAGTACGATAGAATAACTGATAGCATATAAATTGTACTTAAATCATGTCATTTCTAAATAAATTTGAGATACTAGATAAAGACCCATAATATAACAAATCTTTCTGTGGATCTTGGTGAGAATCTAGTAAGAGCACCAGACCAGACTAGACATATCAGTAATATTCAATGAACGAATTGTAGTTTTATAAATATGCAAAACGAATTCTAATTGGACATTCTTCTGAAATGCATTAATATCGAGGTTAAACTTACTGTCTAAGGTATAACCCTCATTTAAGTTAATTTCAATATCAAATTCTCGACTGCATGGAAAATTATACAAGAAAAATTATATAGTCAGCTATTTAACGATTGCATTTTTCACCTTTCATCTGTCGGCTTTCCTTACATATTCCAATTAATCATAACAATATATATCACAGATATCTAAAATCAAATTTGATAAAAGAAAAAGCACTTAACATCGAGAAGTAAGAAAATCCAACAACTTCTCAAATTACAGTCTCAATATATTTATTTATGCTGACATCAAAGCAACCATATAGCTTTACATTATTGCTACTGCGACTCAAATATGATTAGTAACAATCATCAATCACTACCACTAATAATGTATATTCCTTCCTGCCAATCTAGTACTACTCTTATCTTTATGAACAGAAGGGCCATAGAGAAAAGTAATATTCTTTTTAAACTACTGAAATATAGCACAAGACTAAAAACTAAAGATAGGGAAAGGTTGGTCTTCAATTTGTCTTATCTTAAACTTAGCTAGCACATTTGCTAGAACATACTACAGTATTCCTTACTCCAAAACAAAAATTTTGTTACTAATAATTACTAATAATTATAACTACAGTCTCTATGAAGTACTAACTAGATTTCATATGTATGATTTGTCTGTGATTGTGAGCAAGACAAATAACTACTTAGACGAAATTCATCAGATCAACTGCCATGAAAGTATTGATAGAAAAGACACGGAAAACAACAGTGTGGTGTTTGGAAAGTGACTGAACCCGAAATGCCAGGTCAGGACTAATGATTTTGCACATACTTCTTTGGATTTGATATTGATCAAGAATTTGATCAGGAATTTCTAAATATATAGAAAAATCTATATATTTAGATATATTGGATAAAATTTCCTCTTATTTACTTAATAATACATCCTAATCGAGAATAGTAACCTCAATAAAACAAAACATTTATTAATTATTCATGAGTTTCATAAACGACAAAATAATAACAAAATTGTAGTCGTCAAATTTATATGCTGTGCCAATCAGTATTCATGAGCGATTATCACAATAAATATATTAATCGTGTTGTCTGTGGAGCGAAGGTGAAAATAAGCAATCAAACAAAAACAGACAAAAGACCTTCTCTGGGCAGGCGGATTCGCCCACCATTCCGGTTAACAATTTAATCATTTGAAAATAAGTATTTAACCTTTTTGCAACCAATGTGCTACATATTGACGGATAAGAAAAAAATTAAACATGCTTCTTTATTTCTTTCAAGAGTATGGCCAAGGTTTACAGACGAGGCAAGCCAGTAAGTATATAGAGGTGGTGACATCTTACAGTAGTTCATGAAGTCGGCTTAAGAAATTTCCTTACTGATTTACTCGTCTCCCTCACCAAGTTACGTGACAGTTATAATGAAAGTTTCCCTTTCCTTTCTTCCTTGTCTCACTTTTTACATATACACACGTAAATAAATCGCATAACTTTTCATCTTAACAAGCAACTACAAAAACAGAACGTTGATGGAATAATTTTAACACTCAATCAATCTCAGACATAATTAGTTGAAAAAACAAGAAAATAAGAATATGTAAGTTTTCATAATTATAACCCTATTATCATTTTTTGGGTTGTGACTTGATTCAATTCGCTACAGGTTTGTTTTGATATTTTCATATGTTTTCTGTATGGAGTAAATAAATATTATCATATGTATATGATGTGCCCTCAGGGAGCTTGCCATCATGGCTATGCACATATTTCTTTACTTTAGTACCTTTTAGCCGTATTTGTATTTCTACTATCCCACTCTTTCCTTGTTGTGCAATCCATTTAAAAAATTATATCAGGTAGGTTTCTCGCTGTTTCCTTTGTCTTTCTTCAATAAATTCTGCGAACATCAGACTCTAAAATTGTACTAATTCAAACTTTGAAAAATATAGTCTTGCAAGCATTATTACGGCCTGGGCTCATATTCACTCTCCATCATATTATAAATATCTTCCCTGTAGAATCGCGTTACTTTTAACTCAAGTAGCCGTTTAATCTACGATAAAATTCCTTACGATATATAATAAATCACATTATATAGAAGTTCAACACACTTTCTAAATTTATCCAGCATTTTACCAGATTCAAAATTGAACATTAATTATAGGAATATAACCTGAATAAGAAACAACATAATTTAAATTAAGGAGATTTATGCAATTCTAACGATCTAATTTTTTTTTACAATAATTGTTACTTTTAATGGTATAATATTCACGTATAGTGTATTAGGCTGACAAGTTGTATAAACGGTATTTTTCTTAGAGTGAAAAAAATTGGATAACTTCCGGAATTTATCAAAGTTAAACGTGTGATAGACACGATGGACATTTCAGAACGATTATTTCGATATGCACATCGACATAGGGAATATAAGTGTAGTTCTCACGAACGGCTGTTGATGTAAATAATATATTATAATCTTGAAATGTGCCAATGTATTAAATTACTTTTAACAAGAGCAGACAAATTGATTTTACTTTGCGTGAAGACCACCCGCTGTTTTTGAATCCGTAGTCTTCAGTTATGCATCTCTTATATTTTATTGAAATATCAAAATCAGTACTCAGAATTTACTTACTATTACAATGTATAATCTCGTATATTATGTGTGCGATGGAGGAATTGTCTAAATTACGCAAAATTAAAAATAATGAGGGCATCTCATATTAACAGATATATTTACCTAAGTACACAAAATTATCTTGAAAGACTAAGGAATATATTTATTCAATAAATTGCAACTTACTTCAACAACCAACTCGAATCGAATCTTCTACATGTTTCATTGTTTCAGATTGTAAATGCCGCCAAAATCCTTACTTCATTTCATAGTTTTATCTTGGGTGTTACAAGAACTTGGTTTCTCGCTCAACTGTACCCAACATGTAATAATAAAGGGGATCGGATCGGCGTCTTGGCTGTTAGGTGGTCAGATGTAGTTGCAAATATGGCCTGATGTCTTAGTTGTACTGCTTGTATGGCATGGTGCGGTGTCTTGTTGCAATTCATAAGGTGTTCCATTAGCCTCTATTTCACCCAGAGAAGCACTCACTTCTCAAGTTACTTCTTGCAGGCCTCCGTGATCATTTTTTGGAGGATCAATTAATGAATAGCGACGTCATCACTAGTACTTACACGAAAAACCATTAGACTAATCTAGCACTTTCTGAATTCACTGTGCTGTCGTCAGATTTATACTCAAGCACTCAGAAATGTTCGTATTAGAGTTTCTGGAGCGAATGCTAAGCAGTACAGCATGTAGTCTACAAATTTCATTGTGTTTTATTTTCGTACAGAGCGTGCACAAGCGACCCTATAATACTGTGTAGGCGACAAAATATAAACAAACTCCGCGCAGGTACTGAATTAACAGTATGTGTCGACAATTTACCCATCGCACCCTGTAATTACCGTTAAATTTGCAGAGATCTATGATGATTTTACCTATAGATTTATTGAAAACGAAATATTATTTTCTGATAGAAATGTAAGTGATTGCTTGTTTTGTTTTTTTTTTGTTTTTTTTTCGTCATACTTAATTAAATCTGTATATATATGTCTTCAAATTGAACTGAGATTTGTGTTCAGTGCCAGGAAAGAGCTTGAGATTTGTAGCGACCAAATCTGTCCAGAAGAATAACTGTAGTTAATCGATGACGTCCATCTCTAACTAACTTCTGATAATGAAATCTATAATCTGACTGGTTGTTCATGAGGATATTACTTACAAATCCAACCTTGTGAACAGAAGACACTTCATGTTTGTCAAGATAAACACTTACGCACATTCTGATATGCCCTGCAAGTTTTGATTTTAATTCCCTAATGAGACGTTCAGACAGTAAGTGACAGCATGTGAAATAAATGGGCAGGCGTTTTGTACGTAAGTATCCCCAAGACGTACCCTTGATGAATCGCACCAAAATCACATCGCCATGAATGGTGCAAAAGTTTGCTACAATTGTTATGCCAATCTTCTTTTTTCTGTTTGCCGTGTACTTTCAGGATGCTACCAATCTTGATCATTGAAAACCTTATCTCCTTTGTAGATCTAGATAATGTTCTTTGTCTCTCGTGATTAAAATTTCTTCCGAATACAGTTACTCAATCTCGCTAGGTTGTTATGCGTTGTTCTCTTTCCTTATTTCCTTCAATCTGTACCGAGTATTAAATTTTCCACACTGTCTTTATTCATTTTGTGGTCTCTAGATTTTAACCCTGTCTTTCTGAAGTTTAAAATAAGTATAATGTTGTTGTTTTAACTCTAAAACGTTATCATTAATTGTATGTTCGGTCTATGCAATACTTAGTATCTTCCTGGAGGATAACATTTTTATAGCTGCGAGGCTCTTCTATTTCTGTTAGAATAATGTTTAATACAAATTGTCATGGCCTGATGTTACATCATATTTAAGTACCCTTTTCCTTTTTTCTTACAAAATTTCTCTTTTTCACAAATAATTTTCTTGGGTTTTTAAGTCATATATTTTTCAGTGCGCCTTCAGATTTAAATGCTGTACTTTCTGTTAGTTAAGTTTCTTAATTGTTCAAGTTTGGTATATACATTTTGTGATTGCATTCCTAGGCTGTTTCTTTTGCTAACAATCATGCAATCTTCTTGCACATAATGTTTAGACCGTTATTTTCAATTTCCTTAACTATATTCTGTAGGGGTTATTGCAGATTTATTTCTGTGCTTTTATATCAACACTGTTACACCTGTATATCATAATTTGTTATGAAAGTTGGTACAAATAATGAATCTTGATTGGAGTTTATACTTATTAAAACTCGGCTCACTGTATAGTTTGAATAAATTATTTGAGAAGAGGTACCCTTGTCGTATAAGAGATACACTTGTTTATTTTGAATGTTTATTGAAGTAATTTTTCATTCTTTTGCAGACGGTTATCTACCAAAGGAAACTCTGCATTATTTTATTATCCACCCAAAATATGCAATGGTTTCATCGCACTTCAAACTATACAATATGACACGTTATTCTCAGAGGGATATGAGATCAATATAAGCGAAGAAATAGACACATTGCTTAAATATTAGATAACATGGACAGCTATCGAAATTGTTGCCAAAAAACGTCCCCGATTGAATCCAGCGCAAAAATTAGACACTGATATTTTCTTATTTGACTACAGTAAACGGTTACCTTTGGTGTTTCAACGAGAGGAAGTGCAACTATTGATTCAAATAGATTTGAATTTAGGTTTCACTGACATTCTAGGTAATACTGTGTTTAAAATAATTTCACTTTTAAGTGATTTTGTTTTATTTAATTTACTTATAAAGATATGTGTATTATGAATAAAAGATTATATTTTTACATTAATTAACGCCAAGAAGATTTCCATAATAACACAATATGTGCACACACACACACACACACACACACACACATATATATATATATAATATATATATATATATATATAAGTTGGTATTAAATATCAAAAGAAAAATAAATTTAATAAATTGTTCTTTATCTATATATATATATATATATATATATATATATATATATATGTATATATATATATGTATATATATACCTTTAATTCTATAATGAGATACTCACACGAACGTATTTTCGGATGAGGAAACACGGTTCAGATCAGTGAATCATTCATAATCAAAGTTATTGTTAACGAGATTTAGTTTATCCGATCATGCAATCAATATGGATAACTATTATCTATTTTGAACATGTGCACATAATTTGACTCAATATACCGATTCATTATTATTACATATCATTGATTTTCTTGATAATTTAAATTGTTCCCAATTTCTTTCCAGATGCTACACACAAACACACACACTAGCACATATGTCTATAATCAATTTGCTTAAAGTTATTTTTAATGGATAATCGTATATGATTATATACTCTATGTTTTAGAATAATAGAGTATATTTCTTTATATCTACCGGCCTGAATAATTGACAAAACATTGTTAGAAAAATATGTGTCCTCCGGCAGAATTCGAACCTAAGTTTCCTAGGGGAGACCTTCAATTTATCAGACATGTTTTCTTGGTTTATCGATATACATATCGGTAGATATAAATGAATGTACGTTTAATTATAAAAAAATGAATATCTACTCAAATAAGTGTATCCACTAAAAGACATGTTTAAACAAATATATAAAAATTTCTCGAAGCTAATTTATTTCGTAAAATTAAATTAAATTTGATTTGTTTACATTAGCATACAAAAATAGAGCACACAATCCACCCAGGTTTATTGAATGCGTGAAGAGGCTCATTCCTTGTTCCCTGTTTAGGATGTGGTTTCCGGCTTTCTCTTTCAAATCTTTCCATTCTCATGCGCATCAGTGGCTTTACCGCCTTGCTTGGGGTGATATGATTAAAAAAATAAAAAATGAATAATACTAAGAATAAGGAAAAGGTGTGTTTGGGCGCATTATTTCAGGCATTATTTAACTGTATGTCCTTCGTTATCGAGTGGTTTTACAATCTTCAGCACATTTGGCGGTTTCCGTTAGGGGACGCAGTTTTGAATCCTGCCGGAAGAATCATACTTTCCTAACATAATTTCTTGATTAATTAGGCTGATAGATATATATATATACTGTTTAGTTATTTTTAAAAAATTAGCGTATCTATTAAAGATAATTAAAACAAATGTATCGGAGTTAATACATTTCGTAAAATTTTGTATATATATTGTCTGTATTTGAGAAGCAATCTAGATGTTTTGTCAATAAATAGAGCACACATTTCCATCATATATATATATATATATATATATATATATATATATATAAGCTCCAAAAACTTTTCATCCGAAAAAGTTACTAAAATCTGACCTTGTATCAATATTTTTCTCACCTTTTCTTTTCAGCACCCGCCTCGTCTATGAAATGTGAGTTACTTGACTTTGAGATTGAGATGAATGTCATAACTCATTTCTTTCTCTTGTGTGGTGAGATCATATTTTGAGTCTTCGAAATCTGTTCTGATCCGATTTGCATAGATATTTTCGGAAACCGTGTTATGCTAATCTTTTACACGTGTACAGTTTACATTAGATTTTTCTTTTCTATTTAAGCCTGGCAGGGAAAATTAATCATATCTAAAAAAGACCTCACTCCGATGTTTCTAACACAGACAAAAATAGACGTTAAAAGAAGCAATGTTTTTTACAACGCAAAAACATTTCTGAGGAAACCAAGAAATAAATTAATGATGCAATAATTATTTTACTACATGGCGAAAGACGACTTTCATTGCTACATTTAATAATGAGGACATTTATTTTGGCAATAGAGTATATATTGTTACTTTTCTATTTTCACCTCTGTCATTATAAAGAACGGGTAGTTGTTAGTATGGTAGTTTTGAAAAAAAAGTGAAAACAAATATACCCTGGAGAATTTATATATAATTGTGATATATCATATAAGTACATTTTTAAGATAAATTAAACATAAAGAGATAAATATAGGTGGTGAAACGTAACTAAATTTGTTTAAATCTATTTTTATCTCTAATACTCTTTCTTAGTAAGTGTATTAATTTTTCATACTCGCACCATATAAACATTACTATCTCTCTGTCTCTCTGTCTCTGTCTGTCTGTCTCTCTCTCTCTCTCTATAGATAGAAAGAGAGATAGATAGATAGATGGAAAATCAGTCAGTTATGCTACGATTGTTTCTCGTTTACAGTTTCGGAAGCCGATTTGAAATAAATAACCTGACGAAAATGAAAAAATGAAAATCATGGTTGCGTAAATGGCTTATCATCACTAACTTAATATCTAAATGACCTACATGGTGAATTCTAAACTTTCTTCAAACATGTATTGATCACTTTTCTAATACAACTGCTAACTGGTCTAATTTAATTTAAATATAACTTATAACTTGAAGAGATCTTGCTCATATACAAATCAACCATCTGACGGTGCCTTGAATATTTTTGTCATATCAGGTCAGGCGCCCCTGCCGTTCATCTCAGGGTTCTCAACAGGTTCCAAATGAGATTCTGTAATGTGATTGGTCGCGATCTAGCAGCTCGACTCCAGCCACTTTCTCAGCGGCGTGGTGTGACTTCTCTCTGTCTCATCTATAAATATTTCATGGCTTCTATCCCCACAAACTTAAATCATTGGAGCCCAATCCACAAGAATTTGCCCGTGCAACCAGACTAGCAACATGGCCCCACACTTTTACAGTTAAATCAACCAAATGCAGGCGAAAATTCTACCACACAACTTCTTTTCTCGCACTTACTGCCTGTGGAATACCCGCTTTCATATCATTTTCGAGTATGATATACTTTTTTAGAGTTGCACACAGAGTTGTTTTTAATTAGAATATAGATGTGTTTTCGAACTTGAAGTATTTTTCTTCCATCCTTATGTTGCCTACATCTATTTTTTGCATTTTGTGACCTCTTTTATTGCATTTTGTGTTGTTTGAATTTTGATGAGATTATTATGCTTTTTGAATTTTGGGGTTAGCGTTTGCTTTTAATTGTTTTAGTTGTCTTTAATATTTCATTTATTTTATCGTTTTTGTTGAGTAATTTTATGTGTCCTTTTATTTTTGTAAATAATTGCGGGTTGCTTTAGTTGTGTGTAAAGACATATTTTTCATGTTCTTTTTATTCTTTTGGATTCCGGAGGGATTCTAATAGTATTTCTTCTGTCAGTTAAAATCCTGTGTGTACAAGTGGAATGATGTAACCTCTTATTTGTTGTGTTCTTCGTACTTCTTCTAAGCGTACAATAAAATAGATTTTGTAATTTAATATTGTGCAAATTAGTCATGCTAGAGTGTAGGGGATAGATTTTAGAAGCATTTTACGGCATGACTCTTGAAACGGAATTATAGTTGTGTGTATATGGATGTATGGTAAATCTCTGCGATGATATAATTTTTTGTGTTGTTATGATTATGTATACGAATGGCAGTTCATTGTAGCAATATTAGAATGTGAACTTAATTTTGGGCGCAATGTTTGAAGTAGATTGTGTAGATTATTTATGTCTTCCCTTTTGATCTCCAAAGATAAATCAATCATCTAGATATCTCTTTTATATATATATATATATATATATATATATATATATATATATATATATATATATTGTCAAATATCACACTTGACTTAGCGGCTATCGTTTTATTGCAAGCCTTTTCAGTACTTATAGTTCTACCGTTGTGTAGCGTAAACTGCCTCATATAAACCTCTCGGTTGTTTTTTTTAAATTTTTTTTTCTGTGACAACATCTTCATTTCGTAAAAGCTGACTTGATACAGAAACCATAGCTGAAACGCGTAATGATGCTATTTTTGACCACATAAACTTCAGTGATGGAGTCTACGTGACTTAAATGATATAAGAAATTCTTGTTTGTTTCCAAGGAATTTAACAGAAAACGGAAACAAATAACACTGTTGGATAAAAGACCGTTTGTGCTTCAAAACTCTTTTTCTACGTATTCATTGCCATTGGCTCTGCATGCTTTCTCTGTATGGAATGCCTATTATTTATTTCTACGGACCAGTATAAAACCTTTGAATAGATACAAAATACTATGTTTCTACAACGGAAAAGCCATTGGATATGTATTGTCTATCTGTAAGCATGGCGACTATTTATATCCGCGAGGCCTAATAAACATAACAGGAACAGTATACCAATTTTGGGTAGAGAGAGGTTTCTGCAAAAACAATACAGAATACATTAAGAGAGAAGAGAGATATTCAATCGGAAATCAGACACAAACGTCATTATTTTTTTGTTGTTTTATTTTACTCTAATTTATTTAATTCTCTCATCCCTATTAGTACTTGTTCTGACTTCAGTTAAAAGTACGTTAAATATACTATTCACTATGTCTCCATTGTCTTATTACTTTCAACTTTTCTTTCAATTTTTTTTATTTGCCAAACCGTCTTTACGCATTAAATTTCACAGAAATTACAGCTCTTTTTTAATCAAATATATCTTTCCTTGTCGTCACTTGCTTCGTCACTTGCTTACATCTTCAATTCATCATATTCTTTGATTTAGTCGGCAGAAATAATTATTTCTCCCTTTATTTGTCTTCTTCTTATGCGAGAAAATTTATTTTTTAAAATTAAACGAGTCTTTACTTAATATTAAGAGTATGATACATCTTGCCATAATAAATGCACATCATTTTTGTTTTATTTTTCAGTGTACAAATATTATTTAGCTTGTGGTGCATAGGAAATTAAGAATTAACATCAAGATTCTTCTTCACTTTTAGTAAAAATTTCAATGACGTGTGAAATCCTGGTTTTGCCAAATGGAAAAAGGATTCACCAGGTGCTGACAAAAAAGCTAGATCCGGATTTCGGGAGTAGATGTTAAATTAATTTTCTGCGTAATGGAAGCGATTTGTAAGACAGATGAGTTAACAATCCAGTGCGAAAAAAAACTAAATGATTATAAAAGGCGAAAAGAAGGTCAGCCAGACAGTCACATGGAAGCGGCAGAGGCTACAAGCAAAAATGTAACAAAAGAGAAACTTCAAGTCTACCCAAACGGTCGTTCTCTTCTCCTTCTTTCTCGTGTGCTGATTCTTTTTACTTCTTCTTCTCCATTTTCAACATTCCTACTCAACGGTACCATACATACACACATACTACTATGAACCCTTGATAACCTTAACTTTCTCATTGAACATAAACTTGTACAATTCATGTAGTCTTTTTCATTAATAAATCTCTATTCCAACATACAAAATGTATAGTTTTATTTTCCCACAAATTCACCATTCCAACTTGCTGAGAACCTTTTTATGATAACGAATAAGTTTGTTAGTTGTAGGGATTTCGGCTAGGTCTGACACAAGGCCGATTCAATAAACATTAACTATCTCCCTATATCTTCAAGCTCAGTTAGGAGGGAATGATGTTCATAGAATATTTTTAAAATAATAAATAGAAACTTAAAGAAATTGTCAAACAGTAATAGATGTAAAATTGCTTATTCGTTTTGCTAAAGATTCCAGCATTCGCCAATGTCATGAAGTGCATAAAAACAATTCCGTAAATTAACTTGAAATTTGTAAATGAAATTGGGTAGATAAAACATTCTGGAAACCATACACAATTGTGTTAGAGAGGCATGGACGAGAATTTCGGCGTTATGTACTAGTTCACACAGTTGAGCACGACAGAATTTTTACTTTCTCCAAGAAAGAGTGATCTACAGTATAAAGGTCATATTGACTCTGTAGATGTTTATGAGAAGGAAAAGAATTGTATCAGTCTTATACAACAGAAATGAGATTGCTATGCTAGTCGATATACATACACAGATAAGAGATGCCAGTCGTACATTGACCCTTGATAGAATAAAAAATAATCGTAACATAGAAAAGCGTGCAAAGGTGACGCTTGAAATACAAAGACTATTACTTATTTCGTAGAAGCGACAACAGATAGAAAGATTGAAATTTTGACTTCTCCCAAATTCTCTGCGCTGTTTCAACGCAGAAAATTGAATTTTGTGTAGATGATGAAAGTGTTCTTTCAAACACAACTACTTTGCTACTGCTGAAATGATCTATCTTCATTCACATCCACCAATTCATCTCTGCATATCTTCAGAAAGTACTGAATTATTTCAAACGGTTTAATGATATTTTATGTGCAGTATTTCAGGTTCTAACCCCACCTGTTTTTCCACCCAAAATAGAAACATTCGTAGGTTAAAAGACAAAAATGAAAAAATACCAGTTTATTCAATATCACTTTGTTAAGAAATCTTTTAAATCAATTCACCTCAAGCAAATGAGGAATACCGCACGTAAGAATTGGTTTACAAGGATTGAAAATTAAAGAGAAGATTGATAATAGAGATGATTCAGGAAGGGACTAATGATGAATGGGATTCGAGAAAACACATGATAACGCTCTTGTTGCATTTAAACTTTTGAAGATTGTTGTTATCAGAGAAACTGGGAAACGGGAGTGAGTTCAACAGACAAAATGTGCGAGTAATTAAACTGTTGAAGTAGAAATGGTTGTTGCATTTAGCTATTTCAACCATAAAACCGTGACGAGTTAATGCAAATCTAGTTAGTCTGCCAGATAAGTGCCATACATGATACACGTATGGGCGATCATGTCTCTTTCAATCCACGACTGATTAAAAATAATGTTTATCGCAGTATGTTGCAATTTCTTTCAGCGGTCGACAGGTTCGCCAACCAAAAATATAACCCAAAACTTTCCGAATTCAGCCCACAGGTGAATGGAGAAGACATGGACTAATATATTTTTCATGATTATTTGAGTGTAAATTAATGCAAAGTTTTCAATTAGAGTTAGATATCGACTCTCTGAGCCGATAACCGTTGCACCACAATGCACATTCACTTAAATTCATGCGTTTAGAGCACCAGGAAAAAAACATAGTCGGAGCAGTTACCATGAAAATATTGGTAGGAAAAAACCGGAAAAAAATTACTTCGGTGAGAATGAGACCGAGGTTGAGATGCATGAGCAGGATCGATTACATTAAAGACCATTTCTTGGATTTTGTCAAAAACTACAGCCGGGGCACTAGGCCAGATGCGGCAATAGTATTCAATTAACAGACAAAAGGTAGGCGTAATTTAATATAATCGTCAGCGTCAATGACATAAATTTTATTGTGATAATCGTGGTTTCATCACGTATTAATATCAGATCGTACTTGCTTCGATTCATATTTCATTAAATTTGCACATTTAATTGCTGAATATTGACACTACATTTTCACTGTTAAACATATCTATCTATCTATCTATCTATCTATCTATCTATCACACAGTTTTTGTTTCTCCCTCTCTCTCTCTATATATATATGTACACACACACACACACACACACATGTGTGTGTGTGTGTGTTTGCGCGCGTGCGCTAAATCGTTATTTCAAAGGTAATATTAAGCGATTTCATGAAAGAACATTTGGCATTGTCTGAAAAGAAAATTGAAATTTATTACGGTTAAAGTAATTTTTCTCAAATCAACTAATTATTATCGCTTTTTTCTATTAATATAATGACCTTTCATGCTATCGTATTTTATTTTATTCTAAAGATTCATGTGATAAAAATATTAATAGGTACTGTTGTTGAAATCCTCAAGACTTTCTGTTGTTTGGCTTCATTCTTTTGACGTTCTCACCCGCCATTCGACTAGCGACTAATGCTATATATTATCTGACCCCGTGCGTAATTTCGAGCAGAAGTGTATTTATATTAAGCAGGTTTTATGAAAGCGTAAAAATTTGCAAATGTTTTAAAAATAAATATTGTTTTCAATGAGGATACTGCGTGACCAGCAATGTTTCTCAGGTCAGGAGATGTGGACACAAACGTATTTATAGCAAAATAACTATTATTACATTGATGGAATGTAATTGGTTTTTGTGTTTGATACACAGCGTAGCCAAGGTCAGATAAGATAAACCTCGAGTTGTTTTATAAACAATATGCCTGAAACATGATACGATGAAATAAGATTCGGAAGATATTAAGATCGGAAAGCAGTTGTGTTGGTAGGAGTCAGTCGGTCAGCAGTTGAGATCAGAAGATAAAACGAGACACACAGGGAAAGATAGCGTACGAGTGTCTACTGAAAGCCCACCACCACCATCTACTCTACTCCACAGCCAACGTCATCAAAAAGCGAATAAAGAAAAGGTTATATATATATATATATATATATAAGTTTTGTTGCCCGAAACTTTATCAGCGTGAAATGGACAATCAAGTTTTTCAACGTGAAAATAAGAACTTTTGGGCTCAAGTTTTATTAACGTCATTCTTCGAACTTACGACGCTCATTCAATAACTAAGGTGAGTCTTTCAGTATAAGGACTTCTAATACCGATAGAAGCTTACTTTTTCTTTTTTTCTCTTTTACTTCCTTTGTAAAGGGATTTAATTTTTTTGCATATTGAAAAAGAAATTTCAGAGTTTAGGAGATTAACAAAGATAGCCGGCCAAGAGAGGTCACTTATCATGTTTTGCATATTGAAGGGTGCAAACCAGTTGAAATTCATAGGAGAATGTTAACTGTGTATGATTCCGTATGTTTCAGCCAAGAAAATGTCTACAAGTGGGCTAAACTGTTTAAAAAATGACCGAGCAGCGTTGAGGATGAAAACAGGCCGAGGAGGCCTAAAGAAGTGTGTTCTCCTGAGGTGATCGAATCAGTCAATGATTTAATTAAGTCTGACAATGCCAACTACTCTAAGTTTTAGGCTAATGGTTTTTGTAATCTTTAGCATGCTTTTTCTTGGAGTAAAATACACCTTATTCTACTTTTTGTCTCGTGTTCTCTCAATACTTATGCGATAATGGCTCTCTACAAATTTCTGTCCCTTGTAGCTCTTCATACATGTTGCCATTCTTTACTCAAAGTCAAACTCATTGGGTATTTTTTGCGTTTTCTCTGCCCGTTTTCTCTTTAATCTGTCCTGTGAGTATCAAATTTTCTACTCATTTTTTTTCATTACGTACCCGACAAATTTCATCTGTTCAATCATTTATTTCTAAAATGTCGTTTTGGTTACCATTTTATCGAAAACTCCGTAGTTAATCCCATGCTTGGTCTACTGTGTCCAAAAGAGCCTTCTGTAGTATCACATTTCTTTTGGTTAAAGTCACTCTCTCATCTTTGAGAAAATTGTCCAGCATTCACTGACATAGATGAGCCATAATTTACATAAAAATTTAGTACTAGGGCAGAAAATTCTATAGTCAGTTCCCTTATGGCCTTACGGAAAATTCATTCAAGAGCACTGTCAAGAAAGTTTGTTTTGCAAAATTAATATAGCGATTAATTATCATTTTTTTGCTTCATTAGATTTCGACTTTATTGATGCACCTTATCATCATGTTACACAACTTGTTGTCGTTTTACATTAAAGCTGTCATATTTCCATAAATGTTGGGTACGTTTGCTCTCAGCTTAACACCATGTAGTTTTATGCTATATACGCAAAGTGTTTATCACAAAAAGAAGAACTATAAAAATTTACAGGTTTTGGAGTTATTTCGTTATATTATCCCCTACACATACAAAAATATCAATGCAATTTAATTATTGTATCCTATGAGAAGCAGATTCTAAATGAAGCAACATCGTCAATTATCTAGAAAGAATTTTCTATTCACGTGTTACATACGCGCTTAAATTATTATTACTCATTACACATGACTCCCAAAATGTATATAAGTATTTTTCTAATGCAATCATCGTGAAAGTCAATGGGTTTAAGGAATACTGTTCTTTGTCATTTCTTCTGAAAGCCGTTGATTAGAATAAGAAAAATAAAACAATCAAAAGCAACATAGAATAATAAAGATAGCAACTATATCTCTTATCCTGATTGTTATCTGCGTTCAGAATCCTACAAATTAGTGATTTTATTTAAACCAATGTACTCCAAAGATTTAAAAAGCAAAGAGAAAAACACACCTTGTTGAGAAACTTGAAATATATTCAGATGAATCAAACTTAACATTATAGTAGTTAATTATAGTAGATAATTTACACTATTTACATTTTTCGGATCATTGTCCTCATCTTTATTGTCATCTTCATGACGTTTTAGTAATTGTATGCTCAGGTCATTTTAGTTGATGTACATTCGAAATTCGAGTCGAAACCTTTATTTTGTCCACCGGGATAGATTGTTCTTGTTCCATGTGCCATGCCTTTTTCAGCTATCTCAGTTTCAGTTATTTCTTTCTTTACAATCTAATCTTTCTAAATTTTGTTCACCACTGATGTGGCCAGTTATTTAACTCATAGTTCTTTGGGTCAAGTAACTGGATTATTTCGACTAACGCTTTTATTCAATAGACGATCTGTGAAACGCATCACACAGCAGATAAAAGAGCCCGGTCAAAAATTCTATCGTATAGCAGATGAAGAACACCGAATAAAAACAGTCGAAATAGTGTAAATACTTACGATGCTTCATCTTCGAAATATAGGAAAAATGTTTCGTTTCAAAAGTCAACTTATATTAAACCATATACAGGTCAGTAAGAAATTGACACAACATAATTCTTACTTAAGTATTAATTGTTAGCACACTAACCAAAAAACCCAGTATATCTGAAAAGCACTAACAATTTGTTGCAAAACTACGATGTATGTCACCTCAATACATACGAATAGTCATAATTATAATTCTTTAATACTTTTTCCTTTTATATGCTCTACGCAATTACTGGTACAATTAATGGTTTTCATCACCATAATTCGTTTATTGATACGATTTGTATTATGCTTAGTTCAAGTCTCGTTAGTATATTCCCAAACAAAACAACTGATCTTTTTTTTAGCTTTCACATTTTTGTTTCTGTAACTGACGCCATTGCTCTTTATATTCCAAAACTGGCGTCTGCATTATGACTTTTAAAAAATCAGACAATCGAAAACGTTCCATCAGTGATTGATACAGAGGCGCAATGAAATGATTTCAAATGGACTATCTTCTTGTTCTTATTTCATTTATTTTTGTGTTTTTTCCTTTGTTTTTTGTTTAGTCTTTTTCATTCGAGGATCAATTCTTTTATTTAAACTGACATGATCTTATAGTACATTTTTCTACATGGCTGAACGCTAATCATGTCTGACGGGTCGACGCTCTGAGCTCAATATTGGTCAGTTCAATATGACAAAACAACTTACATTACACTCAGTATAGTTTTATAGCAACGGTTCTTATGAACATTTTCCAGTAAATATCAAATAACAATATTTGACTAACTGTCGTAACAATTCATAAAGAATCTTGATGCGAATGTTTACATTCGCTTATTTATCCCTTTTGAAATTCTTACCAATGTAAATAAATCAGGTCATCAATAAGTATTTAGCAGAATATGTCGTAATAAAAAATAAATTCAACTCTGCATTTTTTTTAGAAAATCAGTTTGATAAAATATCATATCTTAAAAATCTTTACTTAATATAGTCAAATACAAATACAATGACAGCTGACTTAATCCAGGTTGCTCGATGTGGGGAATGTCTGGTTGATACAAATCAATATAGCCACAACAAAACTAGTGGCTTTTCACCATTATTGAGCAGAATCTGAGCCTTCACCTATCTTGATTGATGGGTGCTCTCTTTGGGACGCTCTTTGGCCTAAACGTCTATTTGGGTAAGCCACCCAGCGTATAACGGTTAATTACATCCGGAAGCAATGCTTCTGAACAGGAGATTAGAGTTTTATGGAAGGTAGAACCACCAGTTTACTGCTGTTTTTCCCACTTTCAATCTCAACTGCAATGTTACCACAGAGAGGCGGAACTGCCATAGCAGCAGTGGCAACATATATTATAATTCTCACTCAAAACATACACATACATTCGTACACAGGTATCAATCGGCGGCGCAAATTATTTCACACACATACATGTATATAAGCAAACACATTTCCTAATACAACCTCCAGTGGGAACTCAACGGCAAGAAGGTCGTTACAAGAACACTATTTACATTATTTTTCTTTACAAAACAAATTTCTTCAAAGAACATTTGACTTTCTTTACAGTCTAAAAGAAGAACACTCTTTATCCTTCTATTCACGTTCACAGTAATCTGCATGCATTTCTCAATTGTTGTATTATTGTTAATCCATATTTACTGTGGTTCCATTGGCGTTATTTTATTTCTTGTTTCCTGCGTCTTGTCAAATCATAAATATAAATATTGTAAAGGACGCTTATATCCTCCGCAAACTTAATAAAATAAAAAGGGAATGTAGATGATTCACACATATGTACGTCGTATAGTCGGTCTCACTTATAAAGGTCAGGGAATCTGAGACAAATGTATATATCTCGTCAAAAACACATACAATAAAATAGCAGCAGAATAGAGGGAGGCTTTCAACATTTCGTTTCTAGGTGTGATTTTTGGCCACATCAATATACATTAATCTGGAAGACCCTTAGAAAAATGATTTTGCTGCTTCAGATGTACATATGTAAAGGCGCACACATTACATCCTACATACACATTTAGATATGCACCTGTGCAGCACCAACCTCATATATACGTCATATGAATTCACTTACTTCAAGCAGATCTTGCTTTTCAGTATGGAGAGAAGAGTTATTTATTAATGATTGATATTACCTAAAGAGACCCATCAGAATGTATTCGAAATATTCAAAAGGTGTAATTATTAAGTTGGTTTAGTAATATCATCATAAAACCAATTGAAAATACTGGACAAGAGAGTTTGAAGTTGAAAGGCTTATAATAGGGCAGCGAAGTGGAAACTATTTTATGCATGAATGCGTCACTGAAATTCATCATCCCTCATATAGATCATATTCACTGAGTGATACATCTTTTAGATTCACAGGAATTACAACATAATTAAATATGTACGGTCTCTCATTCCGAGCCGATATCAACTGCACTACCACTCACAACATTTCTCTATTAATGAATCTAAAACTGACGATCCATAGAGTGTCCTATCATTTTAACAATGTCACCAACATGTTTCTAAATTGACAATGCCTGATGCATTTGCTTGTATATAAATCAAAACACAGATAGTATTTTGTAAGATGTTAATTAAAATAGCAAATTTTGCATAGAGACGTTTCAGCTGCAAAATGCAATGAAAAAATTCAGCTCATGTGCAGGTGCGGATTGGCTTTTTAGATGTGCTTTAAATTCTTAATTTGTAGCCCTCACAGATGGAGTCCCATCAGTATACACACTTACAATTTAGTAATTTCAAACTATCTTCATGACTTTTTCTTTGAAGCGATATAATTATCAATTACTAGTGTATTATAAGGGTGCCAAAACAAGTAATTTTTCAAATAATTAAAAAGTTTTCAGTTATTTTACAAATGATATACAATACTTGTGTCGAATCAGTTGAATCTGTCAATTCATATAAAGCTAAGGAGAAATATACATTGTCTTTTTCGTTATATTTTGGAGCTGCTCTGTTACATTACTGGCACATTCGTGCTGTCGATTTGTATTAGTCCTGCTTGAAAGAGGCCAACTTTTATATTTATTACTTTTCTCTGGATCTAAATCTTTTATGACTTATACAATGCATTCTTTTATGGGCTCTGCATCGCCGAATGCTTTACCTTTTTGCAAACAAGTATGTAACTTTATCGTTTGTTCTGTTGCGATATTTCCTGAATTTAATACAAAATGGAAAACATTACTTTTGCTTTTGCTTTTCATCATTTAGTTTCTCTAGTGCAATCCTTCGAGTTCACCATCTAGTTTATTATATTTATTGTTTTACTGAACAGCATAAAGCTGATGCGTGATGTATTTTTTTAACTATTTAAATTGCAGTATCACAAAACAAGAAAGTCGTTTTACGAGTTAGGCATTAAATACATTGCAATTTCTATTGATCATTAAATGCCGTATTGTCTTCTTTCAAACTTTGTTTTAATTTTTGAAAATATTGGTTTAAAATTAATGGATAAAGTATATTTCTCTGTAAAGATAAATAAATAATTTAATAAATCAATATTACCAAAAATATAAATAAGTATTAGCAAGCACAATGAACTATATTTATATATGTATTCCTATTATTGAAATCATTCTAAATATCTGCACCAGAGATCCGTATACATAATAAAAAATAGTAAATATAATAAAACATTCAAAATATGCGAGCATCATTATTAACGTTGTAACGTGTTATAGCCTCAAATAAAAGAGAGAAATTTTATGTTGCAAAGGAAAAGTTTCATGGCTTGCCTAGAGAAATACGCTTGTGAGAACCTAGCAAATGAAGACTAATTACCTTGTTATCTATCATCAACATTTTTCTAAACTGACGATGCTTAATAGCATTTGCCTGTATATAATTCACAACACTTAGAATATTTTGTAAGGTGTTAATTAGAATAAGAAATTTTGCACAGGGATGTTACTGCTGCAGAATGCAATGAAAAAATTCACTTCATTTGCAGCAGTGGTTTCTTTTGCAGATGTGCAATAAATATTTAATTTGAAGCCCTAACAGTTGGAAACCCTTCAGTAGACATATATTAAAGTAGGTTTGTACAGCTGAAATCTAAATATTCAGCACCAATTTCAGTTCCACTGCTAACCTACATGAGACTGATAATAAGCCTAGAATAAAAAAAAAAATAAAGGTTACGCTATTTAAAAAATAAAGACAAATGACAGTTGTCGTGAACAGGTTCAATCTAAATATGACGGGTAGCAACAACAGTAGACAAAACATGACGGGCAACAGTAGTAGACGCAAGACGAATCAGCGTAGATTTAAGGCTCTAAGTTCACTGCAGTGAATTGACTTATGGGACAATAGCCTATTGGATTTTAGCTTTGACCTGAGAATTTGGAATTCAGTCCTTGAGCAATTTTGTGTACATTAGATATAATTTGACTCAATGGAAAATGAAAGATGTGCGCAATAACTGAGCAATATTATAAAATACGAGAAGATTGACCTCGGCATATCAAGAAGCGAAAAGTGTTTACTCCCATATATGACATAAAGGGCTCACTTCAGAAATTGTAGCAATTCATACAGTAATTCATCAAAACGTTGTGGAAATAGGAATAATGATGGAGACAATAGTCAGAATACAATAGTTTAAATAATAATTGCTTGTAGTATACATATCGATCAACATTTGTATTAGAATCTTTTCTGACATTCAGACCTATAAAATACAAAGTGAACGTTTTTCTTCATAACTAAACAGAATGAGAAAAATATATAATTAAAATGTTTGAGAGTACATGCAAAAATATGTTTGAAACGACAGATAAGTTAATTTGTTCAATGTAACTGAAAACGGAATATTTCCACCTGAGGTACAGAAAACTATTTATTCAATTTCGTTTGCATAATGCGTATAATATGATATTTGTTGCAGTATTCCCGTCAATATGGTGCCAGTTGGTGCAATCCGTGTGAAAGGCAATGAAGTATTTATTCATATATTAAATGGCGTAGTCTTCCCTCAAAACTAATTTTAGTACATGTAACTCCATAGAATCAATAAACAGTTGAGAAAATACGTTTTGAATTAAATTTATTTTCTTAAATTAAATTTTTGACAAAATGTATTAAATATATATCGAATATATATTTAGCTAATTTGTATTGAAAGTAGGTAGTGTTAACTGCATCAAATGTAAATATGATCAAATTCAATGGAAGGAGTGTGATATCCTGCAAGCAGTTATCTTGACAGGCAAAGTTTTTAATAGAGAAAATAAAATCTGGTATTTAGTACGCATAAAGTTGACAGGTCGTGCAACTATTCTCTGTTTACAAGTGTATCAATGGTTTTGTAAATTCTTTCTGTCCTAGGAAATATATCTTCATGATTTTCCTTCATTGCTTTATTTCTGGTTCTAGAATTTCCATTTTGTTCAGTCAATTTAGATGAGAGTTTCAGGTAGGGATATCGTGGAAGATATTTTTAATGATATTTTCTTTCTGGTTATTTCGAATATTGCAGAAGAATTCTGATACATAATAACAAGCAGAAGAAGCTTGTAAGCAAAGTGGTCACCTCTATTACTTCGAAATATGTGGTTGGTTATCAAGAACGTCATGGCTTGATATGAAGTTTGATCTATGAACCAAAAAGAAAAGTATTCTATATATGGTTATGCTTTCGCATAGGGAATACAAGTTTGCCCGACTAAAAAAGCACCTATTTATTTTATATAAAACTTTTTTAGAATTGGTGAAAATATATTGATAATTTATTGAATACCTATTCTCAATAATATTCAAATTTGGTTTGAATCACGAGCAAAAACTACAAGCACCACTAACAGATCCATCAACTATACATCCCTATACATCCTATCTCTATCTATACCTGTCTCTCTTCATATATATATATATATATATATATATATATATATATATATATATATATATGTATATATATATATCGGCTGATGAGATGCGGCAAATAGCACCAGACCACGACAGCTATTGTGTAGCGATAAACTGTTTTTATGATAAACTCCAATAAAAGTATATTGCTACAAATATTGCACTAATACATATGGAGCATTGTTATAAAGTAAATGGTACGAACCCTGGAATGTCTTTCCATTATTTTACACTACTGCTAATATATATATACTCTGTTGCCAAATCGGCTGTGTTTGGAAACAGTTGAAAACAATCGAACGTCTAGCTGTGAAATAGATAGATAGATAGATAGATAGATAGATAGATAGATAGATAGATAGATAGATAGATAGATAGATAGTGTAAAAAGCTACACTGTGGTTTTCATCTTCTAACGTACATGTCTTCATGGTATGGTGTCACTAGGTATTACCAGCTTCGTTATATATGCTACGGCCTGATTCATATTATCCAATAAGTTCACAAACGAACAGAAATAAGGTAAATATTCTCAAATAAAAGTAAATATATTAGATTACCAACAAAATTCATATTCATACAACAGAAATGGAAACTATATATTGTTCCACCAAACGAAAATTGAATCTATCTATCTATCTATATATATATATATATATATATATATATATATATATATATGTCTCTCTGTGTGTGTGTGTGTATGTGTGTGTTTGTGTGTAATATTAATCACTACTATCGAAATATCCTTTCACATAAAAGAGGAAACTTTAGTACGTATTCAACAGAAATATTCTTAAACTTATGAGAGGTGCATATAATATATTACAGATAAAAAGAAAACAGGAAAATGTCTATTAAGCTGTGACTTCTTACAAATAGCGTAATATGCTTATCTACGATCAGTTTGAAAGAAGAACAAGAATAATATCCTATTGCTCTCGGTATTTTCATGTCTGCTAAAGAATTATATGATTGGGTACACTAATTGTTCTAAAATTTTCTTTGCTTTTTCAAAAAAAGGCTGAGTGTATTCAGCATAACTTTTATTATAATTATACAGTTTTTATTTTTTTATTACAGTTTTAATCTTACTGAAAGAAATAAAATGACGATACCCCTTAAGTATTCCTTAACTATTGCAATATTCATAGATTGAATAATTAAATATAGCATAAGTTCTACAAATCTATCTTTAAATAAATTCATAAAAAACAGAAATAAAATAAAATAAATATCGATCTTCATTCTTGAATAATATCAGTAAATGCTGCACGGCCCAAATGCTATCACACAACAAAACAGAAGAAAGATGTTGGATAAGACAATAAGCTGTCATTTTGCCATTTATCTAAAATTGTTGTTAAAACAACAGAAATTTCTTACTGGAAGACAAAGCTAAATTAATACTTTGGGATATTATAAACACAAGTTGTAAAATGTAAAGTTTCGTAGACACTGTTATTTGCATAATGCTACGAGAATTTAATTTTCTCCGTTTTGTAATGTCCAATGATATAGAATGACTTTGAGGATTTTTTAACTGTGCCATTTCTTTTCCTGATATTTGCATAACGCATAAATTTGCATGGTATGCCTGTTATAGTTCTTGTCACTAAACTGATATATTGACTTGGCTGCTTGAAGATAGTAATTGAAGCAGAAAGCAGGAAAGTAGTAAAGACGTCCCAGCACAGAATTTGGACATAATGTCTTGATTTAGTCGTTAAAGTGCTAGACATAATATTAAAATGCTTGCAATTCCAATATGAAAAAAGGCGATTTGCGAGTAATGCTCTTGCAACGGCCAATATAACAATGAAAAATAAAAAAAAGAGTAGGGAAGTTTAAATAAGGAAAAATAAAAAAACAAAACATAAAGTTGTTTTAAGTGAGTTTCTTTTCTCTGATTTTTTATTATTTAAAGAAAGAATGCAGATTATATTTTGGTTGTATTTTTCACCGAAATGCATGAAGAACATCAGTATCAAAATAAATATTCTACATATTTTCGTTCTGAATAGGTTTACCATATATCATTAATTATAATTCGTGGTTTTAGGATCAGTTGCTTTTACACAAAATTTAGAAGGTCGGATTATACGCAGTCAATTTTTGTGAAGAGGTCAACATTTATGCATGTTTGCAGTCGTTTGAGCAATACACTTATAATTATGTAATTCCTGCCAAAATATTTACCTGTCACACTATACCTGAAGTCGACGTAATTATGATCAATAGCTAAGTTTTAATAGAATAATACAAATATTATTTCTCACTAATATACTTAACATTATTGCATAATACAAAAGGCAACGTCTGTAATAAGTATATAATTAAGAAAATAGTAATTTCTTGAAATTATGATGCGCTTGATTCTGATTAACCAGAAAAGAGAAATGTAACATTATTTAGAGACACAATATTCCCACATTTACATATGTAAAGAAAAAAACTGAAAATTTATCATTTTGAATTACGTATCAATGTTTGTAAACACGGGCGTTCATACACGATATTATCATTAAAGAAGAGACATATCTTAAATAAATTTCAAATTCGTTAGTGATTTTCTAATATTTTATCAAGAAGCATCTTTCGAAGCAACAAGACATTCAATAAAATAGTATTCTGAATAAAAAATATTCTTTACTTTCAGGTTCATCTATCGTATTGTTCACATTTTAACCGGGCATTTTTAGAATGGGGTAGAGCATACACTATTTATATTATTCGGACTATTGTCCTCATATTTGTAGCTTTTTTTCGATGTTTCAGTTTTTGTACGATGCTAGGAATTTTGAACCGAACCTTTATTAAAATCACTGAGCTATATCATTCTCATTCGTTGCGTAGAGCCTCCTTTGGTAGTCACGAGACAACTCCAGTTAACCCACTAAGTTATCTGTTCACCACTGCTGTAGCTTGCTATTGATACATGACCCAGTTGATATAGGCGTTGATTAGTTCCCTGACTTGACCCAAAGTTATGTGAGTTCCATACATATTGCTAAAGCAGTGGTGAACAAGTTATATGGTGGTTTAGAGGGAGATAACTTATGACAAATAAAAAAGGCTCTGCGCAAGGAATGAAAATGATATACACTAGTGATTGTAATAATGGGTTCGGTTCGAAATCCCTAGCACCTGATGAAGGCTAGAGGATACAACGGCCAACTTCAATTCGTTTAAATTAAATATTAATTGTTAGTTCAAGTAAAATAATGTTGCAGGAAAAACATGTTTTAAATATTAAAGAAAGATATGAGCAGAATTATTTCGAATTGACAGATCTGTCATAGAGAAGGAATTAAAATATTTTACTGATAAAGAAAAATATATCATTAATTCAAATTTGATTTGAAATGCACATACTCAAGAAATAAGCGGTAAAGTTAAAAAAATCGACAATATTGATAATGCTTCAGTCTAAATGACTGAAAGGTTAAGAGAAGAGAGAGAGGGTGAAAAATTCAAACGTGATTAAAGCTAACATAGACAGGAAGCTATCGAGAACAAATGATCACTATCTCTTGTGGGAATAACTTTTTATGTTGCCATGTGCAATCTTCGCATTCTATCATTTATCAAATCAATTTTTTCTTGTGCAAAAATTTCCAGTCGCTGTTTAATCACCGATTTAGATGAGCCTGTTAGTTTACTCGCAGTTACCGGCTGCTCTGTTTACCTGCTTACAATGTCCTCATACAGTCAAATACCTCGGGAGTAATTGCATGATTAGGTGTTCGAAACTTCCAAATATCTGTTTCCGATTAAGTCTACGGACATTTTCTGTTTTCAGATTTATTAAATAGTCCCTGTTATCTAAATTTACCGTTCATGAAATTAAGAACATATTTCTGTCGAACTACCTCAATGTCACCCTAATTCAATGACATCGGCTACCACTAAATACCAAATAGCAGGACCGGTTAAAAGCAGGACATTGTTCTTTTACTTTTTACTCAAGGAACTGTCATGTCTTATAATACATTGTTTAACTTTATAAAAGAGTTTTCTTTTTTCTAACTTCTTGTGTGTTAGTGATTTTACTGCCTTGTATGAGGTAGCACCGGTTAAGAAACAAAAGAAAAAACAAAGATAAATATATATATATATATATATATATATCGATTCACCTCTGTGAAAATCTTGAAATGATGAATGCAACATCATCGTTGTCATCATTATCTTCTTCATCTATGCACCTAGTCCTTTCAAAAGATGGGTGATCATCCCTTTCCACAACTTCCTATCTGCTTAGATCTCAGTCTAGTTTACCTTTTTGCTGTATATATTCGTCATTGTTCTGATAAACATTTATAAATTTTATTCATATAGAAGTTACGTTTTTCTAACCGTCTTGCCTTCAGTATATCAGGTGAGTATCATATTTTCTAAACCTCTATTCTTCATTATATTCACAATTTTTTTTTCTGATTTAAAGTAAAATTGTCATTTAGACTTCAATATCTCTAAGAATTTTATTATTGATCACTCGTTCTAAACATTAGCGTCACAGCGTCTGTCTGTAGAAACACATTTCTATTGGCGTATAATCGTTTCTTTAGCTTTTTAGAAAATTGTCCAGCATTTACGGCCACATTAAAGAATCGACATTTCAGAATAGAACATTAATCATTTTGTTCTTTTTTCTAACGACATTTACTTGTTTCTTAATATTTGGCTTAACGTTTAGATGGCCTCTTTCGCTACTACGATGTGTCTTCGGATTTCGGTTCTGGATTTTCAGTGCTTAGATATTTAAAATTAGTAACCTCATATATCATCATATGTCTTACTTTGAAATTTGGTAACAACCATATAGTCTGCGTTCTAAACGAATTATCTTCAGTCGTTTCTTTTCGATTTCTTTTATTTGGTTTTGTATATTATTCTTTCATTTGTTTTTCTGTCTACTCTAAACATGGTGTCATCTTCATGCTAAAATTGAGTTCATCAGTAACGAATACTGGTAGAAATTCTAATTCTCTCCGGGTCGCTTCAATGAAAATGTTTCACAAATCAAGTGAGAAAACACATCTGTGTTTACGATCTTTTCTCTTTTAGTCTGTTTATGTAAATCATTTTCACTCTTTATGCAGACAATTTTTCTCTCGGTATAAATTTTGTATTATTCGAATGTCCTTCCCAAATAAATCAATCTATTTTAACAGTTAGAACAGTTTTTGTGATGTAATTTATCAAACGATATTTATAATTTAAAAAAAAAAAGTATACATCCATTCTTTTGCATAATTATTTCCATTTCTGATATCACATTGAACATAAAAACGCATTCATTCTTCCAGGTTATTTGACGAAACTGCTTTGCTTTGGTAACATTTCTGGCTTAATTCTGCTACACGCTATATTCATCAGAATTCAAATTAATATTTTCTTATGTGGCTTATTAAAATCATTTACATAAGATAGAGACAAATGTCGGAACTTACTGCAGTATTAACGAATGTTTCGGCCGTCGTACGATCAGAACATCTTCAGGTGATATTAATTGGAAATTTGAACCGAACCCTTTAGTCATTCCACGGGGTAGATTGTTCTAATTTTTCATTAAATGCTTTTTACATTTTAGTATACGTTAATTGGCTTTAGTATTCTGCATGATTTTGTTTTCTCTGCAAATAGTTAACGTGGATGACACAACCGACGTTTTTATCTACTAGATCATGTTTCCGCGTTTTAAATAGTTAAAACAACTCATTTCAAATATATAGACAAACGTAGCACATTAAGTTGAATTTTTTATATACAACATTCTTTTAAGTAAAACGGTGGATTATTAGGGATAGACATGTGCAATCGACCGCAAAAAACTGAAACCATGAAGAATTATGATTGTGGTGGGATCTTCTAGGTATTATTCATTCAAAATTGTTAAATCCAAATGGAACTCGAAATGCGTTTAACGGATGAAATATATTTATTAAGATTTCCTGATTTCATCAATAGGAACAAAGTTATTCCTCTCCAAAACAACGCAATACAGCATACAACAAGAACAACAGAAATCATTTAGGCATTTTTACCACATTCGCCATATTAGTTTTCTCGTGCACCAACGGATTATTACTTATTTCGAGTGCTGAGAATTGCTTTTATCTGGAAAACTAATTTAATTAAAAAATTCAAATATTCAAATATTTTCCACTTCAAAACATACGGAGCATTACTAAAAAAATAAATAGCAACTGCTTTGTATCTGGTAACAAGAATTTAAATAAAGTGACTATTTATTAGAATAAAAATGTAATTCTACCTTGTTTCAAAAATGAATTTGATAAAGAAAAGAGTAAATGACTCAGTCTATTAATATATAATGTTGCCTATTTTATCAATAATTATTGAAGCGTAGGGAATTGATGAAAATAAAGAACCGAGAAGGTGATACAAATTGAAGATTTTTTAACAGATTGATAAAATCAAATTTTAACCTGTGAAAATTCCTCGATTTTCTTAGTTAAAATTTTACTTGCTTCCCTGATAACTACAATCTTCAAAAATTTAAATGCAGCTTCAATAGATATATTTTATCTTATTAAATACCGGTTAACATTATTTTTTCCAAAATCTTCCTTAGAGTCAGTCTTTTCTTTTACTTCCATACCCTGTAGCCCTCTTTGTACTAGTGGCATTTTCGTCTTGCTTCTCGTTGGGGTGGAATAATTTAATAATTTAAAGAAAACTAAACATTCCTTACAGTACTCGATATTCCCAAACGGCCCCTCGTCTAAACACCGAACAGTTTCGACACAGCTTAACTTCCCTTCATCATCGATAATATTACATGAAGTTTTACATATTCTGCCTCACTCAACTAAGTTCTCCATGAACTTACCGTTAAATACAAAACTTGTTTCACTTTGTACGAAAGGTATGAATTTGCTTCCTAATAAGTGATTGTGTATTTGAACCACGGGATATTAAATGGTGTCTGTCGAGCTATTAAAGTGATAATTTTTATATTAAATACTTGAAGAAACTTGTTAAAACTCTATCTACTTTTTGGCATATATCCCTTTATTTGTAAATCTTATTTAATGTATGACTCGTAAATGTGTCTAGAGGCACAGCAATCCAACGTAATATCCTACAAGCATCAGCTGGAAATAAACTAGGAAATGCTAAAATATTAATGGCTCGATCACAGTCTCTCAGGGAATTCTTGCATCTGAGTTTGAGGAAATTAACTGAATTAAATTCTACCTTGGTGTCAATGACATCACATTTAAAAGCATGCCGAGACTCAGTGCGTCTTGGTGAGACATGATTATATTTGCCTATGTCAGAGATTGAATTTATATCTGTATATTTGACATATTTTTTTATTTACTCTTTTACTTATTCTCGAACTTCGACAGGCATAAATTTATCTTCTGTAAATAGACAGTATCCGTTCCTTGAGGGTGAAATCGACATTTCTAGTGTTTTAGATCATGCTGGATCTATTTTTGTTAATAATATTTTTTCCTCGCCATTTTTTAATGCAGTCTGGATGTGCACGTATTGTCATAGTAAGCAGAAGGGAAAGAGTATCGGGCGAATCAAGTTCGATTTTGGTTGGGTTTGTTACATGCCTTTTCTTAGAAATATATCATTATTTTATTATTTGTATATAGGTATGGTGATGTCTTAAGCGTAATTTAGATGATGCAACAGGCTTAAAGTGTGGGGAAACCATCAAGCATCAATTTACTATTCAATTGTAATTGATCTAGCGAGACGGGTTTGACATATATTACGACAAATTGAAGTGATATATCTGTAGAAAGGCATGACATACACTCCTCTGATTCAGGTGCAGTGTACTCTGACGATGCGTAATGATTAGAAAACTTGTTTGCCTAGGTTACATAAAATTAGTGTTCGATTCTCGGGAGAATAGGGTCCACACAGTCGTACTTAGATACAGTTAAGCTACACTAAGAACATCGCCACATGTAAGCTACACTTAAAAAAATAATTTGGGGCACTTTATCATAATGTGATGAATAGCAAGCTTATCTGGATACATCAGTTACGACCGAGTAATTAGTTCGATTCTCAGTGGGTACGCCATAGCTATGACCTATCTAAGCTAGCTGTAGAAAATAATTTGCTAAGCTCGACGTTGTGTAATGGTAAACAACATTGTCTTGGGAGATTCATTACGATTCATTAGTTAGTTCAATTCTCACTAGGTGCCATATACATTTGATCACGTACCACATCAAAACTACGCATAGAATGTCAAATGTTCTCTTTCAACAATGAGTTAAATAGTAGAAAAACTGGAGTCTACAGGGTGTAAATATAAATTACTCTCTAGATTACGCAAAAATTAAAATAACACTAACATCTTATTTTAAAAGGTATGTTTACCAAAAATAAACAAGCATATCTTGAAATTGTAAAAAGCAAAGTTATTTAATACTTATCCATTGGGTTCAACTTCGATCTCCAGACGACTTCAGAAACTATAATATCTCTTCTGAGAGATCTTTTTTGCCTTCAGTTCATCTGTAGTGTCACAAGGGCGAACAGCACATTAATATAAAGCGGTGTTCGGTGGTCAGATTTAGTGGGTGATTTTGTCGCAGAAATTGTGGGAAAATCAAGACTGGGATTTCCTGCTTGTGTGTAAAGTCCAGAGTCCTGTTGACAAATATATTGTCTTCCAGCTGCCACACACTTACCTCAGAGCAGCCAAAACTCATCAAGGCAATTGATGTAACTTTTGGAAAATTAATAGGGGCATAACGTCGCTATCAAATTAGATCACTCTAAACACTTTCGCAATCACTATTACATTCATTCATTGTTTTTCTGATTCCACATCATTGACATCAGATTGACCCTCAATAACTCTGAAATGATTTTGTTAGAGCTTCCACGGTTGCCAACCAGTACAGAATGTCGTTTCCAAATACCTGGCAGAATAAATTGCGTCATGCTGTTCGTTTTCTCACATATTCTGCTTAAGTGGCCCTGGTATACTCTGAAGCTATCAAAAACATAAACGATCAAAGATTCCTGCTAGATATTCAAAATATAAAATGGCGTTAATTTACTCATTGAACTCAATATGTATATATGTTTTTAACCAACTTGAAAGGAAACCCGTATGTTCTCCTAAAGAAGAAAAGATTTTAAAACAAGAGAAATCTTTATTAAGTTCGTTTTTCGGATATATGTACGCTATGATCACGACTGTATACGATGGGATAGGTATTCGAATTCCGATATACATTGTACGGCCAGACGCACAATCAGTAACTTACTGCATATTTCAAAATTGTAAACAGTATATGTGGAAGGAGGGGTTAGAGAATCTGATACTCACAAGTAGGATGAGCAGAGGTTACCTCATAACAGGAGAAAGCATGCTAAAAGCTACCAGGGTTTGGGAGACGTAGAAGGCCATGATTACCTACGTTCTGAAAGAACAGGTCACGTAAAAGAAAAAGATGTGATGGTCCCTATATAGATATAAGTGTGTACTCAATCTATTTGAGGTGAGTTTCAATACAACAAACATATTTTGCAAGTGACGCACATTAGAAAAGTTCGAAATTATATATAAAAAGAAAAGGCGATAATTACTGTTTTAGTTAGGTCTGTACTAATTTCTGATCATTAAAAGTTAAAAATACAATATACTTACTGCGAAAACGTGCAATAAAGAGGTATTCAAATATTTATTTTACCTTGTTTCATTAAATTATGTGTCCACACACACACGCATGCATATATATATATATATATATATATATATATATATATATATATTTGTGTGTATGTGTGTGTGTGCGTGTGTGTGTAAGTGCATTAGCATTTAAGTACCTTATTTGAAATTTGTCATTCGTTTGTGGACATGTTGGAAGGGTCTGACATGATCTGGCATAAATATTTTCTCAGCAAGCTGAAAAGTTGCGTTGTCTCCAGACACATTTTTAATCTGATCCAGTCTTTCTTATCAAATCGTGACATGAAGTTATCCGGAACGCCCACACGTCTGAATCCTTTGTTACTAATGCGGGTGTTCTCAATGGCACTATCCTTGGACCTACATTGTTTATCATTTTCACTAATGAACTTCAGATAAAATCAGCTCCAAACTTGGCATGTACGCTGATGACACAAACATTTACTCATTACTCAATCTTAAGGCTGAACAATCTTACAAGGTGAAAACAGAAGCTGGTGTCCGAAACGCCATCCAGACAATAGTTAACAGGGCTTTCTCGGGTTAACATTCTCAGCTAAGTGGAGGAATTATATTGAAACAATTGTCAGGTCAGCTGGTAAGAAAGTCGTTTCACTGTTTCGCGCAAGAAAGATTTTCCCCGCTTTCGATTTATTTCTACCACATATAGTAAAGATCCTCTGGTATTTCCCTTGAGATGTCCCATAAAATTCAAATAAGAATCAGCAATATTACCGTAAATGATATAGTGTCTTGGATTTATTCATTAAACTACGGCTCTAAGGTTGCCTGTTTCTGCCTATTTTTTAAAGAAATACTTTACTAATATTTTTCCGAATATGCTTTTCGCTATGATACCTACACTTTATAAATCTAAAAACAGTAAGAGACTGGCATTTAAGTTGACTAGATATTTATATATCTAGTCAACTTAAATATCAAATATATATATATATATATATATATATATATATATATATATATATATATATATATATATATAACGTGTTAAATTGCATTGGTGTATACTTCTAAAATTAAACTCTCTTCCGTAGTTTATTGGTGGAAAACATTTGAGTTAACGTTTTAAATGTTTTATGTTGATTTATTTTTACCGTGTCATTGTATATGCTGTTTCAAAAGCAATCGATCATATGCACCGACACGGTAAAAAGAGGTCAGCTCAACATAAATCAATTAAGAGGATATATACATATCCATCCTTAAAAGGGTCAACAAAATATGAAAAATTCATCACCAAGAATATCAACACCACTTAAGAAACAACAACAAACAAAAATCAAACAACAATTCTACATTCATCAAGCTAAAATATGAATATCTTACTCGCAAAGATATCAAATAACCATAAACTTCATTTGAATTTGAAATATGGGGAAATAGCAGAAAATAAATTACAAGTAATTCCGAAGAGTGATGACATTATAATAATGCCTTTATGAATCTTTGACGTTAGTATTATTGAAATAATTTCACTCAGCTAAATGACATATTTATCCATATTATATATATATATATATATATATATATATAACAGTTCTGTCTGCAGATTACAATAATTACGCTCTCACACCCTGATTGAGCACTCTAGAAGAAAGGTAAACTTTGAAAAACAGTAGCCACTCTAGCGTGTACGCATCTCTCACTCAGTAAAAATGAATTTGAGCACGCTAGCCATTGGGCGCGTAATATGATATGCGCTAAAAAGACTACCTTCTTCCACCGAACGCCCCGTGGCCCAGTGGTAGAGTCGCCAACTGACGCCAAATCGGTCGGGATTTGAGCCTGGGTTGTGTAGCAATCGGAGTCTAACCGTACTGATGAACTGTGATACAGCGAAACAGATCTGTCTGCGGATGACAATATATATATATATATATAAATATATATATATATATATATATATGTGAATTTAAATCGATTAATTTTGAGAAACAGGTGCCTAAAAACTGTATTCTCAGCTCTGAGTAGTGATATTATAAAACAAATTTTGTCTGAACAGAGTTAAAATTTGTTTAGAAAGAAGGAACGAGATAAAAAATAAAACAAATGTTAGCCGATATAGATTTAGATCCTAGCATTTTACTGTTCAAATAGTTAAATGTAAACACTTCTTGTACTCTAACATTTTCTAATATCGCAGGTCCAGCTTGTCGGACTCGTTTCTATTAACCTGCTTCCCTGATAGCAAGAATCTCGAAAATTTTTAATGCAACGTAAGTTACCATGTTCTTCATTCTTGAATCTCAACCACCTTTTATCCTATTTTCGATCCTTCATTGTACACAGTTTTTTCTTCCACTGTAAATCCCTGTGAATTGTTGTCTGTCCTGCCTATCTGGGGGGGGGGGGAGTTAAAACATATAAAAATATATTAGCTATTTATTTTACTTGATATCGTATCGCTGGAAAGCCTCCTATGAACGATAATTTGATTTCTATATATCTAAAGAATCAAACACGATATTAATAGAAAGCACTTAGAGAAAGATAAATAAGCATTGTGGCGCATTTGTTACAGCGGGAATGCCAGCCTCTGACTCATGAACCAAAAATATCGAACTAAACATTTAAAATAAGAGATCTTCATAAATGTATATTGATTCTCTATCTGAAAGGGTTTGTGAATAGTGTGTTATATAAAGCAATAATCAGAGCTGTTCTCAGAGTATAGATTACAATCAAATCCCCTGATGCAAATCTAAAGGACTTACTGATCTCCAAGGATAGAGAAATAAGAAGAGTAACCAAAAATTTCTCTTTCTATGTTGTGAGTTTAAAATCTCCATCTTTTTTGGATAATAAAATAAGTTTGTTTCGGACGTAGTTTTGAACCCCTAAATATAATAAATATTAAGAGAGTGCTAGTTGATAGAGATATTTTAACCCGAGCAACAATCTTTCTGCAATATACAAACATTACAGTACACCACAACTGAAGAAAAAAGTGTTTCTATACATACACAGACACTATTATATACACCATTTATTCTACACACATACAATTAAAAAATTTCAATTGTGATATGTGATAAACCCAACCCAAAATATAGCAATGAATTGTGTCTTTTTTTAAATTTTCTTCTCGGTCTTTGAAGAAGTTTAAAAGTAAAACGTGGTAGATTGAGATAGGTTTCCTCTGTGTTCTTTTTTTCTATACTGTCATACTGATGGAATCCGATCAATATAATCAACTCATACAAATGGCCTGTAATTCAAAATAATTTGGGCTTGGCTGATGCTAAACTACTAAATATGTAATATTTTATGAGTTTTCACACCCAGTTATGGTGGTCTGTAATATAGGGTTGCAAGTAGAATTACATATGGGTCAGAAATGTATTTTTACAAGTTTTTGTATTCCCTGCGTTAAATACCTGCTTTGGAGTTCTGAAATTGAATTGGTTTACGCATCGATACAGTATAGAGTAATTGCCTGAGGCTCTGATTGAGGAATCGGAGAGCCGAGTTTAAATTACACTAGGTTTCATTACTTTCACTTACTTTCTCATAACATTAAGAAAGTTATTAATTGAGGTCGCAATAAATCGATTTATCGATACATAAACTGAGTTTATATAGCATTGCGTGGCAACAAATATAAAAAAAGAAACCTCTAAATTCACGAATCTCTACAGCCTTAACGAAACATAACCTGCAGCTAAAAATGTTCGTTCGCATGAACACAATGATCTCGAATACAGTCGAAAAAAAACCTCCCTGTCCACGTACATACGACAATATTACTAAGGTATTTTGTCATCCAGATAAATCCCCGTGCTCGTAACAGTTACAATTCATTAAGGTTTATTTTCTAACTTCTTTCATATTCTGTATTTGTTAAGCTACATCATTCTTCATATGCCTCGTATCTCATATCCTCAATCTTCTATAGAACCGCATCTATGTTGCATCCAATCCCTTTTTCATATGTGACTAAATTTTCTATTATTCACTCCCACCAATAAAATTTGTCAGTAAAAAGAAATAGCTCATCATGCAAATAACAAATTAGAGCTTCAAATATTAAGACAGTACATCAATTGAAATATCTCAGAAATATTTTAGTGTTGATGAAAATTCGGATAACGAAATCAAAATACGTAGTGTGACAGTAAAAGATGATTTACAAAAAGCTATGCTAAATATTAAGAAATAGTAAAATTTAGCCTAAAAGGAAGAAAAGAACAATGAAATGTCAATATGCTGGACCATAACGAACAAATGAAGAAAAAATTTGAGGTATAGAGAAGAATGCTGAGAATACGATGAACTAAGCAACGGCATATTTTTAGAGAAAATATAAGCAAGAAAACGATATTTATGCTGAACATCATGAAGAGAGAGTTTAAAATTCTTGGGCACAAATATATGAAAGTAATCTGTGCATTGTTATCTATGATAGGATATATTGAAGGCTACATGAAAAGAGGGAAGAGGCGCATAACGTCTCTAACGATATTTTATATATGGTTGGCAGAACATGATTTAGGAGAGATAACAAAAAGATAGAATTTACTAAGAGGTAAAACCGAAAGGATTTTGAATATGGCCATTATCTTTAATATTCTGACGGGACACGATATATATAAGAGCGTAGTTGTCAAAATGAATTAGGAACAATAATTCTATTCAATATTGTAGAATCATTTATTTTACGCTTTCTTGTTTTAAACTTGGGAACGTTGCCCGTAGTTTGACAGTTAGTTTCAACACAATATTTTATTGAAGAATAAAGTGCTTATGAGTTCCGACTGATCAGGATTTACTTATTTGTCAGTAATCATAATGAAACACTAGGCTTAATGCTTGCTGTATTTAGAACAGAAGAATAGGACGAAAATAAAATTAACTTTGGGATAAGCAACGACTGAAGTGCAATAAATGCATCGTTCTTAATTGGCTTATTCATATTTTTCTAAATCAAAACCGTACATTTGCATAAAGATAAACGTATGAAAATAACACGAATCTGACCGTGAAGTATATCAACAACTTCTAAAGTAAATAACTGGTGTAGAGAGTAACCAAATAAGGTCTAAAATCCAAAGAGCTGATTAATCAGGGAACGTTGACGGGCTTATTGCTTTTCGCCATTCGTCTAAAATTGATTGCACAAATATCAAACTGGAAACTCGAGTAGCGTTTTGATATCGCCATAATGAAAAGCTAATGGAATACATATTTCACGTTGCATGTCGTTTATTTTCCAAAAATTGATTTTCTTCCTACTAATACGTTAGTGCTTTTATCGATTTCACATGCGCGAGCAGAAATATGTTTTCGCTTCAAATCAATTAAAAATGTTATATAATCATTGAGAATAACGCGGTCAGATAATAATAAGACAAAACCAAAGATATGAATATCTGAATACGTTTCCGGTATGAAAAAGGCCTTAAATAAGCTCGTTCAGACGTACTACATATATATCTATATGGGTGCGTAAATACGAGGTTATATTCACAAGGTCGATTTGTAAAGGAATTGAGTTCTGTTATGAGAGGCAACCACAAAGCGCGGTACCCTTGGGAAGTACTTGAAAAATTAAACAAAGCGTTACGCTAGGCAAATTGAGATGAATTGTGTATAGAAAAACAAAACTGTAGGCGGTTGTGCTCTCACAAGATAACACGTCATCAGTTTTGAGCGTATTGGTTTGATTAAAAAAAAGGTGGCTACAGCCAGATGAAGTGTTCACTCACGGAATATATAACCACTGTCTAATCAATATAGTTTGTAGAAAATACTACAGTTTGAGAGTGTAGGTAATAAAGAAATACATGTATACCTGAGTAGAAAAAGGTATTGGAAAATTGGAAAAACCGACTTATGCAGTTGGCCATCTCAGGCTCAAACAACCGGCCATTACATTTAAGATATATCGTGAAAAAAATTCTATAAAATGAAATTAAAATATTGTTTTTTAAAATTACGGAACGTGTTATTTTCTTTCAAAATAAATATTTTACGTCCAACACATGTTTTGAATTATTTGCTAGAAAAGAACTCCAAATATGCAAAATCAAAAACAAAAATAATAATGATATGAGTCTTTTTCTATTTCAACGTTTATGAATATTTTTCTTGGTTTGTTTATCGAATTGATCTTTCTGAAGAAGCATAAACGGAAAAGTATTGAACCAAAATCTGAAAAATTTGAATACGATATATATATAAATAGAATACAAACATTATATATATATATATATATATATATGTATATATATATATATATATATATATATATATACATTCAAAAAAGGGAAAATACATGTAGGTTACATCCCCACTGAAAAGGTTATATTAATAGCTATACAACGTAGGTATAATTCGGAATTTTTTGAGATACAATTTATATATATATATATATATATATATATATATATATATATATATATGATGACAAAAGATTGCTTGCTATAATATCTTTTCATTTGTAAACACAATTAAAACGAATAATTTTGGCATTAAGCCGCATCACAGCTACGCACTATATATATATATATATATATATATATAGTAAAAATAATAATTAATTTACAGTTTCCTGCGTTTCCTTATTTAGAGAACGACTACTTATTTCAAGCCATAAATAAGTATAGTAATGATTTATGACTAAATACGTTAGAAAATACAGTAATAATGCCATGAGCATTGTTATTCGGTGAATGAAGGGTGTAGTCAAGGTACTTCAGACAAAAATCACTGAACAATTTTATAAGGAAAACTGTTTGAAATTCAAAATGTTTCTTCCTCATCCCTTCGTTCATAACTTTCGTGCACAATTATATTACTACACAATCACACGCTCACACATACACACATATACACATTATATATATATATATATATATATATATATATATTAATTGAGATACTTTAATCCAAGCGGAAAAAGCAGGAAGGTAAATTCCAAAAACCCGATCCTGATTAATGTTAAAAGTTTTATTTTTATATTAAAAAATGATACAGGAAGAGAGCTCCATGTAATAAAATATTACAGAGCAAATATAAATTAAAAAAGGATTAATTCAATGATGATGGGTGATCATTTCCATATGAAAATCCCCACGGGGGATAACATATCACCTCAGCAACAGAAAAATCTTTTGAGGGTAACAGCAGCCACTTGTTGTCCCTCCCCGCTATGGTCTGTTGTTTGAATTCGAATTTACCAAGCAGTTTAACTCGATGTTGATTTTTGGGAAAAGCAAGAATTGAAGAGTGAAACTTTCTTAATTCAAATTTCCTGTGTTAATCTGTGAGGTATGTTACGAATTATTTCTTAAATCTGTATTTTTCGTTTTTTGTTTTTTTTTTCCTCACCTTTTGGCGTTCATGCTTCATTTGGAAAAAAAGTTTGGGATTTTTATTTATTAATTTATTCTGTTATGCGAATCTATCCTGGCTAAGGTATCAGCAGCCACTTGTTACCCCTCTCCGCTATGGTCTGTTATTTGAATTCAAATTTACGAAGCAGCTTAATTCGATGTTGGTTTTTGGGAAAAGGAAGAATTCTGTCGAAACCTTGGAGATGTCCAGAGCAACCGCGCGAGCCTCGTCAGACTCATCAAGGGCCTGTAGCATGTACTCAGTTACGGCTGTTAGCAGTTCGGCCGTGGACCTGGCAAAGCGGAATCCATATTGCCTGTCGGAGAACAGTTTGTGGGCAGTGAGATGATGAATTGTTTCAGCATTGATTATAGGCTCGAATACTTTCCCGAATATCAGTAGAAGACTGATAGGGCGATAGTTGGAAAGGTCCGAGGGTTCACCACAATTCTTAAATACAGGAACGACTGAAGAGAACTTCCAGCATGCAGGAAAGAAGGAAGGAGAAAGGCAGTAGGTAAATAGCTTAGAGAGGACAGGGGAAAGTTCAGGAGCACACCTCTTAAGGACTATCACCGGGATTCCATCGTCTCCACACGCCTTATGGGGGGTCGAGTTTTGAAATTACTCTGGATACTACTGTTGGGGTAATATATACGTCGTGCAGTTTGGCCTCAGTTCTAATAGGGAAGTCGGGTCGGTGTTCTCTGGACAAGTCAAATGTGGAGTTAGATGAGAATCTGTGGGCAATTAAAGGAGGTATTGAGGATTTCCTATTGTTGATCACTCGTTTACAAATCCTCCAATAGTCCTTGGAGCCGAACTTGCGGTCAGCTATGTGCTGTCGCATTCTCTCAGCAAACAAATGTTTGGCGTCATTTAGGCTTCTCTTGCACTCATTGCGAGCAGATATGAATAGGCGCCTTTTTGTGATCAGTTGACTGTCTCCGAAATAAACGGAAGTAATGGTTCCTGTGGGCAATGGCGGCTGAGAAGGAATGAGGTTTTAAGCAATACTTTCTGGTGGGTATGAAGGCATCAATGCCAGCTTTCACCCATGACGAGACCTCAGAGGCACAGTCACGAACTGATAGAACACTTTTCCTCAAGGGACGTCGCAGAGGAAATCGCGAAAGGCATCCCATTCAGCTTTTTGGTAGAGGTAGGAGGCCCTATAGATAGGGGGCTCCTGGGGGGAGAGATTGGAAAGAAGTACTGAGAGAGACTACAGCGTGGCCGGAGTTGCCATGAGGGCAAATCTGCGAGACTTGACAGGCGTCAGGTGCAGAGGTGAAACATATATCTAGCAGTGAGGAATGACCCGAGGGAGTGCTTGGGAAGCGAGTGGGAAAGTCCACCACTTGCGTGAGGGATTGGGAAATAGCAAAGTTCATGGCGTGAATGCCCGCTGGATCAGTAACGGCGTTTTCAAGCCACACAGAGTGATGGGCATTGAGGTCTCCAAAGACAAATATGTGGGCGAATGGGTGATAGGAAATAGCCTTATCTATGCCGTCAGCAATGCTATCTAGTAGGGAGCAGTCAGGAGAGGAGGGAGAACGATAAAGAAAGAATAGATAACTAACCGAACTGGCGAAAGACAGGCGGAGACATATGTATTGGTTATCAGTAGATTCGAGTGAAGTCACCCTAGCTTTGTGGAGGTGTTCGCTGACATAGACACCCAGCCCATGCATGTGGACAGTGGAATCCCTCCTTAAAAGGAGAAGATAACCAGGTATGAAGAGGTCCGAGGAGGGAATAGCTGAGTTGAGGTTAGTTTCGCAGAGCGCAAGGATGTCATGGGACTTTTCATGCAGGAACGCTTCTACAGTAGGGAATTTAGTACGAATGCCCCGGATATTAGTGAAGGAAAGGTTAATGGGTTTAGGTGGTTTGGATTTAACTGGTTTAGAGTCATTTCTGATTTGTTTAGTCATGATTCTGTTTGTAGAAAGGGACCTAGTGTAGAGGATACAGGCAGTCATTATCCACGATCTGTGCTGGGAGGGAAACTGGCTAGGGCTGCAACAAGGTGTGGCCTCGGGTTTGCCAACCGAAAGCGCTTGCCGGGAAACCTATCCATGCGCGACATGGCACTACAAGAACCCCGATATTATAAAACTGTTGATCAGAGCAGCCGCTCTTGACGCTACGCAAGAGGAAGGGCTCCTAACTACCAGTCGGAAGCAGCAACCAGGAAACTGCCAACCCGGTACCCTCACAGTGATGAGCCGTTGCCACCAACCGGCCAGATCGTAGAAAACTCACGGAAGCACCAATACCAAGGTCTGAAGAGAGAGAAGAGAAAGCCGGAAATCACATCCTAAACATGAAACAAGGGACAAGCCGCTACTCCAGTTCAATAGACGTGGGAGGAGTATGGACCGGGCGATAGTGTGACCTATCTACTCCTATTTAAAAAAAAGTGGAGAGTTAACTACGTTTTAACTTAGTTAAAGTCCAAATGAAGCATGAACGCCAAAAAGTGAGGAAAAAAACGAAAAATAGAGATTTAAGATATAATTCGTAACATACCTCACAGTTTAACACAGAAAATTTGAATTAAGAAAGTTTTACTCTTCAATTCTTGCTTTTCCCAAAAATCAACATTGAGTTAAGCTGCTTGGTAAATTGAATTCAAACAACAGACCATAGCGGGGAGGAGTAACAAGTGGCTGCTGATACCTTGGCCAGGATAGCTTCGCATGTGGCCTCCCTTTGTCTGTTCTATAAAAACTTTCATGGCTTCTGCTCAGACGAACTTAAGTCACTGATGCCTCCTCAACAGGTGTTTACTGGTGCAACCAGACTTGCAACTGGGTCCCACCCATTCACAATCAGGTTAGCCAAATGCAGACGACAATTCTACTCCTGCAGCTTCTTCTCTCGCACTTCCCGCCTGTGGAACTCGCTCCTGTATTTGTGCTTTCCTGACGGCTACAACTTCCAGAAATTTAAATGCAAAGTCAATCCTCATCTACTAACCACTGGACTCTAGCTCTCTCCCCACCCCCGTATAACCTTCCTTTTCTCTCCACCTATGTTTCTGTCATCGCACCTGCTTTCTCAGCTTTCTATTGTTCCTTTCTAACTAGTTCGTACTCCTCACTTTTTTCTAATTAATCTTTTTACATTTATGTAGCCCCCTGCACATCAGTGGCATTTCCGCCTTGCTCGGGGTGAAATGATTAAAAAAAAATTGTATTAGATAATCTTTAATTAAAGTATTAATAACGAATGCGCGATAAGATAAAGTATATTTGTTGATATTAATGAGTATTGAATTGGTGATGACTGGCGTTATCAATGTGCCTCCATCTATGATTAAAAAGCATTTTTAGAGCAAATTATGTTCATGGATGATCAACTAATACAAAAACATTAAGTACGGTGTTCTCCTATTTTATTCTTTCATCAGAAATATAAACACCCTTAAAAATGGCTATAGAAGTAAACAAAAGTGTTAGGGACGATAAAAATTATGGACAGTTTTTATGTTCTTTAGTTTTGACAAAACGGAAAAATGATAAGACGCTATCAAAATGTAATTAAATGTTCCTTGTCGGGCGTATTTAATAAAACATTTTATATATATATATATATATATATATATATATATATATATATATATATATATGAGTATACATACCAAAGAGAAGAGCATGCAATATGTATAGTGGTAAAGAGAGGAAAAATATGAAACCGGAAAGCCAGACCATGACAAACAATATTGAGATTCTTCTGTAGATTTTATAGAATAGTTCAAGGTAAGCAGAAAGGATACCAGAACATATGTAACATCAATATTCTAAGCATGGTCGGCTTATAGACATGCAAGGTATATTCTGAAGAATAAGTAAGGAGTGTTCAATATAATTCATAGTTTTAATTTGGGATTTAATTTAAGATTCAGATTTCATATAATGTATATACGGACTCCGGTTTTTCATAAAGAAGTAGTAATATTTTGCATATTTTACATATTAGTAGCATCCAACTCCGCATTTAATAAAAAAATGTTTGTTGGAATAAAATTGGATTAAGCGAATTTATATTAAAACTATTTAAGGAATATTATATTAACAAAACATTATTGATTATATGTTATAAATTTCTCCATTTATAATCCTTTGCATATATTCGAAACAGAGGTACACATAAATCGGCGGCAGACAGTTTCATGCTTGAACGCAATTTTCCGACCATTTATATGAATATTAGTTTCAAGCATGAAGTAGACTCTCACCACCCGATGGTGAATTAGTGTTCACATCGATATTTACATATACTGTGTGACTGATATTGAAAACTTCCGCCCATAACTATAGACTATTTTATATATACGCTACCAGCCATAATTATTACTCCAGCCCAGTGTTTTAAAAGCATGATGCTATTTTTTAATATTTATAGCCAAGTGAATAACTGTAAATGAAAATAGAAAACTGATGACACCAAGTGAAATATAAATTCAAGAGGATGACATTAATAGAAATTAAATGAAGTCATATCTGTAGAGAAGCTCGCTGGAAATGTCATTATCATGAAAAACATTCAGCTAGCTTTAGCTGTGTTTCAATTACTTTATAGTAATTTCCTTCTTCAAACCCACGGTTCGTCCGTTGGCTTTCAGGAATAAACTGAATCGCGGTTGGGAACAGTTTAGCAGGTATCTGGAAAGACGGTGGAAGCTGAGAAAGACCAGATGATCTCACCGGTTCAGCAACCCAGAGTTCATTAAACAGTTGCTAAAAATAAAAAAAATATAAGGAAATTCCCTCAGGATTCAAGAAAAGAGAAGGGGGATAATCGGCAACGGACTTCCCATGTGTCTGTGGACGGAAATTCATGTACCTAAAGGGAGCGATGATTTACCTTACATACATGGGTTCTGCTTCTCTGAAAACGGTTAGGAGCAGCGCTCTGTCAACGCAGATAAGACGTCGGAAAACTAATGGCAGGCTTCATACCACATGGATAAGAATATCCAAGCTGTTGAATCAAAGGACGAGACGAAATCCAAACTGCCAAGAATCAAATTTCCCTAGCATCCGACTCGTAATCGTGGTGTATGCTAAACAACATCATTAGTAAAACATTACATAAAGAGCTTTGAAAAAAGTAATATCATGACTGATCGTTAAAGCTTAATGAGGTTCACGTTGCATTCTCAGAAGGCAAGGTTAGTCGTTTTTTGAAATTAAGCCGTTAGACATTTAAGCTAGTATATTAACAATGCACTTGTATATCGTTATAAAAGAGACTCACATTAGTGTATATTCTCTCCTGATTACCCCAATTTAAATGTGAAATAGAGAGGAAAACATTAAAAGAAATTCAACGAAGTTATATGCCGTAGAGAAGCTAGTTGGAAATGTCATTGACATGAGGAACATTCCGTTTGCTTGATGTAATTTTCTTCTTCATACAATTTTCTAGTATTTATTGCCAAGTGAATAACTAAATAAAAATAGAATGGTTCTATTGTTCATACTGCACAATAACATGTGCATCAAACGAATTTATAAATATATAAGTTCATCTTTGCTTCATTGACTTTTTGCAAAGCAATAAAAACAAAAGACCCCTTAAATTTTTCATTTGGCATAAGTACTCAAAATAGTATCAAATACCACATTTCTTTAAAACAACTGCGGTAGCGTAATAATTAAGGCTGGTAGTGCATATATATATATATATATATATATATATATATATATATATATATATATATATATATATATATGTGTTTATGTTATTACGATTTTTTATTCTTCTAATATATGAAAATATTATTTACCGGCAGAAATTATAATATCCTCCTGACGACAAATTAGACTGATTGCTATTAATATCATTGACTAACAAGATCAAATTTTAAAAAAAAAACGGAGACAAAAACTTAATCATGTTTACGCACTAAAATTAACGTTTATAATAAAAAAAAATGATGCAGGATGAAAAGTAAAATTTCAATGTGTATATATATATATATATATATATATATATATATATGTATATATATATAGTGTATCGAGCAGCAAATAATAAATAAATAAATGCAAATTTACATTGAATTTGAATATATGGTTCTGTTGTCATTCTGCGCTATCAAGCAGTGTGACGTCATAGAACCTCAATGCAAAATTTGAGAACTGCGTTTGTCATTTTTGGTAACCTTTGCCGTTGCTTAGCGTAGTTTTATCTCAACAGAAGAAAAATCGTCGCTGATGATGGATGTTATTGCGTTACCATCCTTATAACCTCTCTGAAGATGGCTCATGTGAGTCGAATGCTTAGAACCAACTTAAAAAAATATACAAATGTTGGAGAATTTTTGTCTTTATTTTCAACATTAAATTAAAGCCAAAATATGACGTTTAGAATGTTTCATAATTAAACATAATATACATTCATTGTCTCTTATATTTAACAGTATATGTTTATAATATGTATATATATATATATATATATATATATAAATATATATATATATATATATGTGTGTGTGTGTGTGTGTGTGTGTGTGTGTATGTGTGTGTATTTCTTTCTGTGAGTTATTGAATAATGACCGGTAAAAAATAAAAAAAATAATTCTATCCACAAAGTCTTTACAGCTAAATCTGTATACAGCTAAAACCACAAAGCAGTTAATCTGCTGTTTTTTTTTTTAAACTTGTAAAGGCTGTGGTTCTTATTAAACAAATTGCAGCAGTATATTCCATTATCATATATTTTTTAAAATTTTATATCTCAACATACGGCCTCGTTCGGGTAAAAATAATTCCTTTCTCTTTCAGGCAAATTGTTTGCAGTATAATCGTGTTTTAAGATAACGACGTTGAGAAAAATTGTATTTTTTGTTTCTCACATGGCTTTCGTTTGCCTTTCTCTCTTTTTCAACTCAATCGCTACTCCCTTTTCCAATTGACGTTCTTTTTTTTTCTAATCCCTTCCTTTTTACTTTTTACTTTTCCTGTTTACTTTTTCTTATTTCCCGCATTTATATCATCAAGTTTGCTAATTTTCATTCATTTGCGTCGCTTTTTTTATTTATTTACTCTACATTTTTCTGCATTTACCCATTCTCAAAGTTAAGCTTCATCATTCATGCAATCTAAAATACAGTCCAATACACAATTTCAAAGTGAAAAAAGGAATTAAAAAGCATGTTTAGATTCTCTAACCGTACATGCTGCCCTTCACACATATTCGACAATCTACATTGAAGTAAGCTTCAAAGAGGAAACAGTTTTAGATTATTGATCGAATAATGCTAAACATTGTTTCATTATTTTTGGCATATATTAGACTTAAACGGATTTTCTATTTTTGTTAACCCTGTACACATCGACTTATATCATTGTAAGGCTGATAGTTACTTATGTGTTATTAAAAAAATTAAGATGCTCATACATGAAAAATATGCATACTTTTGCTTATACACCAGCAGATATTTTATGTTAAGACCAAGATTAAATTCTAAATCTAAAAAAACAAAAATAAAAACAATGAGTCATTTAAATTTATTTTGTATATTCATGTCATTTTAGGTGTTCAATAATTCTAAACATTAAAGTGTTTGAAAACTTCACAACTTAATTGTTATTATTAATGTTCAAGATTGTTTTCCTGTTTTAATTTTTTAAATTAACTCTTTGTAAATTCTATGACTAAAATTTACCACGGAATTAACCCAATTATTTGTTTGACTATTTGACTTAAATAAATCTTTAACAAAATATTGCTATAGAAAATATAAACATGAAAGCATACCATCATTTAAAGTAGGAAGAGAGCACAACTGAAAATACATAAAATTGACAAAATTTTCTATATTTCATTTTCTATTTTCTATTGCAAATGCAATCGCATAAAATTCATTCCGTCCTATCTCTCTCCATTGCATCTATATTTTAAATTATTTTTCTCTAACTTAAACCCAAGTCCGCCTCTCATATATCTTTCCAGCTTTTATCTCGATAAATCTACTATACTCCATTATATTTTAATTATTGACAGGAAGCATCGTCTATTGTGACACTCTAATGAATTTAATATGTTCTGATATCATCGAAACTGTGCTGCACATTAGTAATCACACTAAAAATTACAAACACTCAGAGGTATGTATAAGAACATATTGCGAAATAGATAACAATATTTACTAAATACATATGTATTTAGTATTTTGATTTAGATACCACCTCGTTCGTATATACATAACCATATACTAGCAGTAATACCAAAGTTTAAATAAATCATATACGTGGAAATAACTGCAGCCTTCTCGGTAATTTATACATACGTCTGTTCATAAATATAACTGCATTATGCTGGAGAAAAAGATTGATGCAATATATACATTCAGTCGATAAAAACACGCGTTCTTTGGAGCGTAAAAAAAGATATAATTAAAAAATTCATCGTTGTATAAAATACGGGACATATATATATATATATATATATAATAAGAAAAACTACAAAAAAAAGAAAGCTTTATCAGTCTAGTATGTTTCGTTTTTATTAAGGTTTCCATAGAGATTAACTGAAAACAAACAAAAAGACAGGATTTTTGCATTTTAAATTCTATTTGGTTTGGTTGTCATTGGTTAGTGATACGCAATAAAGCCAGCCTTGCTGTTCACTCACTGAAACCTGTTGCAACATGGATTGACTAAATATTTTATCAGTCTAAATCTTTGCAAAAATAATGCAGTCCATAAATTATATATATATATATATATATATATATATATATATATATATATATAGTCATCCGCAGACAGATCTGTCTCGCTGTATCGCAGCTCATCAGGTACGGTTTGACATCCGATTGTTTTTTACCCGGGATTGAAATCCGGTTGAATTGGCGTCAATCGTCCATTCTACCTCTGAGCTATGCGTGATCGGTAGAAGGAGACAAATTTTGTAGCGTGTACATTATCATTATACACACGCCCAATAGCTGAGAGTGCTCTAATTCATTGTTGAATGAACGATATATATATATATATATATATATATATATATATATATATATATATATATATATATATATATAATTTGTAAACGAGTTATTACGCAACCTAGGTTTCTACCAGGAGTGGTGTCTTCAGGTTTTTTGCAATAACTGATTTTAGCGTTTCCTGTTTTCTTTAAGAACGATTACGTCACGGTGTTTTCCTTAACGCTTACGTTGTAATGAACCTAAGATGTTTTTTTAATATTGTTACACTTAGTCGTAACTTCTGTTCTTTCATTCAACAGTTCGCTTTTGTTTGGGAATAGCATAACCACTAACATTCTTCTTGCCACAGTCTACATATTTTGCCACCGTTTTAAAGCTTGGCTGTTTTTACAATACTCCACGTTATGTCTGGGTTTTTTCCATATTTTGATTTTAATTTCCACACGTGGCTAGAGAATTTTTTCAGTTTTTTTAGTTTTCTATTTTGAATGTTAACCTGTGATTGAACCACCAGGTCTTAAATATGTCTTTGGATGAACCAAAATGTACTTTATTTTGGCTAATCAAGTCATGTACCTTTGCTTTGTAAATGGCTTTTTTGTGTTGCAAAGTTCTTGAAGTGGACATTTATTTTGTCCCTGCAGTTGCATTCTTTAATTGTGGTTTTGTATTGTACACTCCTATCTAGGTTTCTGGCGTTTTGTTACATTAATGAAACTATCTAATTTACTAGTGCAACTATAACTTTGCTTGATTACGATGATTATCGCCACCAAACCGGGTGCTCTGATATGAACAAACATCTCAGAGTGGGTTGCGTCAATCTAAGAATAGTGCATAGGATTCAGAAAGAGCTGAAGTGTCTAATTGTGATTGCGATGGTACGGCAACACGAAAAACACATTCTGATCGTTCTGCTGAAATAGAACTGCAAAATTTGTTGGTGAGAATCTCATATTCAACACGGAGTCCTACTTCAAGTGAATCGAGAAGCTAGTGCTCCCATGGATCAAAATATTGGCTACTGGATGTAACAGTTTTTGGAATCAGGACATGTCAAAGAAGGAGGACGATAAAACTCTGACCATAACATAATTTCTGCGACTACATCACCCCTTACACAACTTTTTGTAACACCAAAGTCTAACTAAAGACAAGGATTATGGCAACATTAACCAACATAAAAAAGGAGATTATCTAGAAGAAAATTCGTCTCGTGGCTGTCGTTAAAGCCACTGGAGATTTCATTGAAAAAAAAGTATTCTGTATATTTCAAAATATTTTTGTGCAACTTTGGTAATTATAGCACTTCAAATTAGATGTTATTGTCATTTTCTTTTTTTGCCTAATTTAGATGACACTATATCCATAACATTCTCTTTCTCTTTCTTTCTTTCTCTCTCTCTCTCTCTCTCTCTCTCTCTCTCTCTCTCTCTCTCTATTTATTATTTGCTGCCTCGATACACTATATATATTTTTTTTTGTTTTTCTTTAATCCGAAGTGGAAGAGTAGGAAGTTAAATTCCAAGAAGCGATCCTAATAAATATTAAACATTTTCAATATTAAAAAGTGATGCAGGCAGAGAGCTCAATGTATTAAGAATACAGAACCAATATAAATTAGAGAAAACTTTCGAAATTCAAAGGTGTCGGATGTACATTTCCACATAGGACCTCTAATAGAGACTCTACGTCACGTCAGCGACATTGTTTTCCCAAATGGCAAAGGCCCTGAGTTAGAGTGTGCAGGGGTTTAGGTTAACAACGTTCACAAAGTGGAAAAGGACAGAGCTGGTAGTCGCGGCGTTACAGGGTGTCGAAATGGTATATTTAGGCAGGGGAGGAATAGGAGTTCATATTTTATAAAGATAGACAACTAAATGAGTTAAATTACTTTTTAAAGTTAAGATTTTGGGCTGTTTAAAGAGGTGTATTTAGGCGAGAAGGAATGGGTTTCAATATAAGATTTTAAAAATTTTTATTTAAGTTTATTTGATTAAACTTTTAGGTAGAAGCGAGTTAAATGCCAATTACAGGAAGTTATCAGTTTAAAAATTATTAGAGAAAAAATATTAGACAAAAAATATTCGAGAAAAAAAATATGTATACATATATGTGTTAACCAAGGAAAAAGGGGTTTAGTAAAATAATCCATATTTTCTAAAGATAGGCAATTAAAGGAGCTTGGGATAGGAAGGTAGGGAGGTTAAAATACTTTTTAAGGTTAACATTAGGGTAAAATTAAGATTCAAATATAAATTGAAGTTAAATTTAATCATAATTTTAATTTTAAGTTAAATTAATCTTAATTTTACCATAACGTTAAGTTAGAGTTAAGTTAAATTAATTAATTCAATTAATTAATAATTAATAATAAATTATTAATTATTAATTAATAATAAATAATTAGTTAATAATTAATAATAAATTAAATTAATTAATTTAATTAAATTTTAGTTAAATTAATCTTAATTTTACCATAACGTTAACCTTAAAAAGTATTTTAACCCCCCTACCTTCCTATTCCTTCTTTTAATTGCCTATCTTTAGAAATTATGATTCTTTTACTTTTTTCTCTGTCTTTTTCCACTTTGTGACCGTTGTTAACATAAAACCCCTCCACACTCTAACACAGGGCCTTCACCATTTGGAAAAACAATGTCGTTGACGTGACGTAGAGTCCCTATTAGAGATTCTATGTCGAAATTTACATCCGACACCTTTGAATTTTAAATTTTTTCTCTAATTTATATATATATATATATATATATATTTATATATATAGTATATCGAGGCAGCAAATCATTTTCTAAACATATACTGTTAAATACAAGAGACAATCAAATATTCATTTTCTCTTATATCTAACAATATATTTTTAAAATATATATATATATATATATATATATATATATATATATATATAGATAGATAGATAGATAGATAGATAGATAGATGCATGAATGACAAGCGAAGTATATAAATGGGAGATTATGGCAAATAAAAAGAAGGGTGCCGATTACATTTATGTGCATTTAAGAGATGCAGAAGATGTAGGGAAGAGGAAATTCAAAATTCGTAAATGAGTTAATTTAAATATTTTTTTTTAATTTTAAACAGCTTTTAATTTGTAAAATAGATTTTTATGTCTTCATACATGTCTGGCGATGCAGTCTCATTCCGTTTATTTGTGCTTTTGTTTTTTTGTTTTTACTTCAGCTATTCATTTTCTGACACGTAATTATGGGCAGACATATTGTAGTGAATAATTAATAGAAATAACTAATTAATTGGATACGTTGTTTTTTTATGATATCTATTTGTGATCATATAACTTTATTCCTAAAGTTTTCTCTTTTATATTCTTTCTGTCAATCCTCACAGAGGATAAAAATATTCCTACATTAATTTTAAGCTATTATTTATTTTCTTATTAGGTCTCATTTTGATTCAACCTAATGTGTTAAATAGAAGGTCAGCCTAGATCTGGGTGGCAGCCAGACTATCCATAGCCAGTCAGGAATTCAAAGAGACATGATCGTCCAAGCGTACTTTATTTATGGCATTTAAGTAACTGTAACAGAAAATATGTTAGACTTAGATAAATTATTTCCTGTTGTAGTAGATTTGGTAGGTAATGCATGTTTTGTTGTTCGATATTCCTTCATTGATTTGCTGTTTTATTCATAAATATTTGAGAAACATTCAGATACGCGTGAATTTTTTTAAGCATTTCATCACAAACAAGGTGGTAATGCCACCAGTAATCAGGGGATCTACAGTGAGAGAAACGACTGAATATAAAAACGATTGATCAAAAGATAAATAGTCAATGGGATTGAAAAAGACAGAAAGTAGCGATTGACGTTGCATTTAAATAGTTGGTAGATTGTACACACCAGGGAAGCAATACATGGAGTGAGTTCCACAGACGGGAAGTGCGAGAAATTAATCTTTTAGTGGCAATTATATTTTTGAAGATTATCGTACAATGTAAAAAGAAAAAAAGGATAAGAAATGAGAAAAAAAAAGAAATCAAGGAAAGGAAAAGAAAGAAAAAAAGAAACGAAATTAAAAACGATAAAACTTGCTAAATAAATACTATAGATAAAATAGATATAAAATGCAAAAGAAGAAACTTATAAGAAAAAAATGATAAAATTCTTAGAGATACTTTGCATAGATCGTCTGTAATAAAATTTTTATAAGATGATAGTTCTCCCGAAAGAAAAACAGAAAGAGAAAGATAATATGGTACAATCCTCTATTTAATCCATTAGTGAGTACTAAACTAAGACATAATTTTTTAAAAATTAATTGATAAATATTTTCCTAAAAGTAGTATTTAAGTGAATTTTTTTATCGCAACAGTCTTAGTTATACTTAGTTATGCTCTTACTAATAAGTTACAGAAAATAATTAAATTGCATAAAACAAAAATAACTGTAGTCCTAATGCTGATCTTAATTTGTCCTGCAAAAAACGTATGCTATTTTAAAAATTCTGACCAATGCCCTTTATTTAACAAATGTTTAAATAATTTCCTTGTGTATATGTGTTCCATCTCAGGAGTAGAAAATGAAAGGGGTATTAAAATTTATATTTGTAATACAATGAACCAATTTCAAACGTGGTTTTATATTCATCTCTCATTCTTCACTATTGCAAACGAAATATGACTTCGCTTTCTAAATAATTTTAAAAGTAAAAATGAATAAATCATCCAAATTTAAATAGAAAATTCTCAAAAAAAGCTAGAATATCTAGATCTGTGAACAAGCATTGCTTCCTCCTCAGGAGATAATGCAAATTAAGTTTCTTAAGAGTGAACTTATGAGTATAACAAAGATATGAAACTACACTAAATTGTAAACGTATTAAGTATTAAATTTACAATCAGGCTGAAATGCTCACATCTATATAATATGTGTCCTCATGTAATAATATCTTTTATAGTTACATTGTATTACATGTTTTGACCTATCTATCTTAGTTTTTAATAACACAGTGCGATCAACGGTTATTCATATGTTTAGCGAGGCATCAGATATTTATATTTATTATTATTTACTGTGAATGTACTGATAGTGTCCTAATGTAATAATTTATATTGATTAATTTTAATTTTATTTCGTTTATTTTATTACATTTATAATAATATAATGTATATGATCAACTACGTTTCTCATATATTTAATAAAATATTTAAGATGGCAAATATAAGTGTAGAATGAATTCAACATTCAGAGGCGACAGTCTGTATCAATAAAAAGCAGTCGTCAGACCATGTTCGTTGTTTTCCTGTTTTTAATGTTTATGTTTTCTGTGCAACTGTAGCTGTTTTTTACTGTTTTTATTGAATGTCTTTTGGAGAGTGCTTGATTTGGGCAGGTGTTTCGTATAAGACTAATGAATTTTTTTCGTTTGTTTTTATTTTTTGTTGTATGGTTAGATGGATCACATGATGTTTCTCTTAATGTTGAGTTTTTTCTACTCTGTGCTGTGTGTATGTGTGTTTCCGCAATTCCACAATCTAAGCGATATACTGGTGCATAATTTTTCTTGGCTTAGTTGAAAATGTTTTCATAAGACGAGTTATTAGAAAGCTTGCGTTTAACTTATTGAGGAAAATGCTTGATTATGTCTGACGTTTTGTTAGAAAATGTGTATATATGCAGCAGTTTAACACTGGGTTTTCTGCATGATTTATATGTAAAATTTCTTATGTTGAAGGTAATAAATATTTACATATTTGTGATTGTTTAACTAGTTTTGTTTTTATTTAGTTTGTTACAGTTTTTAAAAATAAGAGATCGCCCTCCCTGTAGGGGCCTCTTTGATTTTTATCGATTACTTAACTTAGTTCTTTTAGCAAATATATGTTTATGAGCTCACATGAATCTACTCCATCAAGATTTCCTATTTTAGAGTCAAAGGTCACTTCTTTCTTTATCCATAGGTCTTCATTGTCGAATAATAATGATTTTCTAAAGTGTTTAATTATTTTTATTTCGTTCGTGTTTATTTGTACTTGTTCTTGAGCTAAGGAAATAGACGTATCCTTTTTTGTTATAGTATGGCTGAATTCTTTAACAATTAGCTGATTAAATTGAAAATTATGTGTGTGATTTTAGATTTCGGAACAAATCTATAGATGTTTTTTTCTGATTTCTCACTGATTTACTCTTAACGTATTCCTTAATTTTGAATGAATTATTACTAGTATAAATTCAATTGATTTAACTAGTTCATTCTTTTTAGACTTATGTGTCTGTATACTGGTAATATTCTGAAATAATCTTAATTGTCTTTAGCTTACGTACAGTGCAATGCAATAGATAATCTACAACTTAGCACTGGTCATAATCGAGCAAAAATACAACACATATAGCTAAATGACTGCATTTAGCATGAAGTTATCTATCGCCTGTGGCTGTTGAATTCGTGACCATTTATATATATATATTATTTTAAATTCAAAAGAATAAGTAAAAATGTAATATATATATATATATATATATATATATATATAGCTAGGTTGACATCTTTCGAATCCACTAACCATCAATATATATGTCTCTGTCTGTCTCTTCTCAGTTCCGTCAGCTACATTTTCTTCCTTTATTGTTCTCTCTCCTCTCCTGACAGCTCACTTCTAGGCTACTTCTTCCCACACATTCGCTCACATATTTGTATTCGGAGATTTTAACGACCATCATGCTGAGTGGCTTAAAGACTCTGTTACTGGTTCAGCTGACATCCACGACATGAACTTTACAATTTCCCAAACACTTACGCAAATAGTGGATTCTCGACACGCTTTCCCAGCATTCCGTCAGGACACGTCTCTCTACTAAATCTATGCTTTACGTCTGTACCTGACTCCTGCCAAGTCTCGCAGCTTTACCCTCTCAGCAACTCCGAGCATGCTGTTGTCCCTCTCAATATTTCTCACCACTCTCACTCTCCCAGGAGCCTTCTGCCCATAGGATCTCCTACTGCTACCAAAGAGCTGACTGGGACGCGTTTCGCGATTTTGTATGTAACGTAGCTTGGGAAAAAGTGTTCGATCTCCCAATTGATGATTGCGCCTCTAATGTATCTTCCTGGGTGAAAGCTGGCATTGATGCCTTCATAACTATCAGGAAGCTTCGTCTCAAATCTCATTCCTACACTTGGTTCGCTTCTGCCTGTTCGGCCGCCATTGCCCATACGAAAAAATACTTCCGACTTTTTCGGAGACATGCATTTGACCACAATAAGCACCTATTCACGTCTGCTCGTAATGAGTGCAAGAGGATCCTAAATGACGCCAAGCGGTTGTTTGCTGAGAGAATGAAACAGCGCATAGCTGACCGCAAGTTTGGGTCCAAGAATTATTGGTAATTATACAAACGGGTGCTGAACAACAGCAAATTATCTATCTCCACTTAATCAATAAATTTGAGATCCTAACAGCATTAGATGGCAAGGCAGAGTACTTTGCTTGCCAATTCTCATCCAACATCACATTTGACTCATCTGAAGTACCCGCACGCGACATCCCTGTTAAAATTGAGGCTAAACTCTTGAGAGGTATTTACATTCTGTGGAGGAATAGAGTAAGAAGTTGCTTGTAAATTTCAATGCATCTAAAACCAAACAGCTGTCTGTCAATCCTCACAGGCAACCTCTCCTGCCTCCCATAAGCATGGGCCAAGCGCGTCTTGAGATCAATTCACTCCACCTCCTCGAATTTACTCTCTCTTCCGATCGGAAGTGGAAATATTACATTGAGTCAATAGTTAACTCCACTGTTAAGAAGGTTGTGAAACTGTTTCGGGCCAGGATGTTTTTTCTGCTTGAATCCATTTTGCATATATACAAATCAACCATCCATCAAGGCATGGAATATTGCTGTCATATATGGTCAGGCGCACCCACTGTTAATCTCAATGTTTTTGCCAGGCTCCAAAGAGAATCAATAATGTGATATGTACTGACTTGGCGGCTCGACTCCAACCACTTTCCCACCGACGGGATGTGGCTTATATTTGTATATTTTATAAATATTATCATGGTTTCTCCACCAAAGAACTTGAGACACTGGTGTCCCTGCAACAGGTGTTTACACGTGTAACTAGACTGATAACTGGGGCCTAGCCATTCACAGTTAGATCAACCAAATGCCGACGACATTTCTACTCCTGCAGCTTCTTTTCTCGCACTTCTCACTTGTAGAACTCGCTTCCATATCTTGCTTTCCTGACGGCTATAACCTCCACGAATTTAAATGCTATGTCAATACCTATCTCTTAATCACTTGACTCTAATTCTTACTACACCACCCTGTATATATTTTCCTTTCTCTCCATCTTTGCAACTGTCATCATACCTGTATTTCCATCCTTACATTGTTCGTCTTTCTCTTTACACTCCTCCTATCTAATTTCTTTTACTCTTATGTAACCTCCGGCACATCAGTGGCGTTAAAGCCTTGCTCGGGGTGATAAGATAAAAAAATAACGTTTAATAGTAAAACTACTAAAAAAAAAGGCTTAGCGCAAAATATTATCACACACGCACACACAGACTCACTCACACACACGCACACACGCATAAATATATATGCATATATATATATTAGTATATATATTCATAGCTATATATATATATATATATATATATATATATATATATATATATATTCTTACATTATATATATATATACAATGCTAAAAATAACTGAAGCATTAAGAATAAAAAAGAAAAACTTTACACACAATACTATTAACTACAAACTCGTTAACAATGTGATTCCCCTGTCAGCACACAAAAAATACACACTAGTCTACAAACATCCATATGATTACATATATTCGGTTGCACGTAAAATAAAATCCACGTTTGATAATGTCTAAAAATATAACCGAAAGCCCTTAGGAAATCAAAATATTTGGAAAGTTTATGTATAATTTATGCTCAGCAAAGTAAAAAAATATGATCACATGTAAATTACATAAAATCTTTATCCTGCATAAAAAGATATTGCTACCTTAACACGAAATTCACACACACACACACACACACACACACACACACACATATATATATATATATATATTTGTGTGTGTATGTGTGTGTGTATGTGTGTGTGTATTTAGGGAGCAAATTTCCATTTAGACATGTTAGATTACGTAAATAGCAAACATTGCGTTTGCTTATTTTTACTAAATTCCGTTCATAGTCACAGAAAACCTTTCGCGTATTATATTTGAAAGATGCCGAAAATGCTGTAACGTTGACAGATGTTATTATCATTCATTTCTCAAGGTAACCAAGTACTTTCAATCGCTTTCATTTAATCTTCATAGGTGTGAATTATGGTAACAAAAAAAAAACGGAAAACTGTATTGTTAAAAATTATTGCAATTTTTTCGCTTCTAATATAACGACTGACAAATTGCTAGTGTTCATTAGAACGTGGAAATTATCCAAAATGGATTTTTTATATGTTGCAATGACATGATGATGCCCGCGTTAAAGCATGAAATAACTGTTCTTTTTGCAAGCATTTTAGAACATTACTACAGAATTCATAGCTGATTTTATTAGTTTACGGCTTAAGTGTTTTAATGAATATTGTCTAGAGAAATTCTAGTTTGTTTTTCTTTTGTTTGTGAGTTTCTTTTTACATATCATTGTTATAATTAAGCATGTAATATATATGTTACGATTAAAAATCAACGCTGTTATACCTATACTATCGATAGCAAATAATGTTAGCAAATCTTGTCATTTCCGCATGAGAACTGATATATTTACATATATTTGTGTCTGTAGTTATTTTTTTAAATATTTGGCATAGATACAAGACCCTGGAAATTTTTTTATGTGTCTCAAGGGAATAGATGCAATGTAAACATAAACATCTCCTGAGGGATTTGAATTTGCTCAGGCGAATCTGTTTTTCTTGTAGAAGAATGTCATACAACATACACCTTCTCCACACATACAGAGACACACACATACACACATATACATACATACATACATATATATATATATATTTATCAAAAGGCTTCCTTTTTGGGAAACTGGTCCTAGCGGGCAGAGAAGTGTAATGCCACGAAGATGCACAGTGTCTTTGGAAAAGTGAACCGCATCTCTTGAGGAAATAACTATCGCTAATGGGCAATAGAGTTTGCTGATATAGAGGCGTGGAACCATAATGTCTAGCAGGCAAGCTCCCTATATGAAGATTTCTGTGCGTTAGAAAAGAAGAAAATATGAAAGACCGTAAAAATCAGAATTTACCAATGTTCTCTGATTCTTTCTTTGCAGCCGCAGGGAATAAACGTAGCTTGGCAAATAGGCAGATGAATCAGGTTGTTTGAATTAACCAACATTCTCTGTAGCAATGTGGAATATATACATATACAGACAGTGTTACGCATATGTATGTGTGTGTATTTATTATGGAAGAGAATTAGTTGGTTAAAGCAAAATGGTTTGTTTTTTTCTTTAAGAAATATCGGTTTCATACGATAATATCATTTTTATCTTTCAAAATTTCAATATATATATATATATATATATATATATTGAAAACAGAAATAGGGATTGTTCTACCGAGAGAAATCGGTACAGGTGAAAAGAATGGGATAATTTGTGAACGTTATTTTTAAAGTATATATTTATTATTATTATTATTATTATTATTATTATTGTTGTTGTTGTTGTTGTTGTTATTATTATTATGCCATTTTACATTAGAAATCGATTTCTGCTACGATTGAACTACCTACCAAGACTGCGTGAAGACCTAAGGCAGGTAGTTGTCTGTTGTTATGATTCCATTTCATGTTTCTCCCTAACATTCACAGCATTATATTGACAAAGTTCTCCTTAGTGTGAGGACTTTATTTAACAAAACAATTTTGCATATCTCTTAAGCTGGGGTTTCCAGGTGTTCTTCCAATGTATTTCTTGCTACATTTTTTATCATTCCAAGTGCCCCACTATCACTGATATGATACTTATTTACAATTATCACATTTTTCTATTTGAACTTCAAGGTCTTTATATTATGACAGTTTTCGAATTCATTGGTTGCTATGTTACAATCAGATGGACAAGCCATATCAATTAATAAGCAAGAATTTTCTTTTTGGTTTTTAGCAATAATTGTCCGACCTATTTGTTTCAATTTTTCTGTCTGTATAGATGGTGTAATCCTATAGATTGGTGACATCTTCTCTTTGTGTAACCAGTGGTGGGTGATATTCATACCAGCGTTTTTTACATATTTTCCATAGATTATGCACATTGTCCAGTGTAAATATTGCCCTACTCTATCGTGACTTATAATAATAATAATAATAATAATAATAATTATTATTATTATTATTATTATTATTATTACCTATATTTTATGTAATACATTAAGTGCCTAAAAAGACAAATGGATCTCGTTATGCGAAGTAAAAAATTCCCTTGTCTGAAGAGAGCCAACTTCGGACTGTATTGACACAATTATAATTCTGGATATTAATGTAGTATAAAAAAGTAAAACAACAACAACAACAACAACAACAACAACAACAACAGCAGCAACAACAACAACAACAACAACAATAATAATAATAATAATAATAATAATAATAATAATAATAATAATAATACCCAAGAGGATGACCAAAGGAATTACAGTTCTTCTACCCAAGAGGATGACCAAAGGAATTACATTTCTTCTACCCAAGAATGGTGACACAAACAACCCGAAAAACTACAGACCAATTACATGTCTTCCGACAACATATAAACTACTAACATCTATTTTAACAAAACAGACATATTTATTCTTAGAAAGAAATGACATGATACCGCTTGAACAAAAAGGGTGCAAACGTGGCTGTTATGGTTGTAAAGACCAATTGCTAATTAACAAAATGATCTTGGAAAACTGCTACAGTACAAAGAAAAATCTTAGTACTGCCTGGATAGACTACCGAAAGGCATTCGATAGTGTGCCACATTACTGGATTTTAAAGACTTTATATATATACAAGATATCGCCCGTCATCATCAATTTCATCAAACAGTGCATGTCTATATGGAAAACAACCCTTTACCTCAATCATATAAATGGAACCTATAAGTCTGATGAAATAAACATCAAAAGAGGTATATTTCAAGGTGATTCTTTATCTCCCTTACTATTCTGCATATCATTAATAGCACTAACCAGTCAACTTAATAAGACAGAATGTGGTTATAAAATAGGCCAAAAGAAAATAAGCCATCTATTTTACATGGATGACTTAAAGTTATATGCTAAGAATGATAATGAGCTGGAAGGTCTTCTGCAAACTGTAAAATGCTTCAGCGAAGACATTGGAATGAAATTTAATTTGAATAAATGTGCTAAAGCTACAGTTTTACGTGGATCAATACAAGAAACATCCTCAATTAGCCTAGACCCTGCTGTAACAATAAAAGAATTGAAACCAGAAGAAGCTTATAAATACCTAGGTGTAAATGAGAGCGAAAACATTCACCATAAAAAAATGAAAGAAATAGTGCGTAAAGAGTACTATAGAAGGCTACGAATGATATTAAAAACTGGATTAAATTCACAGAACAGAGTTATGGCCATTAATAGCCTTGCAATCCCAGTTGTCCAATATAGCTTCAACATCTTAAACTGGACTCTAAACGACATCAGGCGAATGGATGCTAAAACAAGAAAGCTTCTTTCTAAGCATAGGATGCATCACCCAAAGGCTGATGTAGACCGTCTATACATACCCCGTAAAGAAGGTGGAAGGGGTCTTATTCAGCTGGAATTGTCATACAAGACAACAACTATTGGCTTACTAACATACATAGAAACAACAAAGGATTGGATGATACAATTAGTAAGGCAACATGAAGAAAGAAAGAAAAAATATTCAATAATAAAAGAAGGCAGTAAATACAAACAAGAATTACAGTTAGTAGATTCTGTAGAAGAGCAAAACAGTAGCCAAGAACCAACTATTGCGGCAAAAAATATGAAAATGAAAGCCAAAGATAAAGCTCTTGAAAAGATGAAACAGCGCTGGCAAGACAAACCTCTGCATGGCCAATATCCAGTACGTGCCAATAAATCCAATGTTGACAAAGTTAATACTCATCGATGGTTACGTGCATCTGGATTAAAGTCTGAAACTGAAGGATTTATACTTGCAGCACAAGACCAAAGTCTTTTCACGAGAAACTTTCAGGCAAATATTATGCATAATAATATGGATCCAAAATGCAGGTTTTGTGATAAACACCAAGAAACAATAGACCACCTAATCTCAGGCTGTTCTGTGCTTGCCCCAAACGAATATAAAAATCGCCACGATAGAGTTGGGCAATATTTACATTGGGCAATGTGCAAACATTATGGAAAAGCTGTAAACAAACACTGGTATGAACATCATCCAGCACCGGTTACAGAAATAGAAGATGTAACCATTCTATGGGATTACACCATCTACACAGGCCAGACATTATTGTTAAAAACCAGAAGGAGAAAACTTGTCTATTAATTGATATGGCTTGTCCAGCGGATTGTAACATAGCAATCAAGGAATTTGAAAAACTGTCAAAATATAAAGACCTGGAAATTGAAATAGAAAAAATGTGGAAATTGAAAACAAGAGTTGTGCCAGTGATAGTAGGTGCACTTGGAATGATAAAAAATGGAACAAAACAACACATTGAAAGAATCCCTGGAAACCTCAGCTTAAGAGATATACAAAAAATTGTCTTATTAAGTACAACCCACACACTAAGGAAAACTTTATCTATGTAATGCTGGGGATGATAGGGAAGATAGAAAAACATGAAATGGAGCCATAACAACACGCCACTACCTGCCTTAGGTCTCCCCGCAGACTTGGTTGGTAGTGAGACCAAAGCAGAAATCGAAATATGATGAAAAATGACATAATAATAATAATAATAATGACAATAAAACTACATATTAAACAAAGCGTTCACGACTTTTCACACTTTTTCACCTATATACATGTGTGTGAGTGTGTGGCGGAGGAAACGTCACTCTGTCTCTCTTCATATAGAGTGTTTTACTGATTATATATATATATATATATATATATATATGTATATATATATATATATATATATTTTGATGACATGAATCAGAGTTTCACGAGTTTTGCAAATATTTTTTAGATTTGCATTTACGCTCATTTGATGTTTATGGAAGCTAAACATATAAAGATAGGTTACTACTTATTCATAACAAGAGTAAAATTTTAAATGTTCTAAGGTTACATGTACGTAAACAATTAAAATTAATATTGACATTTTAAAAATATTAGGAAAGATTAAAATTCAGGGAGATTAAATCAGCTGTAATGCCCAAACAATGTTAAATTCTTGCTAAACTTAATTTACAAAAATTTCTATTTTTCAACCACACTAAAAAAATCAATAAAATATTGTTAAATTTTGTTGTAGTTGCATTAAGAACATAAGTAAATATCTATTACAACATAATACTATGATATTCCATAAAAATTTGTTCCAACTGAAATTATTTGCCATCCTTCGATTATAATTAATCATCAAAAACTAATTGCAACTTCAAAAACAAAAACAAAATAAATAAAAATAATAATAATAACTACGGCCAATGTATGTCCGAAAATATTGTTCATGGAGCTTGAAATAATTCGGAAGATGAAGATGTTACAATTTTGCTTTCGAAGCACTCCATAACAGTTGCGATATAAGATATATCAATCACATGTCTGTAAACAAAAAGAGATAGATCGCTGCTCTATCTAAATATTAAGGGAATTAAAATCAATAACAATGACCCAATTATTATTCAGAATATCGTCAAAAAATTCAAATCTTACAACGGAAAATGTGACATACGCTTTTTTTAAAATACTTTTTCTCTAAATCATATAAATAAACCTAATCTACTTTACAAAAACTTTGATGTAATAAACACATGTTGCAATAACCACAAAAATAGTTAAATTCGTTGTATATGCATTCTCTGTATTTGCACCTTTTTGGGTCTTTCATTCCTCATTTCCTTACTTACCACGTTCTGTTACTTTCTTTCTTTTTTCTTTTTTTCTTTCCACCGCAAATGACAATAATATCTTTTGACTTCATCTCCTTGGATTTTATTATTTTTAAAATTTCTATTTTAATTTTAATGAAATTTATAATTTTAATTTTTTGCCTACAAGTAATCTTATAATATTTAAATTTTTACGCTTGTTATGAAAAACAGTAGACAGACGGTATACGATTTAACCCCCGGGAATATCAAGTGAAATTAAATTGAAATTTATTAAATAGTTAGGTTGATAAAATGCACCAGATGATTGCATAACGCATGAAACTCCGAATCGTGTCAATATGCATATTTGCAATATATATATATATATATATATATATATATATATATATAATAGCTCGGCTCTTACTTCATTGTTCATTGTTTTATTAGCACCGGATGAGTAATACTATACTTGTGTGCACCCATATATGTATATGTATTAATTCACGTAATTATATATATATATATATATATATATATATATATATATATATATATATATATATAAAGACCTTGAATAAGTGCCCGTTGATTTTTCATGAAAATTAATGTTTTATTTGCACAAAGTATTAAGAAACATGTAACTGTATATAATATCCAATCCTAGTCACTAATTTTTCTTACCTTTCTGTCATCATTTGAATACCACGTCAGAAAATCAGCATTTCTTTTGAGTCTAACCACAAGTTGATCCTCATAAGAATGAAATTGCTCCTAAACTAGGCCATGTGCTATCGATCGGAACAAGTGATAATCAGAAGGGAAAACTTCTGGTTAATGCGGCTGATTGTGTACAGCTTACAATTTAAGCTTTTATAAGTATTTTAAAACCTTTTTTCAATAAGTAGCCTATGGTTGTCATATTACACAATCACTTTGAATTCTATCTGCTCGTAAGGCTTCTTCAATGTCCTGCTCAAATGCATCAATTGTAGTCGATAACTATCTCCCGTTTTAGTTCTGGTCAGTTTACACAGTACATAATTAACTGCACCGACCTGATCCCATCAAACGCAGAGCAGAAGCTACAAACCATAGATATTCGGCTTTGCCGGTCTTACCTCAAGGTCTTCTACGCTTAGGGGTTATCGCAATGTATCCACTTTTCATGCTGATTACGATACATTTAAAAAATTTTTTCTTTTTCATCCGTTGAAGCAACTGTTTACACCTGTGAAAATGCTGTTCGACGTTTCTCAGCTTCAACTTCAACCCAATGTCCTTACATTTTAAACATAACTCATTCTTTCAAAAGATCAGAAACTGTTGTTTGATCAACTCTTGAAAGTTCAGCTTGCACCGGACATAAATCATCATGAAATAATACATCTAATTTTTGTCTTCCTTCTTTTTCTTTGCATCTTCAACATCTAAATCATTATTTTGGAAGTGTCTGCACCAAACTCTGTATGTTGTTTCAGACAGAGCCCGGTTTCTGTAAATCTCAACAACAATCCCGTTTGTTTCAGCAGCAGATTTCATTTGAATAAAGTAATGGAGTAAAATGCCAAGTTAATACACTTTAGTTGGCGCTAAATCTGACGTGTTTACCGCTTTGAAATCAAAGTTGTTTAGACTTATACGAAATAACATAGAGTCAATTTCAAGCATGTTCATAGATGCATTATCACCTGAAACTATAACTTTTCTATAGCTGCTATATTATATAAAACTAATGGCAGAAAATGCTGGGATTGCCAGCTATTTGAAAACAGTGATAGCATATTCAATGTTCTGATGTATAAATAGTGGCGTAAACATTTACGAGTTTTAAGGTTATTTGCATAATATTCATCCACCGACTTTGAGAAAACAAAAAAAATTTTTTTTTCCTTCTCTTTGTCTCCGAGCTGGTTCGTTTGTGTTTGAATTTGAGTTTTTTTTAACAGGATATCAATTGTTGTGGGTTATTTAATTCTAAAAATGTAGTGTTCGGTTATAATGAGAAGGTTGATTTAGTCAGATTTTGATGAAAACTTTTTTGTTATTTTAGAAAACTGAAGATATCTTCTAGTTTTGTATTCAGAAATGTGTTCCGGGCAATAATTGTTTTTCCTTCAAAAATGTATTATGGCAATAACATTTTTTCTTTCAAAAATGTGTTATGTAATAATTGTTTCTTCAAAAATGTATTATGACATTATTTTTTACCTTCAAAATTTTATGTTTGGGTAATGAATTTTTTTTTTCAAAAACGTATATTTTTCTGCAAAAGTCTATTTTCATACTTTCATACTGTTTTGACCTCAATTTTGGGTTAACTATTTACCCAAAGCTGGGACTCTAACAGGTGCTACCATCCTAGGTCAGTGTGGACCTGGGAATAACATTAATTAAGAGGCGGTTCCATGCTACTGACAACCGACCTATCAGAGTCCTTGCTGCTGGATGCAGTTTACAGTCATAACCAAAACCGTGACGGTTTGTGGGTAAGGTTTTTTTTATACCTAGTAGGGACTAATTGACACATACTAATCTGTTTTTTAGGAATTCTATTTTATTCTTGGCTCCTTATTTACCTCCAACACATGTCTAACTTTTCAGTTTCGCGTTTTCATTGTTTGTTTTCCTTCCAATTAATTTTTTAAAAGATGTCTTGGACAAAAGTTATCCCTTTTAGTACTCATATCACAGATTTTATCGAGAGAGTGTGGATAATTTTTAACTCACCCTAGTTCATTTGATTCAAATATAATTTTAAGGTATGCCATATTTATGTCTAGAAGTGCTCAGTATCAGTGATTGAGCAATCATAAAGATATAACTGGACTCTGGCCTGAAGACACAAAGGTCCGTACAGACAGCGCATTTCATGTTAGATCGCAATATTTAGTTGGCCTTATGATTGAGTTCAATCATGGAGTAAACTCTCGCCTGACGTTGTTTACCTCAGAGTCTACGCTTTATGAGATGTGCCAATTTATAAATCGGATCAATAGTGGGTAATTGCATGACGAAATGGAGAATAACATTTGATAGGTTGGCGTTACATCCCATGACAGAACATTTTCAAACTCACAAATCTTTTATTGCATGAGGTTTAACAGACAGACAGACAGAGAGAGAGAGAGAGAGAGAGAGAGAGAGAGAGAGGTGAGAAAGAGAGATTGGGTGAGGGAGAGAGAGTCGCTGTTTAAAATTTTACATTGATAAAAGTTGAGGATTTTGAGATATCTATATTTGAATTTTAAATGTTTAATGCCTGATGTATAACTATACGTAACAGATTATACCTAGTTCCGATTCTTATGACAACGTTCTATATTTTCATCGGTAATTTTTAATGCGACCACATTTTAAAATTAGGTGTTTTACTAGGGAAATAGGTACTACTTGTAGGTACAGTTAATGTAGAATCATTGAAAATTATTGCATTGTCAATTGATTACTTGTGTACATTGTAACTGTTTACCAAAATCCATGATGTTTCACATTTACAAAAAATTACCTGAGTTGATTGTTAACCTACTACTTTTGCGTAATTCGGTTTGCTTTGCTTAAAGGCACATGAAATATTTTTGGGTAATTTAATAACGAAAGTTAATTTGTCTTCGAGGCTTTGGAATTCTTTTTCAAAAATGAAATGTTGGTAAATTTTTGGGGGTTTTATATTTTGTCAGTTCAGGAGACTATAAAATGTGCTACCACACAGAGTTAGGGGAGACCTGGGAACAACTGTAATTAAGAGTTGTTTCCACCCACCTGATATATTTGCATTCGGCTGCCTTGCTCCTGGTCGTAGTTTATTGTCATACTCAGAAATTTTTGGCCTAAAATAGTTGATCATAAGAACTCGCTCTATATTCGAGTATAAGAAATATATCGAAAAAAATCTTTCTTCCATTTCATAATGCATTTACTAATACAAAAATATGTGTGGCTGTGTGCGTCTGCGTAGAAGAAATATGATGTGACAGTTTCTGTTAAGTTTACAAACACCATCAAAAGGTAGGTCTCTGATGAATTCATCTTTTCATTAAAATAAGAGAAGAGAGTGAAAATATTGATTTTTCTTCTTCTCTGTACACAAAGCACATTTCAGTTGAAATCATCGCCGTGGAACAGTTCCAGAAAAACTTTCTAATGCCACTGGAATGTCCCCATGAAAATTTGCAAAAATCGACTGATATTTCGACAAGTTAACCTCGAAGCAAAATGAATTCAATTTCAGAAAAAAAAATCATCAGATCAGACAAGCGGTCGACAAATCTAAGAATATTGATTGTGACAGAATAAAGATATTTACAGGAGGTCTTCCACACGTGTCATCATCTGTTTACCCTAATAAGTGTTATTCAAAAATACATACATATATATACATATATACACATTTGTAAATTTGAATAGCGTTCGCGCTTACATATATTTTGATGTATTCATGCGTATTGACAGGAGGTATTTTCGTTGCTGTCTAAGAAGTTTCTTAATAATAGGATTTGGAGTGAAGAGGACTGAACAATATAGATTTGCAGACATGTTTTGAGAGAAGAAACGAAAATGTTATTGCCAGCAAATATTAATTAAGTATATGATGAAGACAGAAAACATATAAATTATATACGTATTGTCAAATATAGAGGCATCTTATATATATATATATATATATATATATATATATATATATAATATCGCAAAAATACACACATAATATTAGAATTGATTAGTAACGCTATATTTATTGAGGTCAGCCAGTGTCCTCTAGACCGTTTGAACATATCAACAATGCAACAAAAATCAACACTTGGTGTTGACAGAATATTTCACGCCTTAATCGACAATAAAATTCTCACTTGAATGGGAGATAAACATTGAAAGTTTCACTCAGTTGGTATATATATATATATATATATATATATATATATATATATATATAATTATTATTGTAAAAGGTACCAAGAAAACAGTATCACTAATAATGACTAAAATCATTAAGTCGTTCCAGTTAACAAAACGGTAAATTTAGTCGTCGAAATCAAAAGGTAATAGCAAATGGGAAGAGGGGAATCAAAAAAAGAAATAAACAAAACAAAAGCTGTGTTCGAAAGAAAAAAAAAACAAAGACGAAAACCTTAACAGTAAAGAGCTCAATACGAAAGTACAATGTAGAGCAAAGATACGAATTAAATCTAAAAATGAGTCAAAGCCGACCGCGGTTTCACTCGCCGGATCGTCAGTGAAACCGCGGTCGGCTTTGGCTCACTTTTAGATTTACTGTATATATATATATATATATATATATATATATATATATATATATATATATATATGTGTGTGTGTGTGTGTGTGTGTGTGTGTGTGTGTTTTAAAAATTAAGACAGACACGTTATTCTCTGGTTATGCGGAAGTAGAGGCCTATATATATCAATAAGCTTTATGCTTTACAAAGCTCCGGGGTACATTAAAATTATATGGTTACATTAAGACAGTTGAGCGTATAGGAATAAAGAATAACGGTTAACCCTAGCTATGAACATATTAAAACTGTAGGGATCCGGAAAAGACGCTGTTGTGAGTTGGTTACGCAATGAAGAGGTTTGCAAGTCTAAGCTGTTCGAATAGAACATACTTTTCAACGATGGAATCGGGATGGAATGAGCACGGTTTGCTAATATTTAAATACCATGGTGTGTTCTTGCTATGAAAGTGTAACTTGACGGTACAAAGAATGTAGTTCATTCGAGTACTTTCCGTGGAAATAACGATACTGTAGAAAAAGGCTTGCCACATCTCGGCTGTAGGAGAAAGTTTTGAGCGTTGTGATTAATTTGTCATCAACAATGTCACTGAGACGTTTTGAACTGTGTCAAGGCTGAAGAGTAAAGCTTAAGCAGCTCGCGCCTAAATATAATAATTGTTCTTTACTTTTGAACTAATCTGGCTCTTGTAAAAGTAAACCAATAAAAGAATCTAGAGCCAACCAAGTCAGTTTATATATATATATATATATATATATATATATATATATATATATATTCAATTGTAATGATGCTTAGTGTCAAGGTTGGTATTCTTTCAATAGCTTACTAATAAAAGGCAGTTTGAGCATGCAGATCTGCCATAAATTGCTTTATATCAGTATAGAGAATAGCGCGTTATTAAAATTATTAATATGGAAAAATTTGTCACCAAGCTGAGTGGTCTTATTTAAGTTATGCTGATTTCGAAGTTTTCTGACGGCATTATTGTAATATCTTCACCCATCAAGATTTTTTTCTATCGTATATTTTCTGCTTCAGTATATATCTCAGACGATTTCCTTTCTGTTAGCGCGTTCATTTATAAATACCGAGAAGAAAATAATATTAATAATAATAAATTAATTAAACTTAAAATAAATCAAACTATTCAGTAAGTGATAAAAAAATTAACAAAGTACGACTGCAGATCTAGTGACTTATAAGATAACAAACAACACTGTAAACATATACATCTACTGGGCCACAGTGGTGAACAACTTAGAATCGAGTTAGAGGGGGAAAACTCATGGCTACCAAAAAAAGGCTTCTCACAAATGATGAGAGTGATTTACCACAGTGATCGTGATAAAGGCTTCAATTCGTAATTCCTTGCATTTGAAAAAGTTGGGAGCGTGCAACGGCCGAAACGTCGTACAAATGACAAACAAGATGAGGACAATAGACCGAATAATTTGGATCCATTATTATTTCTACACAGTTTCTTTATTTTTTCTTTATAATCAAAGATATATGTACGAGCGGTATTTGTTAGTTTGTGATATATTTTGACGAAACTTCATCGCCAATTTGTTGTAGCATGTTCGGCAAAGGAAAAAAGACACAGAAAACAAGAAGGTAGGTTCAAACACTATATTAGAATAACAGAACATATATACAAAGTAGTGTGTTAGTAGTCAGCAAAGAGAAGTGTACGTCTGAACTGTATAATTACGATGTGTCTTGACTGCCTCTAGACTGTGTCCAGACTGCCTCTTGACTGCCTCCCCTAAGTCACGCACTTTAGTATTTATTGCCGCAGGAAGAGTTCATTCCTATACAGAAGGCACCATCACATGGTGAATGAGAAATCAATATAAAATAATTGGATCAAATGTTCACCATTACTAAAAATATTCGGATAATAACATTTGGTAGGCCATCGTAACCATACTTCGACGAAACACTCAGAAAAATTCACAACAAGGATGTAGAAAGTGATAATAAAAATACAATGAAAACAACAAAATTTTCTCATTTTTAGAAATAGCTAGTTCGACACATGTATTAAAAAGCTTTCACAGCTAGGGTATATGGCAGTGAACAAATGAGAAACGAACTGCCCTTTCAAAACGAATGTATAAATGTATATAATAACAGATGAAAAATCAACAAAAAATCAGACTAATAAATTAATGCTGTCTATTCTACGATGCTGCGATCATCGTATTATGCCAAGAAATGAAAGCGATATTTGTATGAAAAGTTGGCAACCATACTTCCTTGTTACATTGAAAACAAACATGCCTTCATTCAACACGTAGCTTAGCGGCGACTTCTACATTTGGATGAATACATACAAGCATACATATAAAAAGCTTCCACCTCCACACACACACACAGACTCTCTTCATCACTTTCTCGCACGCACTATGATGTTTACAATTCTAACTATTGAAACTTCAACTTTCACCTTATCATTCTATATTAATATATATTATATGATAGGATATACAAGCATCATAGCGCGGCGTTGCCTGTGCATTTTTTAATTTGATGATTAATGCAGCCTGTTGTGATTTCCGAGCTCTTGTAGTCACCGCCTCACTTTAAAACTAAGTAATATAAAAAAATAATTGTTCAAAAAATTGTTAAAAAATTCCATTAAAAAATCTATTTTCTTTTGTTTTGCTTAAACATGAGTTGATATTTTTTATGACATTGTAAACAACATTGCGTTTGTTTTCCTTTCAAAATTACGGGTGAAAATATTTACATTTTTTGACTAAATTAATTTTATAAATTTTCGACGAATATTTACAAGTGTAGACCTTTAATTTTAGAGGAAAAGTTATATTAATGCAACAGAAATTGCAGACAGTTGATTTCCTGCATGAAATATTCAGCGAAAAAAAGCTTATTTTTTTTTTATTTTCTAAAATATAAAATCTGTACAAAAAAGCCATAAATAATTAAATTAATCGTTGTCATTTTTTTTACATATTTTGTTTTTGTTTGAAAAATCATTTTTTTTATATTTCTTTTGCTTCAAAATTACGGGGAGAAATATTCAGTTTCTTTTTTCTTTTGTTGACCAAATGAATTTTTAAAACATCGGAATAAGAATTAAATATAAAGGCTCATTTTTTTAGTCGCTTTTGACACCTATGATTTGATTTCTGTGATGTAATCTAGCAATCATTTTAGATGTTAGATGTTTAACGGAGCAAATGTAAACAATCGGCTCCATTGGCCAAAAGGTGCGAAAGGGAAAATTGCAGAACTTAAACTCAAAATGTATGTGTCGACCTGGCTTCACCGTAGATATATACCCCTAGAAGGTTTGAATGGCTTAGCTTAAAAATGTAGGCGTGCATAGATTACAGTCACACACAGTCTCACAGATTGCTTTTTATATCTATTGATAAAGATATATTTTGTATTTTTCAGCATTATGTGCATTTGCTTTTAATCGTGACACAATGCACATATACGACTAAATTAATTATAGGATATATGATGGGAGAGATCGTTGTCGTAATATAAGTAACTTATCTAATGCAAATAACGTCGTGTTCCTTATAAGTTACAAATTGAAGATGACATGGAAATTACATTATCAAGCCGGTGAAAAAATTTAAATATCTGGTAAGTTTTTTCCCAAAGGATTGTAAATGTGACACCGATATCTGAACAATCATCGGAATAGTAAAAGTATGATCCCAAATATAAGCAAGTTAAATTGAAAACGGAAAATCTTTAGAAAGAAAAGAAAAAAATATGCTGATTTATTATATAATATCAAATCTCTAATATAACGCTAATGTGTTATATCGTCAGGAATGCGGAAAAAATGGAGGGAACAGAAATAGGGTTTTATTGAAGGACACTGAAAATTTCCTGAACGATGCGAGTAAACAAAAGAAAAACAGTCTTAACTAAAATGTTTACCAAATCGGGATATGAAAGCGGCAATTGTAGAGAGCCATGATTCGCTATGTTCTTAAGGTGGAGAAACATAGAATAAAAGTGTAATTACGCTATTTACATTATTCAGACTATTGTCCTCATCTGTGTTGCAATTTGTACGACGTTTCGACAGTTGTACGCTCCGGCCTTCTTCAGGTGCGAGACATTTTAAACTGAAGCATTTATTACAGTCACTCGTATATAAACATTCTAATCCTTTGCCTAGAGCCTCTTCTGATAGTAATGTGTTATCTTACTCTAACAGTTTAATTTACTTGTTCACCACTTCTTTAGCCTGGTATTGAATTCACAGCATTCAAAACGTCATACAAACGGCTACAAAGATTAAAACAATAGTCCGAATAATGTAAATAGTGTAAATAATACCTCATCCAAGAAACTTAGACAAAAACGTATTTTTTATATATGAACTCAACGTAGTGGCGTTTGTTAAATTAGTGCCATGCATATTACAGAAAACATTGCATTAGTTCTTCATATATATTTCTTCAAGCAAATTATCGACTATTCTATGTATCGAGCCCATACAATTTGTAGTCCATGTCAGGAGCTCTACACAGTGAAACATATACTAACAAGCTGTATAGATCTTGAACAAATACGATTAAGATACTATCAAGAAAACAATCTGAAAGACATCTTCAACAATGCTGACCTAAATGACCTTTTAGAATTTCTAAAAGCAACAAAAGTATATAACAAAATGTAGGTACAAAAGAAGATAGCATATAACTATCACACATAAAATCACAACAACTCTACTTATATTTCGAAAGCAATATTCACAAAAGATCAACAAGCAGTAAACAAAAACCGAAATATTCTTCAGCATTAAATGACCCAAAAGGGTAGATATTCTGGTCGAACAAACAACTAAGCAAAATCTTATTGAGAAGGAGTGATATTCACATTAAAGAACGTTCTGTTTCTTTGATTGGTTCAAGCTTGTTTATATATGGCAAAAGCTAATTTAATGGTACACATATTAATGTTGAACTCAAATCCGCTGCTATGAAAGTTGGTTCTCTGTGCAGGGCCCAGATGTTTTTTTCCCGTCTGAATCTATCCTCCACATTTATAAGTCTACCACCCGCCCGTGTATTGAATACTGCTGCCACATCTGGTCAGGTGCCCCTGCTATTCTCCTTGTGGTTCTTGACCAAATACAACGGAGAATCTGTAATGTGATCGATACGAACTTGGCAGACAGTCTGCAGTCACTCGCTCACCGGCGTGACGTGGCTTCCCTGTGCCTCTACTACAAATACTTTCACGGGTTCTGCACCGATGAACTCAGATCACTGGTGACCCTAGGCATAGATTTGCACGGGATACTAGATTAGCTACTAGGTTCCACCCTTTTACTCCGAAACAGATAAAATGTAACTGCAATTTCTGCTCCAACAGCTACTTTCCTCGCACTTCCCACCTGTGGAATTCCCTTCCATACACTTGCTTCCCCGACGTCTACAATCTCCAGCAGTTTAAATGTAAAGTCAATAGACACCTCCTAATACACTAACTCGCACCCATTCTCTCAAACATCCTTCCCATCTACCCAACCCCCATCCTCGCTATCCTTACCCGTCTATCACCCTCCTTCTGACATTTCCTATATCTAGCCACTCTTTCCAATCACTTTCACTTAAGTAACCCCCTGCGCAATAGTGGCAATGGAATACCTTGCTTGGGGTGAAATGATTAAAAAAAATCCAATACAATAAGTAATGTTTTAAAATGTGATCTTCCTAATCATCAAGATAGTGATATTCAAATATCCCTTTCTTTCTTTATTGCCGTGGTCCTTCTGGACGTAGGTGAACATGACTCTCGATGACCCTTTTAGATCTTCATATATTTTCTTTATTTGCTATTTACTTCTAACCCTGTATTATCAATCATTTGCTCTTGTCTATAATGTATGTGACGCGCTTTTGTGTTTTCCCTTGATCCACTTTCCCTCAGTGTGTCTTGTGAGTATCACATATAGTACGCATATTTATCGTAGCACATTTGACTACTATGGGGTAATTTATGGTGGATAGATTTCACCATAGTTAAGAATTGATTCTGGTGATACGTTCTTGAACTAACGATCAACTATTCTTCTCGAATTGATAGAATATTTAAAAAAAAACATTATGCTCCAACGCATTTTCAGTGAATGCACAAAATATGAAAAAATAATTCCGACAATTTTGAGCTTTCTCAGAGAACTAGTACCCAACAAAATATGGGGCATATATCGGATATGTTAAAAGATAACGAATTATTTAGTTATGTATCGTAAACGTAGCAACAGGGCTGGAAAACATGAAATATAAATATTAAAACGCATACGACTTGCAACAGACGCCTTACAGAAATTAAGCAGCATACTAAGACATATTTCACTTGAAACAAAGAGAGCAGTGCTGAATATCTATGTAATATAATAAACACTTATGAAAAAATACTGAGGCACCTTCACTGTTTACACTAATATGGACTATTCCTAAGACTATATATAGTAGTAGTCATTAGTGGACTACAGTGATAGCGTATCCCGGTTATCTAGTTCTGCGGGTAACATTGCCATGTCTCACGTCTCGTATGATCTAGCATTTCCCTTGTATTCGACTAACCGTATTGTACCACGTTCTACTAACCCTCAATGTATATATTCCTCTTCAATATATTGCGTTTTCTACCGTATTACTCTGCGTTGTGTATTTATTGTATTTAACCCGAGATCCACAACAATGGCGAAGAAGATTACGAACAGTCACTCGCAGGAAAAAAAAATACGTTCTTAAGTCAGTCGCCACCACAACATTGGCGACAAAGATTCAAACAGTTCACCTAGAGGATAAATACGTTCTCAAGTCTGTCACTACGACAACGGTGGCAACGAGGTCCCGAAGAGAAAAAAAGAACTTACAAGAAAAACAGCAGATACTATACATATGGTTGACCACAAACAGTGACGAGAAATTACCAATCACTGCAGTGGCAGAAAAAAGAATCCTATTACGACTGTAACGAGTCTTACACAGAGGAATAATACGATTAACAAAAGTAATTCCCAAAGGAAAAACAGTAAAACATTTCCCCCCTCCAGTAAAATGGAAGATTTCAAATCAACGATTATAGAACTGGTGAAACTCTAGATGAGCAAAAAAAATAAAAAAATAAACGCAATGAAAAAATATAGCTCCAATTAAAAAAAAATTAATGGAGAAACAACAACTTAATGATAAGAAACAACTACAAATACAAGAGAATCAGCAAAAATGCAGTATGAATTTTTACAAAAACAGCTGGAATTACAACAGAAAGTTGACGAGAGAGAAACAATAAACAACAGCAAAAGACACAAGAATTAATCCGACAAGCTATACCGGCAAAGGGTGAAAATGTAGAAAACGAAAACACATTCGCACAAAATACAATTTGAAACTCAATTGAAAAATTTAATTACGATCCGGACGAGGAAAATACCCTTGCTCTATATTACAGACGGTATCAGGACTTTTATGAAGTCGACTGTAGCAGCTGGTCGGATGAGAAGAAACTACGTTTATACTTTCGCAAACGGGAACACACGAACATAACAAATTCGTGGATTATATACTGCCAAAAAACGCGTGAGTTAAAATTTGCTGAAGCTATAAAACTATTAACAGAATTGTTTAGCCCAAAGACATCTCTGTTCCATAAGAGATGTAAATGTTTAAATTTACGAAAAAAAGATGACGAAGACTACATCGCTTTTGCATCAGTGGTGAATAAATTATGAGACGAATTTAGACTAGCAGAACTCGCGGAAGATAATTTCAAATGCTTAGTCTTTGCAGAAGGTTTGATTGCAAATATAGATGCGGAAATAAGAAGGAGAATTTTAACAAAATTAGAAAACGAACAAAATCTAACTCTACAAAAATTACCTGAATATTGCCAGCAATGCTTAAGCAGAGAAATGATCCGACAATCATTGAAGAAGCTATAGTAGCTAACATAAAAATACAGAGGAAACCACGTTTTTCCTCCCCTCCTAAAATGACAAAGTCAAAGAAAAACTGGCATTCGCCTACTAGATCGTTTGGAAGATCAGAGAAGAAACTACGCCCAAGCAATTGTTAAAGATGTGGTGAATACAATTGGTATCAGAATAACCCTTTAAATTTAAAACATGTCGAAATTTCCACAAAAAGCCTCTAAATGCAGAAGCAGCAGAGTGAAAGTAACAAGGACCGAGGAAGACCAAGATACTAACATTCGAAAGTACTTACAAATCAAAATGTTAAACAAACTGTAAACACGAAGTTAGACTCTGGATCTGATATTTCAATAATTAGCTTCTAAATATGGAGACGTCTGAATAAACCTACTCTATTAAAAACAAAACAAATTGCGAGATCTTTCACGGGAAAAAATTAATTTCGAAGGAGAGGTGATTTTGAACGTGACATTCAATGGAGTTACAAAACAATTAATAATGTACGTATTAAAAATACAAACAACTTGTTTGGGACTGACAGAATGCAAAGATTTAACCTTTGGGACTTACCAATCAGCTCATTTTCTAAAAAAAACTGAAAGCCTAATTACGGAAACCGAAAACATAAATTCAGAATTAAAAATGGTATTATCGGACGGGTTAGGCAGATACAAAAAATGTCGGTGAAAATACTGTTAAAAAATGCTCACCCAGTTTTTAGAAAAAATAAAGAAATATTCCTTTCGTTGCACTAGAAACTTGCGAACTTGACAGATTAACCAGTTCGGGACTTATATCAAAGGTGGAATACAACCATTGGGCAGCTCCTGCCGTTTATGTTAAAAAAAGTCTGGGGAAATACGCCGTATGTGCGAATTTCTCGACAGGTTTGAATGAGAGGGTAAAAGATTACCATTACCTATTTCCGAGTCCGGAAGAAGTATTCACACAGTTAAACGGATGCAGATATTTATCCAAAATAGACATGAGCGAGGCATATCTACAGATTCCTGTAAACGAAGAAAGCTCGAAGCTCTTATGCATCAACACGCATAGAGGTCTATGCAAATATGAAAGATTAGCGTTTGGCGTAAACGTAGCTCACGCTATTTTTCAGCCAGTCATGGATACGATGTTGGCGGTATTCGATTTTGCTATTGCTCACCTTGACGAAATTTTAATAAAAAGTGAAACGATTGAGCAGCACACTAAACATATAAAAAAGTTTTTGAACAAATTCGAAAATACAGGTTTGAGTTCAAAGAGAAAACTGCGATTTTTTCTTGGAAGAGATTAAATACTGGGGCCATATAATAAACACAGATGGCAAAAATCCTGAGCCAACTAGATCTTCGGCGATCAGAAATATGCCGGCACCAAATAATATTGCATCGCTACAGAGTTTTCTGGGACAAGGCTGATACGACCAAGATTTCATTCCGAATTTACACAATCTTCGAACACCCCTTAATAAACTACTAAGAAGGGATATGGCCTATGGCCTTTGCTCAAACGAATGGCAACAGGCATTTGAAAGCATTAAAAAATATTGACGTCCGATTTATTTCCGACACATTATGATCAAAAATTGAAGATACGGATATGCAGCAACGCGAGTTCGTACGGAATCGGAGCCAGCATATTACATAAGATAGACGACGGAACTATAAAGCCGATCGCCCAGCTAGCAGAACACTGCTTCCAGCTGAGAGAATCTATTATCAGATAGAGAAAGAAGCTTTAGGCTTCATATTTGCCGTGACTAAATTCCACAGATATATCCACGGAAGGTTCTTCAGCCTTCAGCCTGACCACAACATATTACTTGCAATATATAGTCCAAAAAAAGGTCTACCCACGTACACAGCAAACCTACTGTTGAGGTGGGATACTATTTTATTGAATTACAATTTTAAATTGCAATATTTACTTTCTAGCAAAGTTTTGCATGCGGAGGGTCTAACGAGATTGATTCCTTAACAGATAGAACTGCTTGATGACACCGTTATTGCTGCACTAAGATCTGAAGGAGAATTAGATAATACACTGTGTAACAAAATTAGAGAGCTTCCCGGATCATTAAAAGAAATCAATTACGAAGCTACTAAAGATGAATTCATAAGAGACGAAAGCGAAAATCGCTGAAAAAGACCGAAATATCTCAGAAATCGTCTCCATATGCGATAATGTACTACTGTACAGTGATAGGTACACGTGCCAAAATTTTACAGAAAAGGATATTAAAAGATTTCCATTTAGGACATCCTGGGGGAAACCGAATGAAGAGTTTAATGGTAAGTAACGTTTTTTCGCCGAAAATTGATAATGATACTATGAACATGGTGGATAAATTCAAGGGCTGCGCCCTAGCAGCTAAATCACCGCCAATAACACACAAACATTGGCCGAAAACGGATCGACGCTGGTCAAGGATCCATATTGACTACTGATCCTATTGATGGACGATACTATTTGGTAGTTGTGGACAGTTATTCGAAGTGGCCCAAAGTGTTTCAATGCAAGAGACCAACGACAAGAAACACAATATACTATTAACATGAGCGATTCTCTCGTTTTGGCGTTGTCGACTGTCTAGTGAGCGACAACGGGACTCAGTTCACTTCGGAAGAATTTAAAGAATTCTGCCTGTTATTTCAAGTTGAAAGATATTAAAAACCCTCAATATCATCCAAGGTCAAATGGCCTGGCAGAGCACTTTGTAGACACCGTAAAGGGGGCTCTAAAAATGTGTCGGCTCTTCATCAGTTTTTACAGGTTTACAGAATAACATCAAATAAATCGGCACCATCGCCACTCTCTCCCGCCGAATTGCTGTTTGCACAGAAAGTGAGGTCGATGTTCGACAAATTCATTCCAAATCAAAAAGAACACGTACCAGCAATTATCACACCTAAGCGAACCTTTAGTGAAAACGAAAATGTTTATTTCAAAAATTACCAAAAAAAAAAACATGTCATTCTGGCAACCAGGCGTCATCAAAAGACGGATTGGAAATATGAATTATATGAACGACAGACATAGGTTTGCCCACAAGCGGCATATAAATCAGATCAGAAAAAAATTAACGGAAGACAAAATCAACACGCCTCAGGAGGAAGAGGCGTTAGACACCATCTATGATAGATTTGATATGCAAATTCCCCAGGTGGAACCTGAACAGAAAAAGAAAATCAACGAAACGGTTGATTATTGATTCAAAAAGGAATAAATATTAAAAGGACATTTTAAGTAAAAAAAAATTGGAAGTGGGTTATTGGGCACCTTCCCTGTTTACACTAATATGGACTCTTCCTAAGGATATATATATAGTAGTAGTTAATAGTGAACTACCGTGTTAATGTATCCCAGCCATCTAGTCCTGAAGGTAACATTGCCCAGTCTCACATCTCGTATTATCTAGCATTTCTCTTGTATTCGACTAACCGAATTGTACGACATTCTACTAACCCTCTGTGTATCTATTCCTCTTCAATATATTGCGTTTTCTACCGCATTACTCTGCATTGTGTATTTATTGGATCTAACCCCAGGTCTACAACATGAAGTGAATTGTGGTTATTATAACTAAAGATGAAAAAACTAGTAAATCCTGCGATATAGTTCTATCCAAGGGTGCAAATAATATTATGTATATCAAATATGTTTAAAGTGGAAAATTGATAGAGCTGAGGAAAGAAACAGACAGTTCTACGAACAATCAAATTGGCGGGTTGAGAGAAAAAAAAAGACTCCGAAAATAATAAACATAAATTATATATTAATAAATTTCTAATAGATTTGAAGCAATAGTTTCGTACGATCACTTGTTCATTACATTAATAGGTAACCGTATGAGAACAGCAGGTACTATAAGCTTGAATCTACGTGTGATTTAATGGATAATGGCTCAGATTGGTTATTCGGAGAGCCGTGTTCGGATTTCATTTGTGTTCGTTACATTAACATACGAGCAACACAGGAAAGATATGAACCCACTTAGTATTCTCCCAATTTTGGGTTAATTATTAAATCGTTACAGTCCTAAGAAAAACTCATACAATCTGAAATATTTCTGGTTTTAAATGAACTTGAAAGGGTTTATAACCCATAGTAAATTAAAGAAACAATGGGAGCTATTTATAGACTTTGGCAGAATAAATAATTTTTTTCCTAGTTTTCAAATCGCTAGTACGTGTCGTCGTTCTTTAAATCTATTCCTTACAGTAGATATATTGTTATGTCTATGCGTTTAGAAACTATTTTTTGATTAGCTATGTTTAAAGAAAGTATTTGAATAAAACTGGTTGAATACATTTGGTGTAAATTTTTCATGTTCAGATGAAATTTATTCATCAGTATCAGATTTAGCAATTACAACTGTAAGCGCTTTGATTTAGAACGGATTTGGCTTGTATTAAGATTTTTTGCCTGAGAGAAAAGAAGTAAAAATACAGTTGTAGCGCCAGATCGGCAACAATTCAGAAGTCGAAATTCGTTTCACTTGCATTTAACTTCCTTTCATCTACTCTGTCCTCACTTTAATTTTCTATCGATTCTCCTGTCACATTTTGCTTATTTTATACTGATCTAACGTTATTAAGAGATCAGTTTGAAACTGGCCTGGTGTTCACGCGTATGTGTCATTTCTGTGAACAATGCCGTCGAATTATTTCCTTTAGCCTGTGGCGCACACGCCCTTGGCAGAAACTACTTTAATTAGCAGAATAAGATGACAGTTAAAACGGTAGTATTTTTATGATTGACAGTATAAGTAAATTAGAGAAAGACGTTGGGAAGAGAATCTCCAGCAGACTTGTCCCAGTGCCAGAATTTGACCTCAACGCATACACAAATACGCATACATAGAACACTTGCTAATAATATTTTCGTTTCAAGTGGTTTATTTCGTCATTTTAAATAATGGAAATTTCGGTTGACATTGAGACGAGACTTATATTTTTCTAAATATTTTGTATGTATTGATATTACAAGAGAGAGGTTAGAAAATCGTGCATCTATTGACAGGAATATTTGTTTTCTTTCATTATATTTAATTTTCTTGACCATACATCGAAAACTTAGATTTCTTTCCATTACGCATTTTCAATTCAATTCATCTTTTAATTTATATTTATAACATATTTATTTTTTACATTATTAATCTTTCACCTGTGATTTGTTTCTCTTCTTTCATTTATTGGTTTCATTTTATTGTGTTTTTCCTCTGTTATTTTATGAATATATAGTTGTCAGTTCTTTTTCATTTTATTCTTTCATCCTCTTTTGAAACTGCATTTTGAATCTATTTCATTCTTTTTTTGTCTCTTTCTTTTCTTCAATTTCTTTTCTATCAACTCCGTTTCTTTATCATTTTTTTATAGGTTGTCTGTTTATCTTACCCTCATTTTTCTTTTCCACAAAACTGTCTCTTTGATTCTCTTTATTTTTCAAATTTTATATTTCATTTGTTGTTTTACCTTTCATTTTTCTTAATATTTTCTTGATCTCAATTTTTTCATTTTTTTAGTTTCGACATTCACTTTTCTTTTCTCGTTCTAATTTCTTTCATTCATTCTCTCATTTGAATTTAGTATCATATTTCCAATCATTTCTCAATTTGTTTGTATTTTATTTGTTACAGATTTTATTGTCGCTTCATTCATTCTTTCAGTCTTTATTCTATTTTCTTTCTTCATACTGTTTTTAACAGTCCATAATTGCATTTCTTTCACTTCTGTTTTTGGTTTAATTTTGTCCTATCTATATTCTTTTATTCTGCTCTTTCTCTTTTTTATTTTCAACATTTATTATTTCCTTTCTTTTCTATTTCTCTTTCTCCTATTTCTTTCATTTTATTCTCCTAATTTATTCTTTGCCTTACTATTCTTTCGCTTTTATTTCATTTACTTATTGACAACTGTTATTTCTTTTTCTCGTTTTAGCTTTTTTTAATTAACGTTTATTCTCTCTTTTTCTTTCGTTTGTTTTTATTTTATTATTGCTATTTCTTGTTTTCATTATTTTTATTTCCTTTTCATATTTTCTTTTATTTCTGACGAATTCTTTTCTTTTTCTCCTGTTCTCATTCTATCTAATTCTTTGATTTACTTATTAAAATTATTATTTATTTTATTTTCTCATTCTAACTTTTTTTGGTCCACAGTTTTTCTCTTTATATTCTTTTTCCACTTCCTTTCTTTCTTTCTTTGATTACTGACATTTATTATTTGTTTTCTTTTTTGTATCTATTTTTGTATTTCTTGCTTTTCATTTTCGACATTTATATTTTCCTTAAACCTTCTTTTCTCATTCTACAATTTTCTTTCTTTTATTCACTGGAAATTACTATTTCACTCCTATTCTACATTTCATTTCTTTTATTCATTGAAAATTAGAATTTCATTCACATTCGAACTTTTATTACTTCTATACATTGACAATTAATATTAAACACCCATTCTACCTTTTATTTCTTTATTGACAAGTACTATTTCGGTCCGATTTTACGTATTACTTTACTTATTCATTGAAAATTAAAATTTCACTCTTCATTCTAGCTTCTATTTCTTCTTTGACAATTACTATTTCACTCACATTCTACCTGTTATTTATTTTATTCATTTATATTTTTCTTCTTTATATTATCGATATTACATTTTCATTTTTTCTTTCTTTCTCTTTATTATCGATACTTATTCTTTGTTTTACATTTCTTTTTTTTAACTATTGACAGTTATTACCAATATCTTTTTTCTCTTGTTACATTTTATATAGTTTATATTTTCTGTCTCTTCTTTTATTCCACTCTCTCACTTTTCCCATTATTGACAATAATTATTTTCCTTCTTTTTATACTTCCTTCTTTTTAATATCGAGATTTATTCCTTTCGCCCCTTTTCTCTTTATAATTTATTCGTTTTTATTAATTTTTTGTCCTTTTTCTAACTTTTCTGAAGTTTACGTTTTTCTGCCTATATTTGTTTCAACTTTATTTTTACTTTCTTCTTTTATTATCGAGATGTATTATTTCCTTTCTTTTTATTGCTTTTTTTATATTTCTTTCTTGTATGTTTTTACATTTATACTTTAGTTTCGCTTTCTTTCTCTTTCTACATTTATATTTCGTTAAATTATTAAGGTATAATTTCTCACCCATTGTACATTTTTTTTCTTTAATAATTTACTCATTTTCAATTTATTCTTTATTCGTTCTTTTTTTAATAAATACATTTTTCTTATTCTTTCTCTTCCTACCTTCTTTTGTTTTATTCTCAACGATTATTCTTTCCTTTCCGTATCTTCATTTTTATTTTTTGCTTTCTGTTGTAGCTTTAATCCTTCATTCAATCAGTTAAGTGCCGTACGTGAAACACGCTTAAGCGATCATGTCTCGAAAGAGACATGACTGACTGGGTAGAACAATATCCCGCAGTAGGTTGCCATTGCTTTCTGCGGTAGACTGGTTGCCGACCAAGGCTATAGAACCAAATCTGTCCTGTTATTTAACCCATAACTGGAAGGAAGAGACGGATTAATACCTTTCCCATGGATATTTGCGCGTAAGTGAATGCAATGGATTCAGCTGGAATTCGAAATCGGCTCCCCGATTTCTCGTTCTGAGCCTATATCCATTGCACCACAACGCACATCCTCGTTACCAGAGTTTTTTTTGTCTCTCGTTGTTACATTTTTGATAGGTTTTTCTGCTTTATTTTTTTCTTTCTTGATCAACATTTACTATTTTATTTCTCTTTCTTTCGTTCTTTTACATTATTTCTATTTCGTCCTTTCGTGCATTTTCCTTGCTGCAACTAAACATTTCCTTTGCTCCTTTATTTGCTTTGCTTTATATTCGACATTAAACATTCTTTTTAGAATAATTCTCTTTGCTCTTGGTCTTAACTCTACCCACAACAAAGGTTCACAAGTACGCTAACTCGCGTACACTTCTATGGAACATCTGAGAACATTGAGCCAAAGGCTTTTTCATTTTATAATGTAATTGCACTCAGATTTCAACATTCTGATGCCTGCACACATACAGAATTATTGGGATATATTTTTCAATTGCTTGAGAAAATAGTAATACATTCAGTGCTTTACACCCAAACACATAGAAAGATATTTAAAAAATGTTTCAATACAGCATTTCATATATTGAAGAGCACATACGCACATACACATATTAACACCCATACATATACGTATACACATGTTATGTTAAGAGCTATTTCACAAAATCCGTAATATTAAAATAAACATAATTGTGCAATTCTTAGACGAATATAGAACATTTCAGTATCAAGTAAAATGTGTATATACATACAATGACAAGCGCACAGATAATTTATATATATATATATATATATATATATATATATATGTGTGTGTGTGTGTGTGTGTGTGTGTGTGTGTGTGTAACGTAAAATACTTGGTATATAAGTCCGGTAAATTCCCATGGAGTTGAACTGAAAAGTGTTTAATGTTAAATTTGTTTATTCGATTTTACAGAGTAAAAGATTTAATTTTTTTTTAGATATGCTACAATAATATGGGTAATAGGTATCACAGCAGAAACAACCTTCTATATCTTTTGGGTCTGATGAGCAGCTTTTTTCTGCTATGAAATACGTATTACCCATAAAATTGTAGAATTTCTAAATTTTTGCTAAATTATATATATATATATATATATATATATATATATATATATATATATATAGTGTTGATAGTGTTTGGTAACAGGATTGTTGACTTTTCAGTGTTTGAACTGATACAATTATTTTGTTAAGCAAGTATGCATTATAAATTTGTTGATATTAGGATAAACATGAGGGATTGTTTGGTAGAATGCAAATAATTTTTTGCTTTAACTGAGTAGATTTATGCCGACTTTGAAATTTCTTGAGGATAACGTTAAGGTGTGGTCACTCATGAGAACGAGAACAACTCAGCCCTGATGAGAGACGACATCAAAACTGTGTTTTCACGAAGCTTTAATGTCAGCATGAACCTGCTCAGTTTAAAGTGAGATAAAATTTGCATTATATATATATATATATATATATATATATATATATATATATATATATTCTCTTTTTCTGTATATGCATATAAATATATAGAAAGGAAATTAGTTCTCTCTGCGACTGGCGTGTGTATACACTGCTTATATACAACAAGTTAATATTTCCTTTCGACACTGATAAGCTGTGATACAACGAAACAGGCTTGTATGTGGATGACTAATATATATATATATATATATATATATATATATATATATTCTCCATATATATGTATATATTCCCCCTCTTTCTCTCTCTCTCTCTATATATATATATATATACATCTACATGTATGATTGTATGCATGCACGTAGGTACCTACTATTAGTATATATATTTTTATAAACACTAATGAATGTTCTATTGCGATCTGCGCTTAAATATCACTTATGATGCGTGCCACAGCATGAAAGCGATGTATTTAACGGTAACTCAATATATATATATATATATATATATATATATATATATACTATAGTCATCCGCTGGCAGATGTGTTTCGCTGTATTACAGCTCATCTCTACGGCTTAGACTCCGTTCGCTTCCTAACCGAGGATTGAAACCCGACCGAATATATATATATATATATATATATATATATATATATATATATATATATATGGTATATTTAGCAGGCAAGTATTTATACAAGGTATTTTGATTAAAAATATCATGTTCTGCCTCTTTATTTTCGTATCTTTTTCGAGTGTTCGAATAACATTTTGTGCTTTGAGAAAAATTTCTTGATAAATTGCCTGATGAACATGTTCACTGAAGAAATTGTCCGAGTACTTTTTACCGCCGTAGTCATTTTAAATAATCAATGCGGTGTCTGTGTCGCAAGAAAAATTCCTTTGTCTACAAACTGGTGTTTCTTTTGTTGAGCGGGAATTTAAATTTTGATTACTCTAACGTACCGTCTTCTGTAACGGTTATTGGGAACAAAGTTTCATCAAAATGGAATGCGATTATAGTATACTTTTAATACAATATAATACGTACATTTAAGAAGCATGAATCAATTCAAACAATTTTCATTAAGTACAAACGTCAAGCTGTATTTACCTAATTTTGTATCTTTATTTTACAATTTCCGAATTAGATAGTTTAGATTTATTGAGGTTCTGATACATCTGAGCATCATTGTAATTTCTCTTTGTATGAGAGAAACTCAGAATATTTTTGCATTAGTACATTCGTTCATTGTGAATCCCATAATTTAGCTAGAACTCACTTAAACAAAACTCAATTGGATGAATTGGACTGCTTAAATACAGTTCTGAAAGTCTTCTTGATTTTATATGAACAACATATTATTTCACCGAGTCCACTGTGGCTGTTTTCTTAGTGCTGTTGTTCACGTGCACCCTTCTATCGCAAGTTTGCCGGAGCTGCTTTCATGTATTCAGGGTAGTTGTTACATTTTAGAGTCGTGCTTATAGTGATCATTTCTTGATCAAATGTCTATGGGTCACCACATTTAACATAAAAATGGTCTTCAAAATAGTTCAGTTCTTTGAAGACACCTCGTTCGAGATATGCCTTCCAGAGAGAACTTGATTAAGGATATAGCTCTGGTGAGGAATATAAAGGAGATACACGCCAACCCTTAATATAAGACAGTAGCAAAAACGTAAAGCGGAAAATCGTTGTATATATTATTATTAGACGTGGCAGATTCCCCATGGAGGAAAACCTGACATCAACGCTCATTTTCAAATGAACTTGAAATAATAAAGCATATCACTGGAAAATACAAAACTGTTTTAACTATATCTGGTAGGCCAAAGAAATCTCTGAATTTTCCAAAGATAGACATGAATACAATATGTAAACCAGTAAGACGATGGACAAGAGAAAAACAATAACAACACTAAATTGTGACATGGTCTTCGCTAATAATGATAACCGAGATGTTATATTTATCACTTCCAAAAATTCGTTCACTTATGTACTCAAGGACACACAGCTCTGTGAATAAAGACGTTGATTGACTCAAAGTGTTGTGAGTTCAAAACAAGTTTGAACAAAAAACAATTGGAGAGGTGAGTTAAGAGGGAGATAACTGATTCCGAGAAATGACAAACTAGAACAATTTACCCCGATAGGTGATATAAACGGTTCAGTTCGAAATTCCAGTCACCTGGTTAAATATGGTGTTCTGTGGAGAGACAGTAAATGTAGTGTTGCGTATATGTATTAATATAGGGATCGGGAAAAATATTATCGTTATTTCCTGAGAATAAACTGTTCGCGTGGAACTTCTTATGCGGATGATTCATTCTTATGTACGTTGCATGGTGGGTGTCTGTTGTAAATGTCAGCGCTGGTGGAACGGAGGATTGTAGCTCGTCAGATCTATTAGACTGGTGATAGGAGAACAAATCTTTCTCAGAGTGTGAAACTATCCAATGCTTTTTTCGGCGTCTTCATGTACACATCTTTTCAATATATTAATCACTATTTCCCACGTAGCAAATATTGCGTGCACCTTCCATATTAAGTGAATATTGATCTCTGCACTATAATTACGCATCTGAAGGCGTATCCCCTCCTGGGATTTGGGATGACACAAAACCTGAATAGCAATTAAAAGTTCTATTAAACTCTTTTTCAAAATAACCATTTTAGATATTTGTTACGTCTTTTAATGATTGATATTTGGTACTTTTTTGTGACTGGTTTTGGCGGGTAACTGTTTATAATATATATTTTGCGCTCTTGTGAAGTATGACATATATATCCCATCCGCTGAAAATATACAAAATATATATACTTTTTTACATGTCACCTGCACAGTATAGTAGAGCCAGATGGTCCCTGGCTCTGATAAAACGAGCATCTTGACACAATTCACTTCGCCAGAAATTTGGAAACAGCATGCTGTACGGCTTGGCTTTTGGGTTGAAAGCTTCAATGCAAACATTTTAGAGTATTTCGGTGTCAGTCTGAGGATATTGCATAAGACTGGAAGAAGAGATGAAGAATGTATCCAATCACTAAAGTTTGCATGAAATGATCACTAGTGATGGCGACGTTATATTTCCATTCATCTTCCAATTGGGCGTTATTGTCAGAGGCTTACATCATATGCCCTGAAAAGATAATGCTGCCTTGGCGCAAGTGGATGGCTACTAAAAGACACTCTGTCTAGTGTCAGAACATTGCTCCATGCCCCACAACCTAAAAAGCCAACTCATGGCTATCAACCAATTTATGCGACCATATCTCCTGTTAGATTAAGAGCTTAAACAAGGAGAATACATAGAAGAACTAAAAACTTACTGTACATTTTTTCCTGCTTCAAATATAACGGTTGAGAAATTGCGAGCGTTCATTTACATGAAAATTATACAAAATGGAATTTTTTATTTGTTGTAATATCATGATCATGCACGTGTTAAAACATGAAAAAACTGTTCTTTTTACAAACATTTTAGTACATTACTACAATATTCATAGCTGATTCTATTAATTTACACCTTGAAAGATTTAATGAATATTGCATCGAGAATTAGATTAGACGGATTTTTTTGTCGTATATTTAGTTTGTGATTATTGAAGCGAAATCTAAAGCTATTACCGGATTCGCCGATATATCCACTGTTGGGGCAAATTGAGCAGAAGAGAAAGTAGATGCCAGATTTATGCCAATTAATAAATTTCATCTTAACACACAATAATTTTAAATTCAACAACAAACACTATTTATAGATTAGCGGCACAGCAATGGGCACGAAAATGGCACCAAGTTATGCCAATATCTTTATGCATATTTTAGAAAAAAAGATACTAGACAGTTCACAATACAAACCATCACATTATTTTAGATACATTGATGATATTTTCTTAATATGGACTCATGGATTAGAAAAATTAAAAAACTTCTTCACTTTCTGCAACAACTTCCACAATACAATCAAATTTACCATGGAGTACTCATACACATCCGTCCCTTTCTTAGACGTCATGGTAAAATTAAATAAACATACACTTTCCACCAGTCTATACAACAAACCCACAAACCAACATAAATTCCTACACTTTAACAGCTGTCATCCCCTCAAATTAAAGAAATATATCGTATACACCTCATTTATTAGAATAAAACGCATTTGCTCAGACCATCCAGATTTTCTAAACAACATTAACAACCTGACAAAACAGTTTCTAAAATGTAAATATCAAATAAAAATAATAAAGGAAGCACTATATAAAACCATCCACATAGATCGTAGCACACTTCTCACATACAAAAAACGAAAAGATAACAACCGAATTCCCATGGTTTTTAACCATAATCAATATTCCTACTCACTTATCAAAAATTTAAAAAATGATTACAGGAACCTCCAATCAAACAAAAAACATCAAAGACATTTTCGATAAACCACCCATAAATGCAAAGAAACAAACACCCAACCTATCAACTATCCTCACTTCTAACAAATATTTAAATAATACAAACCTATCAGGGAATTTAAAATGTGGAAAGCCTCGCTGTTTAATTTGTAAACATTTAATAACAGACAAAACATTCTCTGTACCCAACACCAAAATAAAATTACATCCACCAAACCTTATTTGTGACAGCAAAAACATCATCTACTTTCTCTTCTGCTCAATTTGCCCCAACAGTGGATATATCGGCGAATCCGGTAATAGCTGTAGATTTCGCTTCAATAATCACAAACTAAATATACGACAAAAAAATGTATACTCCCCAATTGCAGCCCATTTTAATCAACCTGATCATACTTTAGAAAATTGCAAATGTTTACTAATAGACTCCAATTTTAGTTCTACATACACACGCAGAAAGAAAGAAAAATACTGGATTTTAAAATTAAATACACACAAGCTAGGGTTAAATAGGGACTTAGGTGTGTTGAATCTTTACAAATATTTCAATAGGTAAAAAAAAAAAAAAAAAAAATTTCAGATATTCCAAGAAATTTTTATCTAAAACAAACAGACTTTCTCTACGGACGTGCCGCATGTTGTGAACAAACACACCACGTGATGTAAACAAAAAAAATATTCGGACGCTATCTTGAAATACGTTTCTAATTCAAATTAAAAAATCACTTGTTTCTGATGAAGGACCGAGGACGGTCTGAAATATAAAATATAATAAAAATAAACAAATACTGTTCAAAAAAAGTACATTTTTAAATTCAAAACTTTTTATTAAGATTCTTTACTATACATATTAAGACAGTATACGTGGATGATCGTCACTTTATATATATATATCGCCAGATCAGTACCTATCACATTACAGACTCTCCTTTGGAGCTTGTCAAGAACACTGAGGAGAACGGCAGGGGCACCTGACCATAAATGGCAGCAGTACTCCATGCACGGACGGATGGTTGACTTGTATATATGCAGGATGTATTCAGGTGGAAAAAAACTTCTGAATCGACATAGTGACCCAATCTTCTTAGCAGTAGATTTTGCTACGGATTCAATATAGTGCTTCCATTTGAGGAGAGAAAGACAGAAATTCTATTTACGTTACACTCACACAACGCTATACTTTTGTATGTGTCTGTTACCCTGTGTTTATATTTTACTCAATGCGCATATAAAAATCCCGTTGCATATGATTATGTGCACACACACACACACACACGCACACACACACACACACACACACACACATATATATATATATATATATGAACTATATGTTTATATATATATATATATATATATATATATATATATATATATATATAAACCTATAATTCATATATATATATATATTTAACAATTAGGTTATTTTATATTTGCACATGTATTTACATATGTGTATATCATATATAGATTCAGGCTTTTATAGAATATGAGTCTCTACATATGTTATATACACGCATCTAGATATAATTGCATGTATGTGTATACGCTTAATGCCTACTTGCCGCAAAGTTTGCATATATCTTCTACTAAATTCCCACTTTCGAGGCCACTTGTCTTTCAAACCTGACTTGCTGACAACCGGGAACAATCAATTGCACGCTGAGTACCTTTTATCTCGAACGGATATCTATTTCTACTCTGTTCAAATCTTCTCCGTCAATGTTGGGTGGCGGCGATGTGTGTCAGTTTACTACCCATAAATCATCGCCTTGCGTATCGCCATCCTGTCTCTTTCGTACATATACATCAGGTATCTTTCTAAAAACAGCACTTTGAAACCAGTGCTACTCCCAAGGCAAGCCGAACTATGTCTTTCCAGTTGCTGTGTTGATACCAGACATGAAATAAAGGAACGTATTGAGAGGCAGGCTCTAGGTCATGTGGCTACTTCTGTAGGGGCATCGTGCTGAAGTCTTGTGTAAGTTAGATAAATATCGATCGACATTAGCCGAAAGACATGTCGATTCTGCCACTTGGGGGATTTGAAATCATTTTAGAAACTTGGATAAATTCTGACACGCATACGTATTTTACTGAAAGTCAGGCAACCTACAAATTTTAAGATATTCATCGAGTTATCTGATTTTCAATATATGCAGAATTTTCACGTACTTTAATGCTATTGAAATAAAGGAAAACTGCGAAATAAAATTGTTTATAAGATGATTATATTTTGTTGTGAAACTGATCAATAAATCCTGAATATAAGCAAGAATTGAATTAAGCCGTGAATTTACCTTCCATTCTGATGCAGAATCTGACGAATATATATATATATATATATATATATATATATATATATATATATATATATATATATATTACTTTTTTAGAGAATGTGCAAACTAGAAACTACTAAATTTTGTTTAGACATTGAAATAAGAATTTTACACCGGGTAGTTATTAGTCATGATCAGAAACGTGTTATTGAAAAAAATAAAAAAAAGCATTATTTTCTTTTTATTTTTGGAATTTTCTGTTTGTGTGATGTAAACATATTAAAAACATGGAAAAGAATGAAGAAAAAAATCAGAAAATAACTTGAGAAATAAGAAAAGAAGAAAATGGAAAGGTACAGAAGAAATAGAAAATGAAGTGGAAAATGAGAGAGAAAATATAGAGAGGAAAGGGCGAATAGAAACGGTGAAGGGAGAGATACATGTTAAATTTTGGCGGGAAGTGAATTGCAGATAAGAATTGACATCGTTTACAAGGTGTCTCGGCTGAAATATGTTTAGCATATTTTGAAAAAAAAATTATAAAGTAAAACGAAAAAAAGAAAAAAGAAAAAATGTAGACGTCGAAGAAAAAGACAGAACGTGAAGAAGAGGGAAATAAAAAGAAGGAAATGGAAAAAAGGAAGAAACGAAAAAGACAATGGAAAGTCTAAGAGGGTGTGAATTGTAGACAGATATAGACATCGGTCTTAATTCACATTCGGCCACATTTTAAAATTTGTCTCTCTTGGCCGTTTTTATTGTCTTTAACCTTTCCTCCCTCTCTCCATTTTCACAATTTTTCCAGTTCACTTTCCACTACTTCTGTATTTTTCCTTTTCCTTTTTATTTTCTTTTCTTTAGAGAATTACTAGACAGGAAGAGAGAGAGAGAGAGAGAGAGAGAGACAGAGAGAGAGACAGAGAGAGAGACAGAGAGATTGTACTTTCCCTTTATTATTCGACGCTTTAGAGTCCAACAGATCAGCTGTTAAGCCTAACATTCAGGCGAGCCTCAAATAAGATTTTGTTATATTGGTGTCTTTTCCCTTAATTGTTACACGTGTGTGTGTGTGTGTGTGTGTGTGTGTGTGTGTGTGTGTGTGTGTGTGTGTGTGTGTGTGTGTGTGTGTGTGTGCATATATTAAAAACAAAAGGCCTTAGTAAAATAAGAAGGTTGTCAAACTTTATGGACAGTGGTGTGTCTTCAAGGCCTGTATCTGTTTAACAATTTTAGACAGATGGAACACGAGTTTGAGCAATTCTGCCCGAGAATGATGATCAACTTCCACATGATTCCACGAGTGTACCGCAAGACTATTTACTGCGTGCGATAAATCCACAGCAGCAGGTAAGGCTATCATTGAATCGAGCAGCATGCTGTTAATTTTCCTTAAGATTTAAACATAGTTAATGCCGATGTTCAATTCGCATTTACAAAAGAGAGCGTCTTAGTAGTAAATTCGCAAAGGAGATCCTATTAATAAAACAATTTAAAAACGTAAATATTAAAATTATCTAGACAATAGCTCTTAATTTTATTAAAATTATTTATTAACAGAGCCAGCACACACACACACACACACACACACACACACACATATATATATATATATATATATATATATATATAAATTTTCGCGTTTCGAAACTGACCATGTGTTTTTAGATCACCCGAAGAAGAGGCGACCAAAACACATGGTCAGCTTCGAAACGCGAAAGTTTTTTCGTAGTGATACTATGAATTTATAAACCATTGTAACAACTATTAGAATATATATATATATATATATATATATATATATTATTTATATATATATATATATATATATATATATATATATATACAAGGTTATATATATATATATATATATATATATAAACTTATTTATAAATGGAAATCTGTCTATGTACGTGTATGTCGGTGTGTGTGTCCGTTACCTATAGAATCCGAAACGGCTGAACCGATTTTCTTGAAAATTTACACAGTTTTAATATAAGCATCTGCGAGTGTTCGTAAATAAGTTTTGTGTCGAGGTGCTCCTGATAAATATCGATAATCGATAATCGAAAAAATCGGGTTATAGAAGGAGTGGTCCGATTTTAATCAAATTTGATACACTCATAGACAAAGACATAAGAAAAGATATTCAGAAGTTTCAAGGTTGCAGTTATTACAATAGTGCAGAAAATCGATAATATATATATATATATATATAAATGAAAGGCAAGATGTTTGTGTGTGTCTCTGGTAATCTGCCTGTATGTCTGTATCTTTTTCAGCCCTTTTATTTTAGTCTTTGTTTCGGGTTTGGCTCTAAGTAGGTATAATTTTAGTTCTTAAACTCAGCCATGATGCCATTTACTAAAGGGAACTTATTTAGCCTTCAAAGTTCAGATTACGACAAAAAAAGTATTTGATATCGATACCAGGAAAACAAATTTTGACTTACATCCATTCATTTTTCATCGGTCTACGGTTTCGCTTTAACTGGAAACACTACTGCATTTTAGTCTTTCGTGCCAACATCCGAAGTGTCTGCGCTCCAGGATCATGCATTAGTTTTAAAGCTTTTATCACACCCGAGCAACGCCGGGCTATATTGCTAGTATATATATATATATATATATATATATATATATATATATATATATACTACTGAGCGCCCATAGCTCAGAGCTAGAACCGCCGACTGACGCCAATTTGGTCGGGTTTCATATCTGGGTTAAAAACAATCGGATGTCTAACCGTACTGAGAAGCTGTGATACAGCAAAACAGATCTGTCTGCAGATCACTACATACATATTAGTTTAAACATTATTTTCTAATGAATACTCGTTTTCTACATGATGCACTGTTTTATCAGTGCTTTTAATTTTATTTCCATCTACCGGCTTGAATATACGAGATATTTTGTTTTTCATTTTTCTAAAAAGATAACTGAGCCAGTTTTACTGTATTTATTCTGCTCTACCTAATTATTGAGCGCTTGTTTGTTAGTTGATTACTCGTGTCAGGTTTTTTTCTTTGGTCTACGTGCTGATTTGGTCTGAATTCTTTGACTGGTTTTCATTCACTTAGCTCTCTCTTTTTTAACACTATTTTTTCCCATTTTCATAGATTCGTCGAAGTTTTTCGACATGAATATTGTTATTATCTCTTTTATATATATATTAGTCATCCACATTCAATCCTGTTTTGCTCTATCATAGCACATCAGCAGTATGGCTAGGCATCTACTTGCTTTTACCTGGGATCGAAACTAGTTTCAGTCGGAGTGCCTACTACCTAAGTGTGGCTGAGAGGTGGATGAAATTTTATCATGTGATATATATATATATATATATATATATATATATATATATATATATATATATATATATCCGGTACAATTCAGTAACAACCCAACATTTCTCTAAAATATGTTTGTTGAATATGTTAGATAAGGAGAATTTATTGATGCCTCTATTTAGTTTTTCTACATTCTACATTCTATTACTTGATGGGGGTTAGAGAGAGAAAAATTTGTGTGTATTGTCATTTGTTTCAAGCACTTTCAGATATTCTATTGCCATTTTTACAGGTCTTTGTTTTTAAGGGTTGTTGTTTTTCATGTTTGTCTGTTTAAAATTTTAGCTTTTATGCTCTTAAATAGTAGTAGAGTTTATTCCGAGATTCTGATGGATCCACCTAACCAGATTGCGGAAATAACCTGGGGTTGAGCTGGCCTGGTTCAATATATTGTAACAGGTAATCAATGACTGGCTCTAGTAATTTCTGAAAAGCTTTTGAGTATCTTCTCTCGCAAATAAATCATTGCCAGACAATATAAATGTAGCAACTGAAATCAATGGATGATAAAGTGAAAACCTGTCACGAGTCCAAAACCAGTGATAAAAAGTTATGACCACATTACCAGGCTATTAAATATACGGAAACAAGTGGTTTGCATTGTAGGCATAAATGGTTAAATCTCTTCCGGGATATAACTAGTTTTGTAGTAGTTCTGTTTTCCAGTGCTACGACTTATTGACAAAAATATCTTTAATCAACTCCGACTTTTTAAAATATATTATTTTGAAATTTTTTCTATCAGAAAAAAATAATAAAAGCAAGCTGAATTCAAAATATATTGCAAAAAGACTGATATTTTTAGGAAAGTTTGGTAATATTTTCGATCTTGCATGAGAAACTTAAAAAACGTTTGACTGGGTGAGATATGCCGATAATCTTTACAACTTGAAGGGTTATAGCGGCGAAATTTTAACTAATTCAATCTTCCTTATTAAAACAAGAAGTGATATTTGGTTACTGTTATTCTTCTCGTTATGTCTTTATGTTAATCAATGGATAGGCTTATTCTTGATTCTAAATTTTTCGTATCACGGACTCTTCCATTATCATCGACTCAGTTATTATAAATAACATGAAGATATAGAAATTTAATCCTGTCTTCGTAGAAATTCTACTTGCTTTACATTCAGCTACTATCTTACAATATCTAAATGGAATATAAATCGTCACGTTCCAACTCTTTTAATCCTCATCAGTTTCTTCTACTCAGAAATATTTTCTTAGTATCTTTAACTATCAGGAGTTCCGTGTGACTAAATGGCTTCTTCATCTTCCTTCGGTAAAAAAAAATAATAATAATAATAAACTACAAATGAACACCACAAAAGATGTGAAGCCCACCAATATATATATATATATATATATATATATATATATATATATACACACACACAAATTTCGTTAAATACGAGAAGTAACAAGGTACTGAGTTTAAGTCATTTTAATTGTATTTTATTTTTATATTTTTTCTTGCCTGTACATACAAATAAGTTTGAATGATTCTTGATAGTTTATGTCCAAATAAAAAGAACATTAAAAGAACATTACAAACTTAAATAAAAATCTTAATCGTTGTAATTAATGAAACTTGATTAAAAACGATTGCTCTCCAAATGCAATATATATATATATATATATATATATATATATATATATATATATATATATATATATATTTAAAACGTGTCTGATATATTAGGATTGGTGTCCGATGTACTATGATTGGTGTCCGATATTCTAATATTATATTTTAAGGAGACCATATGTGGTTTTGGGTATCTACCTTACCGTTCATTCTGTTATCCTTGACGAAATTGTATCGTTCAGAGTGTCAAACTTGTAGAGTAAAAAGGTGCCCTGTTTATCTTAGACTTTCTTTGATTGGAACTGATTGTGAACATCGAACTAGACAAATTTCATCTAGTGACCGTAACTGTTTTTTATCCGGCTGAGGTTCGTACAGTTTTCAAACATGCCCTATTTTTTGTTCTTGGCGCAAAAATAATCTCCCTCTCCACTAGGTTAATGCTTCTTTTTCTTCTTTTATGGGCCATTTTCTTTCAGGATGTAGGCGATCATGGTTTTCCACATCTCCCTGTCCCTGGTGGGTCTAAGCACCCTTTCTCCTATTGCACTATGCAACCCTTGTTCCGCCATCCACCTGATCAGGTCCTTCAAATATGTTATCCGCTGTTTTCTTCTGTCCTTTTCCCCTCTATCTGGTCTGTTAGTATCAGGTTCTCCAAGTTCTCCTTCCTCATTGCATGTCCCAGTAACTTTAGTTGTGTCTTCCTGATGCTCAGTATTAATTTCTTTTTCGTCTCCATCCTTTCTAAAACCTCTTCATTGCTCACTTTCTCAGTCCATGTTATCCGCAGTATGCTTTAAGTTTTCAGCTGCTTTAAGTTTCATCTTCGAAGATATTGCCTAACATTCACTGCCATATTGAAGAACCAACATCACATAGCAATTCAGTACTCTCATCTTCGTTTCTAATGAAATTTTCCTGTTTCTTAATACTTTACTCAACTTTTGGAATGCTTCTTTCGCCATGCGATTCGCCTTCAAATCTCAGTGTTACACTTTCTGTCTTCTGTTCGAACACTTCTTAGGTATTGAAATTTCTGCACTGCTTGATTTTAAAGTCCCTCACCTATAATTGGCATTTTGCGCTAACCTTTTTTGCTGATGACCATGCACACGGTTTTCTTGCAGTTTATTTGTACTCTTTTTCTTTTTGTCACTCTCAGCTACCTTCTGTAGAAGGTCTGAATTGTGGATTCGGTGATAACTACATAGGGAAAACTACTTCGTGCCTGGATATGAGAATTAAATAATACGTTCCCACTAAGGTCAGGAATCACACCTTGGTATTGAATGAGCCTGTCTAGAATACTTACGGTTCTGCTATATGTGAGCACGTATTAAATGATAGAAAGTGTGCTACTAAATTTAGTGTTGATTGGTTCAAACTTGTGTCCCGGTCACAACCTATATTTCATTCGAAAATAATCGAGGCCCTTTACATCGGGGACCGCAAATTTTATTATGCTTTAATTTGACTTATAGCATAAATATTTAAAAATGTAGTTTAAATAAAATTTTTATACGTACCTATACCATAAAAAGCAACAACAATCTAGACGATAAATATGAAACAATAAACATACATATTAACAAGTGTTACAGCAATGTTTTGCTGATTGAAAATTGGAATAAGCCCACATTTATCAATATAATTCTGAAAGGCTCAACTTTAACCATCAAAATCGCGCTAATTCGAAGCGAATTATCTGATATTGGCTGTATATTTCCTAATCTACACATATTTCTTTATATTTATTAAAGAACGCCAGAAATGAAAAATGCGGTTATTATGAAAAGGAATCGGATATATATTATGGATAATTGTTATTTTATTACTTTGATGAAAAAGAAATGAAAAAATGTGGATATGCTAAAATATATATATATAATTTTTGGCTGAAATTAAATCCAAAATACGATGTTTAGAACGGCTCATGATGAAACATAATACACATTCATTTTCTGTTATATTTAACCGTATATCTGTAGAAAATTATCTGCAGCCTCGATACACTATATATATATATATATATATATATATATATATATATATATATATATTAGAGAGGATGATAAACAATTGTTATTTGAGCAACATAGAATATTTTCCAGTTTAAATTATGGAAATTTATAATAGGTAATCATTTTGTTTATACGACTTCATTAAACATTTCCAAGTGCACAATAACTGTCTAAATATCTATCTAAAATTTGCAGACCCCAGAAAATCAATGTAGTTAAGCAATTCATGATAAACTACATGATTGTTTCTAAAAAGTCTAATAGGTTATCGTTGAGTGTGACTTCAATATACTTTGAAAAAATTATACGGAATGTAAAAACGCGCTAGCAAGCGTCAATGTCAATAGCGAATATTAACTTTGACAGAAATGTTTTATTACACGACTGAGGGTAAGACTACGGTTAGACATAAGAAAACTATTTTATATCTGATTGATTCAGTAGCTACATTGCACGGTTACAAACAGAAGTTTTCGAAGTTTTTGTTCCAAATGGCGTGTTGGAGGTATTGTTATGACGTGGACAATATATCTAAAGACGTGCAGAATGGATTCAAATGAAACTTTCAAGGATGATTAGCCACAGGACTGACATGAGATGAGTTTTTTGTTTTATTTGGGGATGTAAACAAATTTGCTTTTAAGGCAATATTTATTTAAGGCATTTTTCATAATCTCTTTTTCCTTTCATCAAAGAGAGAATGATGCGATTTTTTTAATAATCTACGTTCTATTACTTTAGAGATGTGTTAGATCAACTGCTTGCTTGCTTTATATGTATGGAAATACAATATCAGTTTGTAGATTAAATTCTACATCTAAATATTAGACAAATCTTTTATTCATTTCGATTTTTATTTCAAAATCGAGGTTTTTGTCCGAGTCTCTTATTAGTACGTCATCACTGTATAAGCCGTGCTGTTGTATGTGTAGTATATTATTTTACTTTACAATGTACAGTCCTAATAGTTTCGAGTATTCTCAACCATCCATCCGTGCATGGAGTACTGCTGCCCTTTATGGTCAGGTGCCCCTGCCGTTCTCCTCAGTGTTCTTGACAAGCTCCAAAAGAGAGTCTGTAATGTGATAGGTACTGATCTGGCAACTCGACTGCAGACACTTCCCCATCGTCGAAATGTGGCCTCCCTTTGTCTGTTCTATAAATACTTTCATGGCTTCTGCTCGGACGAGCTTAAGTCACTGGTGCCTCCTCAACAGGTGTTTACTTGTGCAACCAGACTGGCAACTGGGTCCCACCCATTCACAGTCAGGTTAGCCAAATGCAGACGACAATTCTACTCCTACAGCTTCTTCTCTCGCACTTCCCGCCTGTGGAACTCGCTCCCGTATTCTTGCTTTCCTGAGGGCTACAACCTCCAGAAATTTAAATGCAAAGTCAATACTCATCTACTAACCACTGGACTCTAGCTCTCTCCCCACCCCGGTATAACCTTCCCTTTCTCTCCACCTATGCATCTGTCATCGCACCTACTTTCTATTGTTCCTTTCTAACTAGTTTGTACTCCTCACTGTTTTCTAATTAATCTTTTTACATTTATGTAACCCCCTGCACATCAGTGGCGTTTCCCCCTTGCTCGGGGTGAAATGATTATATATATATATATATATATATATATATATATATATATATATATATATATATATAATGTAAACTTATAGTTATACCGGTTTCGAATAACACTCCGAGCACATACGCGGAAGGAAAAAATGGTGATAAAAAAAGAACGACCTAAGCACTTGAATATCAGTCAAAATACGCAGGCCAAAGAAAAAATCCCGAGACGAGTAACCTAAAACAAAAAGTGCTCAATACACAAGTAGAGAAGTAGAGCAAACAAAGTCAATAACTAACCTAGAGACCCAACGAACCTACCAAATTTCATCAAATATATATATATATATATATATATATATATATATATATATATATATATATATATATATACTGGCGTCATTAGAATGTATTATTTGGAAGAATTCGAAAATGCAACCCATAACAACATAGGAGATGCCATCAATTGATATGATACAGCTGAGCCCGCTTGACTACGAATGTTTTCGCAGTCTTAGCGAAGTCGAATCATGCTTTAAAAACACAAATTTTCAATTTTTCTTAAATAGCAATATCTGCTCTGAAAGTGCATGTTAATATAATTAAATATAAACAATGATACGGAAAGTTCCGGAGATTAACGTAATGGATTATTGTTTTTTTCTTATGCTAAATCATACACCTTTGTCTAAAAAAAACATGGTAGAATTATACACACACACACACACACACACACACACACACACACACACACACACACACATATATATATATATATATATAAAAAAAAATAAATATATAAATATATTTATAAAAAAAATAATATATATATATATTTATAAAAAAAATAAATTTCGAAGCGCAAAATTGTTGTAAGAGAGATTTCACATTTCATCGGCAAAATTTATATTCAAAACGCAACGTTCATATTCGTTTCGAATATAAACTTTGCTGATGAAATGTGAAATCTCTCTTAGGGATTTCATGTACAAATGATCATACAACGATTTTGGACTTCGAAATATATTTTATTTTATAATTGGCTCTGTAATTTAAATATTAATTACATTGAGCCCTCCACCTGTGTCATTTTTTTATATTAACATATTAATAATAATTAAGATCGGGTCTTTGGGATTTACCTTCCTCCTTTTCCTTTTGGATTAAAGGCTTTTATATATATATATATATATATATATATATATATATATATATATATATAGTCATTCGCAGACAGATCTGTTTCGCTGTATCGCAGCTTATCAGTACGGTGAGACTCCGATTGCTTTTTAACCCAGGATTGAGACCCGACCGAATTGGCGTCAGTCGGCAATTCTACCTCTGGGCTATGGGCATTCGGTAGAAGAAGGCAGACTTTTTACCGTGTATATTATCACTATACGCGCCCAATAGTCAGAGTGCTCTAATTCATTTTACTGAATGAGCGATATATAATAATCAAAACCAGAATATCAAATCAAATGGAAGTAACTAAAAAAATATTGTTTAACCAAAAAATTAAGCACCACACGCACCCCCCATATATATATATATATATATATATATATATATATTATAATAAACTCTCGATTCTTTCTTGTGATATACTGTAAGATACTCAATTGTATGTAAATTAATATATATTTTGCCGTCATTTTAGACAGCATAACAATATGTATGTTATGCCGTCATTTTTGACGGCACAGATCAACTCGTATAAATTATTAAAATAGACTTTCGTTTATATCTTACTATTTTAAAACAATCAGTCCTGCATGCCAATCTTGTACTACGCTCAAATACACGTAGCCGAGTTTATCGAAAAGAGGAGCTCAATAGAACACTTGTAACGAAAATATTTATAGAAAAGACACATTTTAGCAACTGTAGCGTTAGGGAAGAATTCTTGTCGAGATGGCAGGTATGCTTTGGCAACATTAAATACAATCCTTTTTGATATTTTCAAAAATCTTGAGATATTAATCAGTAGCATAACACCAGATAAGGCAGCAATATTCACAGCACGAACTAATGGTTTCATTTATACACGTGAATTGTAGCGAGAAGAAATTGACTAGCAAGACTCATTCTATGATTTGTTTGGCAGAAGAGACAATAAGGGGCAATGAGTTACTCTTCTTTTCAGCCATGAAAATAGCAAGACAGCATTGACTGAATTCATTCTCTTTACTACCAACTATGAAATCTCTTCCCGCGTGTTTGCTCACTAACAGTCCCTTAGGATTTTATTTTTGATGGCGGCTAGATTCCAGCCATTTTCTCACCGACGGGATATGGCTTCTCTCTGACTTTTCTATAAATATATTCATGGCTCCTGCTCCGAGAAACTTAAGGGGTGTATTCGTGCAAGCAGACTGTCAGCTGGGTCCCAACTATTCACAGTTAGATCAAGGAGATGCCGACGACAATTCTATTCCTGCAGCTTCTTGCTCTTCTCGCCTGTCGAAATCTCTTCTATATTCTTGCTTTCCTGATGGCTACAATCTCCAGAAATTTAAATGCAATGACGATATCCATCTCTTAACCACTTGAATCTAGTTCTTTCTACATCACTCTGTATATCTTTTCCTTTCTCTATAACGTTGCAACTGTCATCGCAACTGTATTCCCACCCTTCGCTTGCTCCTTTCTCTGACACCTCCTGTAACACATTCGTCTTTCTTTTTACTCTCCTCCTATCTAATGTAATATGTAGCCACCTCCACATCAATAACATTACGGCCTTGCTTGGAGTGAGTCGTTTAAAAAAAATAACTGTAGAAATAAAAACAAACAAACTGATTCATACCATCTCCGAAATTATTTATGAGAATGTGGGTGCAACTAAGAGGACCAGAATTCGAACTTATCAATATCTAACCATTGCACTACCTGCAAATATATTAATAATTCTTAAACGTTTCCCTCCTGATAAATCAACTACGACACAAAGGGTTACTGAGTGGGCAAGAATATGAGAAAAATGAAAACATTATTTAGGAAAGAGATCAATACCAGAGTAATAATTAAGAAAACAGGATATAACTTTTGACGTTGCTCTTAAAGTTTCGAAGATCAAAGTTGACGGAAAGAAAGAAGCCGGAAAATAATTAATATTTAATTTAATATCTAATACAGGTAACGAAATTTCTGATATAATTCCAAAGGCGAGTGGAGATAGCAAAATATGATTTCCAGGAACTAAATACAGTAGTAAGGAGGAGAACATTGTCCTTAGAAAACAAAATGACAATTAAATTGAGATCTAATATCTAATCATTAATACGTTATGAATCTTAACATATGAAGGAATGACTCGAAGCAACTGAAATAAAATTATATGTTAAATACACAACATACAAAAGACAGAGATATTTTAGAGAAAATGGCAACTACATTAAAATATACTTGTATATCAGAGAGAGTAGAAAGAGAGCGACAGAGAGACAGAGAGAGAGAGAGAAAGAGAGAGAGAGTTTAAATACCTTTTTTGATGGCACAGAGACTGTAAAATGCGGTTTGCTGCGTTTTGTTGCGATGGATATCGGCTCGGAATAGAAATCGGAGAGCTGACTTTAAAGTCCATGATAACGCGTTGAACTCACTTACGCGCAAATGTATTTTTCTATTTTTCTCCATCCAGCTATGGGTTAAATAGCGGCTTATATTGAGTTCTGTAGGCTTGGTTGATAACCAGTTTAAAACAGAAAAATATGAGCCTTTTAAAAATGTAATGACCGCTCAAAATGTTGTATTTCGAAAAGTCATTTTAAAATATTATTCACGGTGTATATTAAGTGAATTAATGTAAAACGCACACATTAATTATTAGGTATACCAAGATTCACCTAATATATCGGCCATTATTTTTGTAATAATGTAACAGCAATTTTAAATTAGAAATTTCTGACAGTAAAATTTCTGATAGTTTCTGATAGTAAAAATACCTGTAATTCAAAAAATAATATAACTAGCAATACATTTTAAAAAAATAAAAATATTACCAAAAATATATTTAAAAAATGCTATCAGCGATCTTAACTTAGCTCTCTAAGCACATAATCTTTTGTATATAGATTTGATTAGTTTCTATCGCTTCACTCAAAGAGTTCTGATTTCATTACTAGCCTACAGCAATGAGGAACAAATAAAAAAGCGTTAATTAAAAGGGAGATTACATGGCTACGAGAAGTAGCTTCCCACATGAAATGAAAATGATATACTCCAGTGATCGTAATATAGGTATGTTTTGAAAATCATAACACCTGAAAAAAGCCGGAGCGTACAGCGACCATAACGTCGTAATAATTAATGCATAGAAATGAATTTCAATAGTAAAAATACATGCAATACATTTTTTAAAAAATTAGATTACCAGAAATATATTTTAAAAATGTATTACAAGCGATGATAACTTTGGTCTTTAAGACACATGACCGATGGATATCAGCGTTGATTAGTTTCTGTGAATTGAACTAAAGAGTTGTGAGTTCATTCGCAGGCTACAGCAATGAGGAATAAATAAATAAAAAAATAAGTTAAAGGGTGATAACTACATGGTTACTAGAAGTGGCTTCCCAAATGGACTGATAAGAATATACCGCAGTGATAGTATTGTAGATCCTGAAGAATGCCAAAATTGTGTAGTAATGGCAAGAAAAAAGAGGACAATAATCCGAACAATGTTAATAGTGTAAATATATTTGACATATAATAAGAGCTATAATTACAAAAATGTATCAATGAAACTTGATTTACAGACTTGTTTCTTACAAAGAATACATATTCTAGTCATACAAAACTAGCCGAAAAACCTTGGCATTAAATAACCAATAAAAACAAAAGAGGCTAAACAAAATCAAAACTGAAAAGAAACAGTTTCAATTGTATGCATTGTTTATGTTAATTTTAATGTTAGCTGTTTTCTTTATACTAAAATATTCGGTTTCTGGTAAAAGGAACAACCAATGCTAACTTCGTTAGAAATATATAAAATATTTCAATTAAGACATTCTGTCAGGAAAATTAATTTTTCAAGTCAACTGCTATCGTTCTTTCTAATGTTGATGGTTGATTCGTTTTTATTTCTTTAAGTAGACTGAAAAATCAGCATTAACATTATACTATTATTTAGTCTTCGACTTACGTATGATATCCATCTTATTTGTTACAGCACGTAAATATCCTGAAGTGTGGGAATTTCATTGATCTACTACAATCCTTTATTTGTGATTCTGTAGCGCCAATCCAAAATGTTCAAAGAAGAACTGGCTTCCCAAAGATACACAGGAATCACTCTGTCAAGACTATTTTAAACGTTGATCATGAAAAAGATTATATGAAACTAACAGATTAGTTATTTCTGAACAGTTTGGCGCCATCAATGACATCCATAAAAAGTTCTCGATCCGATGACGAGAATTTAAAATTTGAAAATTAAATTATTCACTATGAAAGACTGATTTGTAATTCAGTTTATTTTTGTTTGAGTTACTTATTCTTGATTTTGCTGAAGCTTTCGATCATGATTCCTGTTATGTATCTATTTATTTAATAAGTGCTTTTTCTTCTGGCAAGTTGCCATATTTCCTGTTATTTAATATCAAGTCACATTGGCAAAAACATTTTCGATGCCAACATTTATTATCGTTACAGACTTATAACATTGTAAGTCAAGAATAAGGAATAAATTAATTTTCTAGTATGATACACTGATGAGACGAAACTTTGTAAATACATGGCAAATTCGTTGTTTGATCATGCATCACTTGAAACTGTTATGATATAGGAAAGAATATAATTAGTACGTGCTGCAAAAATGTTTTTATTGCTTTTCAGGGCAGGAAATCTTTATATTGTTTTTTGCTGCATATCTTCTAAAGTATAGGGACGTTGTTGGTTCAGCAGCTAAGGTAATGTATTTTTCAGTGCGCTTAAAACGATACCGAATATGACATAAAGGCGAGGTTTAAATAAATTTTCCGAAAATGTCAAGACAAACCTTCAACATTCCACTGTACTTATATTTTTCTGAACGCCGAGTAATCATGCCACCCTTTCAAAGATTAATTACTGTTTTGCAAGAATGTAACCCCGGACAAAAAAAATGAATAATCTTTTATTGTTTCCACGTTGGTACGGAATGTGAAGTTTAAAGTTATTTTACTGGCAATATTCAAAGAAAAAAATTCACAAGACCCCTCAGAACCTCTCTATTTTAGGACACCTCATGCAACGATCTATGTATCCAGCTACCACCAGAAGGAGAGCTACTGCCTGAACTGCGCTCTGAGAGAAAGGTCAAGGTGTTTTCTTCAATTCACCTTTGTTTTCTTCTTTTGCCATGTTCTCTCAGGGCCTAGGCCATCATGTCCTTTCATATCTCCCTTTTGCAGGTGGCTCTTAGCACATTTCTCCTGTTACCTCATACAACCCCGCTCTGTCAAACATTTGCTCAAGATCGTCAAGTATGTTACCCGCTGGTATCACTTGCCTCGGTTTGCCTCAACAAGCCCTCCTATAAAACCCAGGAGCTTTAAATCTATTTCTTGATGCTAAGTATTAATCCCCTTTTCTTTTCCATCCATTTCAAAATATCATCATCAAAGACACTGGAACAAGGAATGCCATATTTATGATTAGGATGCTCTCTGAATGTGAAATACAAATGAAGAAGGCGTTAAACATGTGCGTTAATAACTATGCATAATCGTTCGAAAAATACGCCACAAATATTTGATGAAGATGGTCAGCAACCTCGACATATTTGGGAAAGACATTAGGGTAATTAAGAAACTCTTCTGGCAGCAAACTGCCTGCATACGGAGAGGTAACGGATTCAGCGGTTATACAAAGATAGGATGGGGGCGTAAGACAGGGATGTGTATTTTCACCGGATCTATTTAACTTGTACAGTGATAATATTTTGAGGACCCTAGATGTTATGCCAGGATTTGTCATCGGAGGTCACAATCGGAAAAACATAAGATACGAAGACGACACAGCGTTGATTGCAGACACGGAAAAGTCTGCAGGACCTCCTAAGGAAGATAGCTGAAGAGAGAGAGAAACAAGAATGGACTACAAATAAACTGCAAAAAAAAAAAAACGAATGCAAAAAAAGCAGCCCCAAGTGCTAAATACAGATGGGGGATGTTAAAATCAAAAAGGCACGAAAATTTAAATATCTGGGAAATGTTCTACCTGAAGATGGAATGTGCCACACAGAGATCCAAAGGCGAACTGTCATGTCGAAAGAGTTGTCCAGAAGCTGAGTATAGTATTAAGACACGTGAAACTTTCACTAGAAACAAAGAAGAGATTACTGTCTTGCTATGTGATGTCAGTTCATCAATATGACAGTGAATGTTGGATAATATCAACAAAGATGAGAGTAAAACTTGAAGCAGTTAAAATGTGGTTCTACAGAAGGATGCAGCGGATATCATGGACCGAGGAATGTTAGCAATGACAAGATGTTGGAAAGAATGGAAAAGAAAAGGAAATTAATATTGAGCATCAGGAAAGGGACAACTGAAATTCCTGGCACATGCAATGTTGAAGGAGGACTTGGAGAACAGGGATACTAAGAAGCCAGATAGAAGGAAAAAGAAGCCAAGGAAATCACCAGATAACATATTTGAAGGGCTTGAGCAGGTGGAGTGGATGACAGAACGTGGCTGAGATACATTAAAGGAGAAAGCTTGCTAAGAGCCACTAGGTGTAGGGAGATGTGAAAGCTCCTGATTGCCTACATCCTAAAAGGAACAAGATACAAAGAAAAGAAGAAGAAGAAGAAGATATCTACTGAATTCTTTTCCTGTCCGTATGCAGGCGGTTTGCTGCCAGTATAGGTCTTTGGTAACTTTAATGTCTTTCCTAAATATGTCGAGGTTGCTGAGCAATTCTATCAATTCTTTATGTTGTACTTTGCCAAATGCCTTTGAATGGTCCTACGTCGCTAAAAAAAAGTGTAACACAAGATCGAGATCTAAAGAGGATTAGCAGACAATACCGTTGAAAAACTGCAACCTGCCTCTGTACTTGCATTTTTTCTCGCCAGCTTAGGCGTCGGGTAATCCGCCCCACCTTCAAAGAATAGTTACTGTATGCGAGGATGTGACCCGGGAGAAAGAACAAAGTCAGAGCAATTTCAGTGCGTTGACGTCGCTACCGATTGTGAGACATTATCTGATTTTATACTGGGCCTACTGACAATAACGCGAGAAAAATTTCTCATGATCATTCAGCATTTCCTCTTTTGAGGACTTCTCAAACACCGATCAATGAATTCAGCCATCACTTGAAGGAGAGCTACAACCTGGGTTGATGGCTCTCTCGAGAAGAAGCCAGGTTGTATTTAATAGTGTACACATATAGTGCACCCTTTACCGAGTGTGACACAATGTCAGTTATATATGGATTCTCTGAAATGCCTTGAAAGTCCGCTGAATACCATTCTAGAACACCTGACGCGTCAGATAGTGACACCATTCCGAATGTAGGGTACTCTCTGCGTAATGGCCCCCTGGGTAAAAGCCAAATTAATAGACAGTAGAATCTTCATTTCCCTTATAGCATTTTAATTGGTGCTCCGCATTACCCAACTGACATTTGGTAAGGCCGTCTAAGTAAATTTGCGTTGAAGACGTTAAATACATCTTTCCTGCTGTTAATAGAGTAGTCATAGTACAATTAATATTCTTCTTAAAGAGAAAACACGGTTTCACACAACAATAATTTGTCGAAATCATCTGGTTGATTCTTATTGGTTTTTAAATCGCTGAATATATTCTGATGCCATTAAAACATGCAGGATGAAATACACACGTACCCTGCTTCCTACCTTATTAAAGACATTCTCATATATCAAGGCAAACTTCTATTGGCATAAACCCCGCTGATACTAGATGTAGATATGAGCTAGTGTTTTCATTGTATAAGCTTTCATTGATAGAGATTTTTAAGGAAATTTGATTGGATTTGACGAAGCATGCTTAATTGAAACATTGTAGTTTTTCCGATGCATCCTTGTTAATTACTAAACTGTCGTCAAATTATAAATTATTAAGTTGGTTCATAGTTATAATATTATATTTGAATTGAAATTTGAACGCGCCAATTTATAAACATTGCATCTCCACTAAGCTAAATTTTTTATAGGTTTTGTTCAAATAAATGTAGATATATGCAAATGAAGTTTTTAAATCAATTGTCAATCAGAATTTATCGAACTGATAATCGTTACTATGACGCTGTATAATCAGCATAGATACAGATTTGATAACTAATTCCATCATGAAGGACCAAGGACAGAAACCTGAAAACACCTGCAAAAAGACTTAAGCAGTTGTCATTCAAGGTAATTTTAAAATAACCTGTGCCATGCTAACAGATTATTTTATATAATTTTTTATTGTTTGTTTAATTAACAAGCACGAAATCATTCTGGACAAAAGAACTATCAAATGCTTAAATATATAATACTGAAGACATCAAACTAACAGAATTGAGGCGATGTTTTCATGTCAGGAGGGGGATGCGTCGACTGATTTCCAACTTAATATAAACAAAGACTATTGGCTTGAAGAGTTCAGCTCATTCTGACCTTTTCGTTTAGAATTTGGAATCAAACCAATAAGCCGATAAAAGGAATTGGATATCTTCCATGAGACATAGCAAACAGGCAGCGTTTATATGAAATACAGGAGGTTTAATACGACGCCGACGATAAAATGTTGCTGACACCAACAATGAATTTAGATCTATCCCGACTAATTTTGCAATTAGAAGTGAAATGAAAAGGACCACATTAATGACAAGGACAAACACCTCACTAATAACTGAGAAAGGCAAACTATCTTGCTCATACATGAATGAATGAAGTAAAAATTACATTATGAAACGACAAACACACATACATATGTATATATTAATAATTATGTATATATTACATGCATGCCCATATACATTTATATATGTTTATATATATATTTATATGCATACAATATATATGTACATACATACATGTATTTTAGATACATATATATATGTATATATATTTATATAAAGATAAACATGCACACACACACCTAAGTTTATCACACACACACACACACACACACACACACACACACACACACACACACACACATATATATATATATAGATATATATATATGTGCGTGTGTGTGTGTGTGTGATAAACTTAGGTGTGTGTGTGCATGTTTATCTTAGGTGCGTGTGTAATAAAATGAAGTAATATCATTGGTTGTTGGAAGGTTAATTCCACAAGGGATTGTAATGTGATGAGAACAAAAGGCTAGAATTTAGCAGAGTTTCATAATGAAAATAAGATGGATGTTTTAAAAATCCATTAGTAATAGCTTATTTCCTCGAACTCATGCAGACCGCTCGTCAGACGAAATATCTTATAACAAGAATGGGTTAGATCGAGGATACGAAAAAATAAGAAAAAAACTGGGCGAGAGAAATTTATTTTTGCCAGAAGAATTGAATTGTCAGCTTTATATTTTACTTCTAACGGTAATAATATTATCTTTATTTAGTACATACTAATATCGTTTTGTTTTGGGTTTATGGCAACAATATTTTTATCGTGGAAAAAACAAATTTCAAAAATCGTCTGTAAAACGAATTTCAAAATGTCTTGCCAACTATATATATATATATATATATATATATATATATATATAGTTCAATAAAGACAAGAGAAAACTATATTTTTCTCTTTTGACTTTCGTCCAGAGATGGATTTTTTCAAAGCAAATGTGTGTGTGTGTGTGTGTGTGTGTGTGTGTGTGTGTGTGTGTGTGTGTGTGTGTGTGTGTGTGTGTGTCTGTGTGTCTGTGTGTGTATGTATGCATAATGAATATATTATCTGAATGAAACAAAAGTATTATTTGGATACGAGTTGTTTCATAGTATAAGTTAATCTCTCAATGTTAAAGCAATAATATTATTTTGTAACAATTATCAATATAAGTAAAAATACTGTTCTTTAAAAAACATCAAATTTAAGAACACTCATACATATTCCTCACTTTAGCCTAAATTTAGGCAAGCTATTGATGCCATGAACTTGTGAAATGACAGTTCAATATCTACCAATAGCAAATAAGTAAATAATTTTGTTCAAAGGATTTTTAATACAAGTATTATTTATAAAATTTAAGATTTGGGTTAATCTATGTTATGTATATTTAAATAATAAAAGTTCATATTCATAACTGATATATTTAATTTGTGAACATTTTTATATTCAAGTATCTATGGTTGGGAAAGTAGTAATACTTTTAGGAAGGACAATATTGGAAATAATCGGATATATATTTGAATAAAGTTTTATAGCGGCACTATACTTAATGTCCTTTTATTTATGTTAATCGCTCTTTTTATACGTGGCATATATTAGATCAGTGATCCAGTTGAATATATTCTTAAGCATAACTAATGCATTTGCTACATTATTGTTGACAAGGGTTCCTACTGAGATCATAATCTTTTTCTGCATACTTCTACAATCTATTTTGAAAAGCAATTCTACAAATATATGTTATATATACACGCTTTAGAGTTATCACTGCTATCGGCATTTTTGGTTCAGACTCACTAAAAATACACACACACACATATATATATATATATATATATATATATAGATATTACGTCTGTGTAATATAAAGTGTATACATACAAAATGCATACAAAATGTACATATGTATATAAATGTATATAAAAATATATATACATGAACATATATATATATATATATGTATATAAATAAAATATATATGTACATATATATGTATATATATATGTATATATATTTACGTGTATTTATATATGTTCATTTATATAAATTCTATTTGTGCATTTATGTTCATATGCTCGTGTGTACATATATATATACTTAAACAAATATATATAGGTATATCTTAAATGTATATTTATGCGCCCCCCCCCACACACACACCACAGATTCCATACGTGATACACGCTTGGAGGATTATATCTCGAAATAGACATGACTGACTGGGTAGAAGGTTTTCACACTGTAGGTTGCCATTTACTTCTGCGGTGGACGTGTTGCCAGCCAAGGATATAGAACACAATCTCTCCTGTTATTTAACCAATAACTGGAGGGAAAAACGCATTATTACCTTTCCTATTTGCGAGTAAGTGTTTTTTGTATTGTTTTATATGCAAATTACTGTTTAAATGTTTTATTTTCTCTTGAAAAATATGTTCAATATTTTGAGAATTTGCCATGCTTCCTACTGTTCTTCTCAGTGTTGTTGACATTCTCCAAAGGAGAATCTGTAACGTGATAGGTCCTTACTTGGTAGCTCGTCTACATCAACTTTTGGAGAAAAGTGTTCAGTCTCCAAGTTAATGACTGCGCCTCTAAGATCTCTTCGTGGGTGGGTGAAAGCTGACATTGATGCCTTCATACCGATCAGAAAGTTTCGTCTTAAACCTCATTTCTCCCCCTGGTTCTCTCTTCCCTTTTCGGTCGCCATTGACCACAAGAACCACTACTTCCGTCTATTTCGGAGATATTCAGGTGTCTATTTACCTCTACTCGTAATTAGTGTGAGAGAATCCTGAATGACTCCAAGCGGTTATATGCTGAGAGAATGAGGAAGCATATAGCTGACCGCAAGCTCGACTCCAAGGACTATTGTCGGCTGTGCAAACGTGTGCTGAATAGCAGTAAATCCACCATACATTCTTTAATCAATGAATTTGTGGTCGTCACGGCATCTGTGGACAAGACCGGGTGATTTGCTCTGAGATTCTCATCCAACTCTACATTTGACTTGTCTGGAGTACCCGCACCTGACTTCGCTCTTAGAACTGAAGCTCAACTGAAAGATGTTTAGATTAACTCGTCTCTGGTATCAAAGGTAATATCAAAACTTGACCCCCATAAGGCTAGCGTAGATGATGGAATCCAGGTTTTCCTTAGAAATGTGCTCCTTAAATTTTCTTTGTCCTCTTTAAATTCTTTAATTACTGCCTTGTTGCATCCTGTTATCCTGAACCCTGGAAGTTCTCTTCTGTGGTTCCTGTATTTAAGAAATCGGGGAAACCTTCGCAGCCAGCCATCTATAGCCTTATCAGTCTTCTACCGAATTTCGGAAAAGTGTTCGAGGCTATTATCAATGCTGAAATAGTTCAACATCTTACTGCCCATAAATGATACTCACACATGCAGTTCTGCTTCCGCTTTGCCAGGTCTACAGCCGATTTGCTAACGACCATCAAGGAGTACATATACCAAGCGTACGATAAGTCCGGCGAAACTCATACTGTTGCTCTGGATATCTCCAAGTTTGGCACGCTGGCCTTCTACGCAAGCTACATGTCTACGGTATCACCGGACTCTTGCTTGATCTGATTCAATCCTTTCTATCCAACCACATAATGAAGTTCGTCTTGAATGGGCCACCATCTTGAATATGCCACCATATCATACTGCAGGAACACTGCAATCCCCCAAGGGTCTATCCTAGGCCCGAAACTCTTCTTGATCGTCATAAATGATTTTCAGGACGAGATCAAGTCCCAAGTAAGGCATATACGCAGATGATATCACAATCTCCTCCTGCATCAGTAAGAAATCCGACGAGGCCGGACAAACGTAACCTCGCTGCTGATCTTAAGAAGGATCTACACTCAGTATGTGACTGGGGTAAGAAGTGGCCTGTAAATTTCAATGTTTCAAAAATGAAACTACTTTCTCACAACCATCACAGGCAACATCTCTTGCCCCCTTACAAGCATGGGCCAAGCCTGTTTTTCTGAAAGCAATATATTGCACCTTCTCGGCCTTACCGTATGTTCCGAACTCAAGTGGAATCATTACATTGACTCAATAGCTAAATCCACTGCTAGGAAAGGTTTTTTTTACTGTATCGGACCAGTTATGTTTTTACACCTGAATTCATCTTGCACATATACAAATCAACTATCCGTCCATGCATAGAATACGGCTGTCATATATTTTCATGCACGCTGCTGTTCTTCTCAGTGTTCTTGACAGTCTCCAAAGGAGAATCTGTAACGTGATAGGTCTTGACTTGGCAGCTCGACTCCATCAACATTGTCACGGGCTGGATATGGCTTGCCCTTGTCTATTCTACAAATATATTCAATGCTTTTGCTCCGACGAACTTAAGCCATTGGTGCTCCCGCTACTAGAATTTGCTCGTGCAACCAGACTGGCAAAAAGGTCCCACCCATTTACATTTAGATCAACCAAATGCAGCCGTCAATTCTACTGCTCACTTTCTTTTCTCACACATCCCACCTGTGGAACTCCCTTCTGTTTACTTGCTTTCCTGACGGCGACAATCTTTAAGAATTTAAATGCAATATCAATACACATCTCATATACACTTAACCCCAGTTCTTTCTCCATCAACCTGTATATCTTCTTCGTTTCCTTTCCCTTATCTTCGCAGTTGTTTTCATACCTGCGTTTCCATCCTTCTTTTGCCCCTTCTCTGATATCCCTGTAACTGGTCCGTCTTTCTTTTCACTCTCCTCTTGTCTAAACTTTTACTCTCATTTAGTCCTGTTGCATCAGTTGCGGTACTGCCTTGATTGGGCTGAAACGATTTAAAAAAATATATAATTATAAAGAGAAACCATTAATATGGGAAGTTAACGTGTATTTTGTGTACGAATAATTGTGTTTGTATGTTGATGGTGTAGTTGAGAAAATTGTTGATTAGTTTGTATTTTATGTGTCTCAGTTTGATTATTAATATTATTTCGGAAAAGGAATTTCAAAATACTACTGGGAATTGAAGTACGGAGGACTCACCCCACAGGTTAAATGGAGGATCATTAAATATGCTTATACTCCCAACATCTTCAGGGAGAGACGTAATTTATGCTTGGAGAAGAAAATATCAAATATTAAGTATATATATCCAAATGAACATTTGAACCAAAGAAATGAATTGATTTTAAAATGTATACATAAAAGTAGGTATAGGATCAGTTAACAAGATCAAAATTACACTTAAGTGTTTGTTTTTGAGAATAATCTAGAATGTCCCGTTTATGACTTTATAACATCAAAAAGTTTATAGGTTTATTGCTATGATAGGCACTCTATTATTATTATTATTATTATTATTATTATTATTATTATTATTATTTTCACATTGATTAAGTGTAGTTATATATTAAATTTATTTAAATATAAGTATATATATATATTATACTTTTTAAATTAGTTTCCATATTATAAATAATTATTATTAATTTATATTCACTTAACGTTGTATGTTATCTTCTTTATAAGGATTATTAGTTGTTTTACTTTTTATACTTATCTTTATTACTAATATTATTAATATTTTCATTTTTAATATTTTTATTATTATTACTATTATTATTAATTTCTCTATTATTGTTTATATTTTTAGCTATTTATTCAGATCCAAAAAAATTATTTTGGATTATTATTTGTTTAATTATCATTAGTTTTAGGTTTTCTTTATTAACCACGTAATAAAGAAATTTACTACATATATAATAATATAATACTGCTATTAATTATTACGGTTAAAATTAAATAGAAAAACAAACAATCATTTTTCAAGCGTAAAATCAAACCCTAATTTCTAAATTTCAAATTTCAATGCCATTGATGCAAAACAAACAAGAAGCAGCTCGGACAAAATTTTTTACATTAAATGTTTTTTACGAATCTAGGTCAACGAGGCAGCGCAAACCTACGATCTAATACATTAAGTCAAACCACCTTTCTGATTATTCTTTTCTTTTCTTTTTCTTTTCTTTCTCTTTTGTATGCGTTTTAATATTTCTTTTTTTTTTGTTTCACTTGAATTCGTCTAGATAAATTTAAAACATTCATTGTTGTATGAATTTGGTCTGACAAGCGGCTGACTTATAAAAATATCTAACCTTTGTTTTCTGATTTTATCAGTCAGTTAAGTGCCATACGTGATACACGCTTGGGCGATCATGTCTCGAAAGAGACATGACTGACTGGGCAGAAGATTATCCAGCAGTAGGTTGCCATTGCTTTCTGTGGTAGACAGGTTGTCGACCAATGCTATAGAATCCAATCTGTCCTGCTATTTACCCCATAACTGGAAGGAAGAGACGGATTAATAACTTCCCCAAGGGTATTTGCGCGTAAGTGAATGCAGTGGATTCAACTGGAATTCGAACTCTGCTCACCCGGTTTCTCGTTCCGAGCCGATATCCACTGGACCACAAAAATTTAAAAATAAATTTTAACATTGAGCTCTTCTTGAAGTTTGTTTTTCTGTGTTGGAATTTACCTTACCAAATTTCAAGGATTCTATATATATATGTGTGTGTGTGTGTGTGTAAAACTCATCATGCATATATATATATATATATATATGTGTGTGTGTGTGTGTGTGTGTATATATATATATATCCGAGTGAGTACAGAACGATAAAATAATTTTCCACCGTCCAAAACATTAATTTAAAACAGTGCTCGATATATAATGTATAGAGCTGTGAATATTTATTATAAATTAAGTTTTTGAACATGTACATAATATTTTCTATATATGTCCTCTACAATCATATGGTTGTTTCGACGTTGGGCATCCAACGTCTCATCAGGAGGAATGGATAAGAACTGAAATCATCCGCTGCCTATATTTGGTTCATTGTTGTTGTGGGGTTGGTTGCGGTTATTGATAATAATGTCTTTCGCGTTCACTGTTAGACCTTTGAAGAACTTGGTGTGTAAATGCTAAATGGTTGATTAATGGCATTTAGTCGGGTATATCTTTTGGTTAGAATTTCGAAGAACGTGGTGTGTGGGGGGTTGATTACTTGGTCAGTTTTGCGTGTATGTATATATATATATATATATATATATATATATATATATATGTGTGTGTGTCTGTGTGTGTGTGTGTATTTGCGTGTATATATATATATATATATATATATATATATTAAACTTTTAACATCGATCTAATCAAAACATTAAATATTTTATTAACCCATAAATTACAAAAACTGCTAACGAAAATTGTATTTGATAGTAAAATTTTATTAAAAATCATATAATAGTAAACATTATAAAAACTTTATTGATTAAACGCCATTTTCCGTTATCAATATGACATTCTTAAATAGCGGAGATAGCGCGTTAAGTACTTTCTAAAAGTATACCTTCGAGTCAACCCAACCCCTGCATTGTACGTGATTGTTAAAACTTTCACACTTAAGAAAGAATCATCATACAGTAAAAACTACAAGGGAGAACAAGAAACGAATAATAAATATAACAAATACTACGAACTTAAATATAGCCAAAGTACTAACCGAAATAACACGGATAAATAATTCTATGGACACTTTTATATTCATTAACACATATTGTGACACTATTTCCCGCTGATATAATTGTTTTGTTTGGTTAAATGCGACGGAGAGAGAGAAATTAATATTAGTGCTATTAGTAGTTGTGCTTTATTGTAATCCGCAATGTGAGCTTATGTAAAAAAATATTTTTAATGCTATCATATACTTGGAAAATCCGGGGAATAGAAAAATTGGCTGACGGTTGGGAAAAAGAAAGAAAAATATAATTTTTCTTCTTTTTTTTTTCGTGTTTGAAACGAATTGTTTTGGACAAGTTAAAACTTTGTAATATGTAAGTAGCCATAACAAAATGTCAGGATTTCCTTGATGAGGTCAGGTAGGGTTAGATTCTCAACAATTATTCCTGGGAATAGAAAACCTAAAAATGATGTAATCGAAAGCAAGAAGACAAAAAGACATTATGTTATGTGAGATGTTGATATTTCATTCGTCGAGCCATGGCTGCCTGCAAATTGTGTGGGTGGAAAATGATCTCATTATTCAGAAGCATTGAGTCGTCTAGATACCCCGAGAGGATTAGGGATGCTTATAAAAATCCGAACGCAGAGAGAAAAATCAGAGTTGGCTGGGTAGTTTTTGGAATTGCAGTCGAAATGTAACGACTGTGGAAAAAGTTGTCGCCGACCATAGAACTGATGGCTAAAGAGTTAATGTCGAGTGAACCCTGCCGCCGATTAACTTAAAGAGTTAATGCTGAATAATGCGCCTCTGATAGGAATCTCGAAAGAACGTTATTTTTTAAAACTTATTTGGAGAATTAAAATTTCTGATTATTCTTGACGAAAAGCCCGCACTGCTATGAAAATAATTTTTAGAAGATAAATATTGGGAGAGAGCTTTCCGGCGACAAGGATAAACCAACCCCACACCGCCGCCGTCACGTCGCCGCCATTAGCCGTCTCTTGTTTGGTAGATTCCTTTAAGCGACGATAATAACCCGAAAGAACTTTGTTGTTTTAAAAGGTTGCATATAGAATTGACAGCTCTGATTATAGAAAATACGTGAAAAGACTTTAATGAAAATTTGAAAAGCTCTGTTTATTTAACGAATCTTAGAAAAGACATTTTTATTTTGAAGATTGAAAGCTCTGATATTTTGAAAACTCTCTCTCTCTCTCTCTCCGTTGTAAACTGGCATCCCACAACTGTAGAATCATTCCGACAACTGTATTATCATTCCGACAGCTATATTATTTTTTAATAAATATTTCATTCGTAACTGTTTAGGCGTCTTCGACCTTATACATTTATTTATTTATATTTGTGCCGTGTTTATTTTTAATCACAAGAGTACACAAATGCCCAATCTGGGTCTGGTGGAGGGACGGACACAGGATCTGCACAACACGACTTTCTGAGATCAAATCACAGCGTGGGCAGTGGGTCTGTTGTTGCAATAGACGTCTTGATGACCAGCTTCTGTGACGGAATCATCACAACCAGCACCAGCGGCCCGAAAGCGTCAACATAACTTGTGCCGTATTGACAGCGAGCGACCGAACCAACCAGCCAGCTGGTTCGCAGTGTCATATCTAACATGACAAAACATATAACTTGAGAAAAATTAGGTATACTGGTAAAACTCAATGAAAGATTGTTTAAAACTTCTTCGTCATCGGCTGCATGGAATGAAAGATGCTTAAAATATTTTCTTATATATATATATATATATAATCATATGATTAAATTTGTTTTGTAATTAAAAATACTAGAGTACAACAGGCACATTTCTATGTTTCCAAATTTTTACTTCGTCATAAGTCAAATATAAGGAATTATGCGTTTGTTATTTCTAGATATGGCAAAACTTAAAAATATGTCTCTGTACAATATATCTAATCAGATAGATTAATTTTAAAACTTGAACAAAGTTTATAATTTTGGGGAATACTTGATTTTTACTTTTAATCTTAAAGACCAAAGTTTCAACTTAATTGTTGAGCCTCTGTCTAGACCCTATTTAATTTGATGTATTCATTATTTTCACAAAATGTAGCTTCCTTTATATCCAAACAGTTTTTAAAAAAAGAATAGAAAAAATAAAAGAGATGAAGAAAGAATTTTTTTTTATATATTTAATCTAACTTAAAATGACCGTTTAGTATAAGATACTATTTTTAATTCGATTCAAAATGCATTTTATTCTAATTTTTCAAAACATTAATTTATAAAAAACATTTTTAATTTTTAAAATCAATTTTTTTATAAAACAATTTTTTAAAATACATTTTGTTATATTTATATACAATCTTTATTATTATTATTATTATTATGTCATTGTTCATCATATTTCGATTTCTGCTTTGGTCTCACTACCAACCAAGTCTGCGGGGAGACCTAAGGCAGGTAGTGTCATGTTGTTATGGCTCCATTTCATGTTTTTCTATCTTCCCTATCATCTCCATCATTACATAGATAAAGTTTTCCTTAGTGTGTGGGCTGTACTTAATAAGACAATTTTTTGTATATCTCTTAAGCTGGGGTTTCCAGGGATTCTTTCAATGTGTTGTTTTGTTCCATTTTTTATCATTCCAAGTGCACCTACTATCACTGGCACAACTCTTGTTTTCAATTTCCACATTTTTCCTATTTCAATTTCCAGGTCTTTATATTTTGACAGTTTTTCAAATTCCTTGATTGCTATGTGACAATCCGCTGGACAAGCCATATCAATTAATAGACAAGTTTTCTCCTTCTGGTTTTTAACAATAATGTCTGGCCTGTTTGCTTCAATTTTTCTGTCTGTGTAGATGGTGTAATCCCATAGAATGGTTACATCTTCTATTTCTGTAACCGGTGCTGGGTGATGTTCATACCAGTGTTTGCCTACAGCTTTTCCATAATGTTTGCATATTGCCCAATGTAAATATTGCCCAACTCTATCGTGGCAATTTTTATCTTCATTTGGGGCAAGCACAGAACAGCCTGAGATTAGGTGGTCTATTGTTTCTTGGTGTTTATCACAAAACCTGCATTTTGGATCCATAATATTATGCATAATATTTGCCTGGAAGTTTCTCGTGAAAAGACTTTGGTCTTGTGCTGCAAGTATAAATCCTTCAGTTTCAGATTTTAATCCAGATGCACGTAACCATCGATGAGTATTAACTTTGTCAACATTGGATTTATTGGCAGGTACTGGATATTGGCCATGCAGAGGTTTGTCTTGCCAGCGGTGTTTCATCTTTTCACGAGCTTTATCTTTGGCTTTCATTTTCATATTTTTTACTGCAATAGTTGGTACTTGGCTACTGTTTTGCTTTTCTACAGAATCTACTAACTGTAATTCTTGTTTGTATTTACTGCCTTCTTTTATTATTGAATATTTTTTCTTTCTTTCTTCATGTTGCCTTACTAATTGTATCATCCAATCCTTTGTTGTTTCTATGTATGTTAGTAAGCGAATAGTTGTTGTCTTGTATGACAATTCCAGCTGAATAAGACCCCTTCCACCTTCTTTACGGGGTATGTATAGACGGTCTACATCAGCCTTTGGATGATGCATCCTATGCTTAGAAAGAAGCTTTCTTGTTTTAGCATCCATTCGCCTGATGTCGTTTAGAGTCCAGTTTAAGATGTTGAAGCTATATTGGACAACTGGGATTGCAAGGCTATTAATGGCCATAACTCTATTCTGTGAATTTAATTCAGTTTTTAATATCATTCGTAGCCTTCTATAGTACTCTTTACGCACTATTTCTTTCATTTTTTTTATGGTGAATGTTTTGGCTCTCATTTACTCCTAGGTATTTATAAGCTTCTTCTGGTTTCAATTCTTTTATTGTTACAGCAGGGTCTAGGCTAATTGAGGATGTTTCTTGTATTGATCCACGTAAAACTGTAGCTTTAGCACATTTATTCAAATTAAATTTCATTCCAATGTCTTCGCTGAAGCATTTTACAGTTTGCAGAAGACCTTCCAGTTCATTATCATTCTTAGCATATAACTTCAAGTCATCCATGTAAAATAGATGGTTTATTTTCTTTTGTCCTATTTTATAACCACATTCTGTCTTGTTAAGTTGACTGGTTAGTGCTATTAATGATATGCACAATAGTAAGGGAGATAAAGAATCACCTTGAAATATACCTCTTTTGATGTTTATTTCATCAGACTTATAGGTTCCATTTATATGATTGAGGTAAAGGGTTGTTTTCCATATAGACATGCACTGTTTGATGAAATTGATGATGACGGGCGATATCTTGTATATATTTAAAGTCTTTAAAATCCAGTCATGTGGCACACTATCGAATGCCTTTCGATAGTCTATCCAGGCTGTACTAAGATTTTTTTTGTACTGTAGCAGTTTTCCAGGATCATTTTGTTAATCAGCAATTGGTCTTTACAACCATTACAGCCACGTTTGCACCCTTTTTGTTCAAGCGGTAACATGTCATTTCTTTCTAAGAATAAATATGTATGCTTTGTTAAAATAGATGTTAATAGTTTATATGTTGTCGGAAGACATGTAATTGGTCTGTAGTTTTTCGGATTTTTTGTGTCACCATTCTTGGGTAGAAGAAATGTAATTCCTTTTGTCAACCATGCAGGAATTTTAGTGGGGTCGTCAACAATTTCTTGAAGTTCTTTGGCTAGTTTTTTATGTGATGCGCTTAAATAATATAGCCAAAATTTAGGAATTTTATCTATGCCTGGGAATTTCCAATTGTGTGTTTTTTTTAGTGCATATTTAACATCATCTTCTGTAATTCCAGACCATGTCTGTTCGGGTTTATTTTTCATTCGTTCTGTCTCTTGCGTAATCCAATGTACTTCCTTGCTAAGTTCTTTAGGGCAAGCCCATATCTTTTCCCAGAACTGTGTGACTTCTTCCATTCTGGGGGGTACTGTCACTTCAATTCTTTTTTTACCTATTTCCCTGTCAAATCTCTTTGTATCAGTCTGAAAAATCTTGTTTTCTCTGTAAAATCTTGCTCTTTTTTCATAGCGTCTTATTCTTTGAGCCTTCAGTTGGATTTTTTGCTTTATTTTTTCTTTATTTGATAAGACGTCATTTTCATTCTTGATGTTATATTTTTTTACGGCTCTTCTGCTTTTCCTAGTTCTTACATTTATTCCTCTACTCAGTTCATCCAATATTGATAATTCACTTCTAAGTTGTTCTATTTCTTTTTCTATTTTTCTTTTCCAAGGTGGAACTTCACGTCTACGAGACTGCCTTGTTTTTATTTTAATATTTAATTTTTTTGTTGCTGCTGTTGCTGATGCATATATTATTTCGTTAAGATTTGTATGAGGGTCTTCATCCAGTATTGATTTCAGTGCTGCATTGTACAGTTTAATAGTTCGGAGGTTTTGTTTTGTTGGTTGGAATTTTGGGAGCTGTTCACGTTCCTCCATTGTAATACTTTGTATTTGACTTAGATGTTTTTTTATTTCTATCTTGGCTTCCTGTATATTGTTCTTATTTTCCGTCAAATAATTATCTTCGATGTGTTCGGAACTCGTTTTATTTTTGTTTTTAACTGACTCAGACTCAGATCACACCTTTCCAGCACTTTTAAACTTACATCATTATCTTCGCAGTGATTTGCGTGTTTCACGGTTTCTACATTATGACCTGTGATTTGTTTGATGTTATTACTTTTTATTTCTGGTTCCGGTTCCTTTTCATATTTTGTTGATTCGACTCTTCTTGTTACAATTCTTTTAATTTCATGAATTTCGGCCTCTGTTAGTCGGTTATTACGAATAATGTACCTACGTACATTGGCCAATTTATTTTCGTCAATATACTTTCTATTTGCTTGACCAACTTTTTCACGCCAAATGTCATATGTTTGGCGAGTCATGTTTTTTTGAGGTTTGAGTAACGCTTCATGAAATGCAGTCATAACGACTTTGTACTCCTCACGAGACCATTTTATTTTTTCTTTCTTTAAATATACGGTTGTAGATCTAGCTGGTGAATTTTCAGGACCATCATTAGGATTATCCTGGTTGTGGGGACCTGAAGATACATTCTTTGTGTAGGAGTTTGTTCCTATGGCAGATTTTTCTACCTCAGGTAGGTTCCCTCCTGAAGGACGGGCTCCCTGTTTATCCACTGGAAGAGCCATACTGGACTTTTTATTTCTATTTGTGTTTTTCATGTTTTTCCCACGAGTGACGCACGGGTCCAAAAGTCCACCCAAAGTTGCCCGGCACGTTGGGTAACGGTCTTTTACAAACAGGGTCCCGAAGCCTGTAGGGAATCGTTTGTGACCTCATAACGCAGTAGCCATTCACTCCTCGGCACGATTAACACCTTGAGTTGCGGGTTGTTCGGAGTTTTCCTTCTCCTAAATGGGCTGCCAAGCAATATCTGACATAGACGTGATTGGAATTCAAGGAGAAACGCGATTGGAATTCAAGGAGAAAGACGGCTCAACGAAACAAAACATCAATATTACTAGAGTAGTTTGTTTAAAAAAAAAAAAAAAAAATTTATAATATCTTAAGAAAAAAAAATCATGTTTATATTAAAACAAAATTTCATATTGAGAAAAGGAAAAATTCAAATAGAGAGACGTTTGTTGAAAAAAAAAAAGTAATAATTTGTTCGTCTACTCTATCTTTTATTTTTTCAACAAAGTCGTTGGTCAAAAATAGGATTATCATAATAAGATAAATTAAATAAGTAAATTAAATCAATAAATAAATAAAAATAAATTTATCAATAAATACGTAGACTTTCTATAAAATAATACCATATAAATTGTTTTTCATCGGATTTAATTTATTTTCTTGTTTTGTTTTGTTTTTAAGAAAATTATAATAGTTAAAAAAAAAAAAATTTTTTACGAAATATCGACAGCTAAAGGAAATATAATACGGATGATTTTATTTAGGTTAATTTAAAGAACAAACAGATAAATTAAAATAAAGCAGAATTTCATAAAAAAAAAAAAAATTCCCTAATATCTAAAGAAAAAATCCTGTTTATATTAAAACAGAATTTCATATTGAGAAAAAGAAAAATTCAAAGAGTGAGACGCTGGTTGAAAGAAAACAAACAAACTTGGATGTAACGGCCGTTCATCGGAGAAAAAAAAACAAAACATCACTGCACTTTAGAGAGTATTGTTTAAAAAAAACACAATTATTGCTACTATTAACCTTTGTCCTTGCAAAAAAAAAAAAATCAAAATTCAATATGAGAGAAAAAGTGGATATACCTTTGAGTTTACTACCGTAACATTTAAAAATAATAATTTGTTCGCCCACTGTATTCTGTGTTATTCTTTCATTAAATCCAGCGAGAATAAAATTATCGAAAAATAAATAAATATATAAAATGAACGAACAAATATAACAAATTATTACATATTCTTTCTAAGAAAGAATATCCTAGATCGAACATTTTTTTTTTGAGTTTTTCGTCGTATTTTTTTTTTCGTTGTCTTGCTTTAGAAAACTAGTTAATAAATCTATTTAAAGGATCATTAAAAGAAGAAACATAAAATTTGAATTATATACGAAGAAAAAATTAATGTTTATGTTTAAAATAGTGAAATTCAAAATTAATGTTTACGTTTAAAAAAAAAAAATCTCAAAAAATTTTTTAATAGGAAAGAAAAAGTGGACATTCCTTTGAGTTTACTCCCGTAAAATTTAAAAATAATTTGTTGGCCTACTGTATTCTGTGTTATTCTTTCATTAAATCCAACGAGAATAAGATTATCGAAAAATAAACAAATATATAAAATGAACGAACAAATATAAATAAATTATTATATATTCTTTCTAAGAAAGAATATCGTCGATCGAACAGACTTTAACGCTTTTCATCATATTTTTATCGTTGTCTTGCTTTAGAAAACTAGTTAATAAGGATCATTAAAAGAAGAAACATACAATTTGAATTATATACGAAGAAAAAATTAATGTTTATGTTTAAAATAGTGAAATTCAAAATTAATGTTTACGTTTAAAAAAAAAAATCTCAAAAATTTTTTAATAGGAAAGAAAAAGTGGACACACCTTTGAGTTTACTACCGTAAAATTTTAAAATAATTTGTTGGCCTATTGTATTCTGTGTTATTCTTTCATTAAATCCAACGAGAATAAGATTATCGAAAAATAAACAAATATATAAAATGAACGAACAAATATAAATAAATTATTACATATTCTTTCTAAGAAATAATTTTTTCTAAGAAAAATTATTACATATTTTTTCTAAGAAAGAATATCGTCGATAGAACAGACTTTAACGCTTTTCGTCATATTTTTATCGTTGTCTTGCTTTAGAAAACTAGTTAATAAATCTATTTAAGGATCATTAAAAGAAGAAACATACAACTAAAATGATATACGAAGGGAAAAATTAATATTTATGTTTAATATAGTTTAATATAGTGAAATGAGAAATTAATGTTTACGTAAAAAAAAAAAAGTTACGTTTTCAGGAGCCTCAGAAAAGCACGTCACTCTCGTTGTAATCCCAATCGCGTTATTATTATTATTATTATTATTATTATTATTATTATTATTATTATTATTATTATTATCATGTCATTTTTCATCATATTTCGATTTCTGCTTTGGTCTCACTACCAACCAATTCTGCGGGGAGACCTAAGGCAGGTAGTGGCGTGTTGTTATGACTCCATTTCATGTTTTTCTATCTTCCCTATCATCCCCAGCATTACATAGATAACGTTTTCCTTAGTGTGTGGGCTGTACTTAATAAGACAATTTTTTGTATATCTCTTAAGCTGGGGTTTCCAGGGATTCTTTCAATGTGTTGTTTTGTTCCATTTTTTATCATTCCAAGTGCACCTACTATCACTGGCACAACTCTTGTTTTCAATTTCCACATTTTTCCTATTTCAATTTCCAGGTCTTTATATTTTGACAGTTTTTCAAATTCCTTGATTGCTATGTTACAATCCGCTGGACAAGCCATATCAATTAATAGACAAGTTTTCTCCTTCTGGTTTTTAACAATAATGTCTGGCCTGTTTGCTTCAATTTTTCTGTCTGTGTAGATGGTGTAATCCCATAGAATGGTTACATCTTCTATTTCTGTAACCGGTGCTGGGTGATGTTCATACCAGTGTTTGTTTACAGTTTTTCCATAATGTTTGCACATTGCCCAATGTAAATATTGCCCAACTCTATCGTGGCGATTTTTATATTCGTTTGGGGCAAGCACAGAACAGCCTGAGATTAGGTGGTCTATTGTTTCTTGGTGTTTATCACAAAACCTGCATTTTGGATCCATATTATTATGCATAATATTTGCATATTTATTATTATTATTATTATTATTATTATTATTATTATTATTATTATTATTATTATATTCTAATACAATTCTAAATATCGAAATAAAATCTTCTAAATATCTATTTAATTAATAAAAAATGTGAATATCAATTCTAATATGTTAATATCTATTTAATTATTATTGTTATAAAACAAATTATTAGATATATGGAAGTAAATAAACTGTTTTTTTATCCATATTCTAAGGTGAGGTTTTTGCAATGATTACATATGATATTTCTTTCATTACGTTTAATTAATAGGTTTTTATTCTGAAGAAATTTAGTAATACATAGTTTGTTTTTATGTAAAACTATATATAATTCTTCACCTATATATATATATATATATATATATATAATGTGAAAATACCATCAGGCGCTAAAATAAATATCACTCTGCACTGTTGATTCCTTTGACCACGCTGTTTGTATTTATATTTGTTTTTTTATCTATGTAGCTAATGACAATGTTGTCACAATTTAGTTACAAAAATGACCGCAAAATATGCCTGAGACTTTGTATCAGGCGAAAATTGATACCAAAACTCCACTTGTTTTAACTTCTGCTTTTTTTACGACGCAGATGTGAAGTGTAATCTATCATCGATCGGTAGATTACTGTTTTAGATTTCTTGTTACTGTTAGACAGAACAGGGAATTACGTGACTGAAGGTAATCTAGGCAATTGTGTAACGTTCATCTTTGTTGTAATAATGGCAAAACTGTTAGTTAAGATTTAGTCATGTTAACAGTAGTTTCTAGTGAAAGTTATATATAGAAGTCCAGTATCTTTTATGAAATGGTGAAGCGTCTTCGAACGTAGGCGAGATGATGCATTAAATGATGTAACAATTGGGAAATCAATAACAGAAAGCACTGGCGTTCAATTACGTGTGCTTAGAACGAATGCTTTTGTGTGCGATTTGTCGTCATAAAAAATTGAATAATGACCTGGAAACAGCTAGTATAGATGCTAACAGACTATTTTGCATTTAAGCAGTTCTTTCAATGACCATACCAAGAGTGCTGATTGATGAGCAATAACACCTTCATGTTCTCATTTCAACTGATCTTTATAATAATGTAATACATTTTGACAGGGTCATTAGGAGTGATAAATCATTCTACATTCCATTCCTTCTGTTCACCAGAACACAACAAAAAATTAACACCAAACGACGAAAGTATTATTAATTCGTTTTTGTTATTTTGTCGTTATTAATTTTTCTTAAACTTACTTTAGAATAAAAAATTATGGTCATTAAAGATATTAGATTTAGAAAAAAGCTTGTGGCTTCTCATAGAAACTTATTAATGTACGTCCATAAAATTTGAAGGATATAAAGTAAATTAGATACCATATGGTTGTTTGAAGATAGATCAACACACACACACACACACACACACACACACACACACATATATATATATATATATATATATATATATATATATATATATATATATATAGTGCCGATGCATGATAGTTTTGGCGCTAATAATTTCTTTCAGTTGGCGAATGAGGAAATACTCTAGCGTTGGGAAGAATATAATAAAAATCTCTTCCACAATAAGAAAGGGCAACCGAAAATATACAAAAACGAGGAAAGACCTGAAACATTATAGTCCGAATTGTAAACTGTAATAGACAAACTGAACAGAAATAAAATACCTAGACCAAATGGCATTGTAATAGAATTGCTAGTAATCAAGTTCTTCCTAGAGAAAATTAAAGAAATATTAACTAAAATTTATAACAGTGGTGCAAACCAATTGATCTAAGGAAGTCAATGTTCATAGCCCTGCTAAGAAGAAATGTGCAAACCATTGCGAAATCCACCGGAAAATCAGTATAATGAGCCACATTACAAAACTGATCGTTCGAATCCTGATGAAAACAGCGAGAAGCAGAATCAAGCTAGAAATAGAACAGAAACGATGCGGGTTCGTTAGAGACACTGGAAAAAGGAACGCCATAATTAGGAGTAGGATACTCTTCGTTAGGGCAATACAAATGAAGAAAGACATGTACCTATGTTCTATCGAGTATGCAAAGGCGTTCGACAAAATAGGCCAGAAAGAAATGATGGAGATGCTCAGCAACCTCGACATATTTTAGAAAGGCCTAAAAGTAATCAATAATCTCTACTTGCAGCAAACCGCCTGCATACGGTCAGGAAATGAATTTAGCATATACACAAAGATAGAAAGAGGCGTAAGACAAGGATTTGTTTTTTTCACCAGATCTCTTCAACATGTACACAGAGAATATTCTGAGAACCCTAGATGTTATGCCTCCAATTGTCATCGGAAGCCACAATTTAAACAACATAAGGGACGTGGATGATACGGTGCTGATTGTAGACACCAAAAAGAAACTACAAAACATCCTACAGAATGTAGCAGAAGAATGTGACAAGAAAGGACTACAAATAAATTGCGAGAAAAACGAATGCATGGTCATCATCAAAAAGAGCAGCCCGAAATGCCGAATACAGGTGGAGGATATGAAAAACAAGCGGGTACAAAAATCTAAATACTTGGGAAGTGATTTAAAAGAAGATGAAAGGTGCAACACAGAAATCGGAAGGCGAATTGTCATGGAGAAGGACGCATTCCAGAAGCTGAATAGAGTATTAAGAGACACGAAAATTTTACTAGAAAAAAAGTGAGTACTGGATTGCTATGTGATGTCAGTTCTTCAATAGGACAGTGAATGCTGGACAGTATAATATCACAAAAACTTGAGGCAACTGAAATGTAGTTCTACAGAAGGATGATACGGATAACAAGATTCAAGCATGTGAGCAATGATGAGGTTTTGGAAATGATGGAAGCTAAAAGGAAATATATACTGAGCATCAGGAAGAGACAACTGAAGTTTCTGGGACATAGAATGAAGAATGAGGGCTTGATGAACCTGATACTAACAAATCAGATACAGGGAAGGAGAGACAGCGTATAACAGCGTGTAACGTACTTGGCTGGCCTATGCGGGTATATAGTGCAACGACGGTTGCGCGGTGCAACAGTGGAATGCGAGCTGAGCGCTATCAGAGACAGGGAAATGTAGAAAATAATGATATCCTACGTCCTGAAGGGACAACGCACGTACAATTTGAAGTACTGATAAAAGTCAATGTTGCAAGCAGGTTTTCATATATATATATATATATATATATAGAGAGAGAGAGAGAGAGAGAGAGAGAGGGGGGGGCGTTTGTGTGTTTTCAAATAAAACTTGACGGGCAGGCTTCTGTAATTTATCGATTCTTTACTATTATCCCTGACATATATCATACTCTATCCTTTTAGAATTTCTACTTTTGTTGTGTGTCTGTAGATAAATTTTTCTTCTTTGCTATTAGTCGCAACACCTTTACCAAGGGAATATATTTCTGATATAAATGAGCTGATTGGTACACGTTCCGTGACTTTATTGGCGATGTCTTTTGGAAAGAAATTTTTGAAGCTTCTCTTAAAAAATGTGCAGCTGGTTGAAAGCGGATTTCGAAGCTCTAATTCAGCACAGAAATACTAACGAAATCTTAATAATTTTCCTTGGTTCACACCTGCATGTCCAGAGGCTACAGTCTACAGGAAACACTTTTTCGGCTGTACTATAGCAAGAGCTATAATTGAAACAGGTATATCTTTGTCTCTGCTCATAAAGAGAGAAGGTGTGCCCTCAAAGAAATGCAAAGAAAACCCCAACCAATGGTTAACTGGGGAAAGAAATGGTTTATAAAATCTAAAGATTCCAAACGAGATCTGCTTATATTTAACAAATACAGATCATTTTTCTGGCTAGCCTTTCAAATCTGATGAACATGCTGTACCTCTCAAGATTTTTGATAAAATACAAGAAGTATCTATAATGTAATTAATCCTGTTCTTGCATCTCGACTTCTGTCACTTTATCATAGACTTGACGTTGATTCCTTCTGACTTTTCTCCACTTATTTTCATGGCAACTGCTGTGTCGAGCTTTTTCCCTGGTGGCCTGATTATATGAATTTACGCGAGGCTCTACATTGCCAAATAGACCCCAATGTTTTACTGCTAAAATAGCTATTGATGTTTCTTTTCTTGCACTTCCCACATATAGAACACTTTTCCCTTTCCTCCTCTCCATCATAAATATAACTGAATTTTTTACGTCGTCATTTGCCTCCTTGGATCTCGTTCACATTTTTTCTTTCTCTTATGGTAATTTAAACTATAAATAAGTAGCAGTTTCTACTTTGTACAAGAAGGCTATACCAGCAAATAGCATTGACAGCTGGACCAATAGGGTCACACAGGTGTTCTTCTTATAGTGTATACGTTTGTACTTTTGTTCTAAGTTAATATATTTGTTTAAGACTATTCCGTCTTTGTGTCTTCTTTTATGACCCTAAACATGGCCAGAATTACTCGTAAGGACTCTTCAGAACACAACAAACGACTTTGCGTAAATTCCCAGCATTGTTTCGAAATTAGACACACGGGATTCTGCTTTTTCCTCATTTTTTTTTTATTTCAACATTACTTGATAATCCTGAAAAAGAAACCGAACAAAAACATTGTAACTAACACTAAAATGAATGCGAGTCGCTAAACTACGAGAATTCAAGTTTTCGAGAGAAAAAACACTAGTAATCTCTTGAAAATGTAAGAAATTAAACTTATTTTTTATTCACTTCAATTAACTTCCATTTTCTTATTTTGTTTTAATTTTGTAATGGTATTGGATTTAATCCAATGAAAAGTCACGGTCAAACACTGAAGAATCTGAATCCACCATGATCGATTTTCTTAAGCTCAGACTTGAAATTCAAAAAACACACTACAAAAGAAAGAGTTGAATTTCAAAACAAGTTGAAAAAAAAATTAAAGAAACAGAATTCAGCGTGTAACGTACTGGGCTGGCCTATGCGGGAATATAGTGCAACGACAGTTGCGCGGTGTAACAGTGGAATGCGAGCTGAGCGCTATCAAACTCAAAAAGATCAAAGAAACTTATTTGAACTGGCAAACAGCGAACAAATTAATGAAAACGAAAATGTGTTCCCACCAAACACGAACTGGGGCTCAATCGACATTTTTACATATTCTCCGGACTGTCTAGATTAATCAAGAAACACAGCGAACCTCTTGAGGGTACGATGATTGTTTATCATTGAACAGAAGGAGAATTTTAAATTATATTACGCAAGTCTTTAAGGCAACTCGCTGTAACTCTCGACCAAATAATACGAGAAACTCTAAACGATGTTTTTATCAGGCAAACGATAATCTAATATTTTTAAAAGAATAAACAAACTTCAGTTATTTTCCCTATTCGACGAAGTAATGCTATATAACGAGCGAGTGATCATTCCCAAAACGCTACAAAGAATAATTCTGAAAGATTTCCATGCCGGCCTCCCAGGGATTACAAGGATGAAAAGTCTGATGCTCAATTATATATACTGGTCAAACATAGATATGGACATCGAAAATGTTGTAATAACCCGTATAGGCTGTGCTTTGGGAGCTAATGCATCTCCATTGTAATATAGTCTTTGCCCCAAACGAAGAGACCATGGTCTCGAATTCATATAGAATTTGCAGCTCCGCTAGACTGACTCTACAAACTTTTATTAGTAGATATTCTTTTCTAAGTAGGTGGAATTTTCTAGATGGAAAAATCACATTCAGAAGTGAAAATAAATTTCCTACACGAACCGTTCCTCAGATTTGGGGTGGCTGATTGTTTAGTGACACACAATATGACACAATTTTGTCCGGTTATGTTTCTTCAGGTGTACAGAATCACTCCCTACGACAACACACCATCATCATTATTAACAGCAGAGGTAATGTTTGCGGGTAAAATAATTTGTGTTCGACAATCTATATCCCAAACAAACAAAACCCTGATGAACAAACACGATACCTAAAAAAATGCTACCAACCCGGACAGAAAGATTTTCCTGTAGTTTCGGGATAACATTTTTTTTCTGAGAAATGGGTACAATTGAGAAAAGAGTAGGAAATAATTAAAGTTCTACATAATTAAAGGTCCCCAGTTTACTGGCAAAATATATTTAAAACAAATCAGGAAATGTCTGTCTGACAATGCTGACAGCGGTCGTAAGTTATAGACGTCATCTTCGATATTTTGGACATGCCAATACCACAAGTGACCCCCTGAACATAACCGTTTAAAGAGAAAAATAGAAATGACGGATTTTCTCGTCATTAAACCAAAGAGAAAAAAATATTGACTCTCCTGCGGAGTTGATTCTTAGGAGGGAGGTGCTATAGTAATTAACCATGAACAAATGAACTCTCCCAAACTTTAAATAAGCAGCAGTTTCAGCTTCAGCTTCAGCAAGAAGGCTATTCTAACAGATGCTAGACGTCGGTGAATTGAAGGTCAAGTTTGGAATTCTAGTCAACTATCAGTTACGTCACAGCCCTCGGGCAGAATGTGGCTTGGTTATATGTCTCTCCAAAGACGGACATGCATATTATACTGTGGCTTGCCAAACCCTAGGAGACAATTACCCCAGGTTTCTTCTGTTCTTTATGAGTGACTGAGTTTATTGTCCGGCGCTTGATGTAACCCCAAAAGTGGAAGTGCCAAGTGGGTTTAAGAATTTTTCTACCGTACTGCAAATAAACCCACCTAAAAATTACTTTGTGCAGCATTTGTTGCCTGCTAGTTGCAATAGTAAATATTAAGGCTATTATATATTATTAGTACGGCTCTCAGCTGATGATCTTCTCATATTGTATATTTGTACTATTGTTCTTTGTTAATATATTTGCTTAACTATATTTTGTCTTTGTTAATATATTTATTTAAATTTTTTTCCGTCTTTGTGTCTTTATTTCTGGCCCCCAACAAGGCAACAACACTTTCATCAATTCTTCCTATTCTCCGATTTGTCCTTGCTTTAAAACCTTGTAAATGCCTTCATAAGAGTAGCATTATCGCCTTGCTTTGGATGAAATTATATATATATATATATATATATTGGTAAACATATTCTTTAGGTACTTGTAATTTAGAACTGAAACATTTATTACTATCACTTGTTTATATCATTCTCATTCTGCTCTGACGTAGCTCGAACACGTCATATACGGCTTACAATATATATAGACTAATATGGAGTAGCGACAGTGGAGCTGGCAGCTGACGGTTAGAACGGTGATTGTCTACTCAGCTCACCAGTTGTTGCCACCCTACACGGACGTATATTTATATCTGTGCATTGTCATTCGTTCACGATACAACAGATCTGGAGACGAGAGATTCGATCTAAACTCACTATAAAGCAAAAACAGATCCGAAAGGCTCGTCTTCAACAACAATAGACAACAGCTTTGATGACAAATTATTTAAGAGACAAACTCGCATCGAATTATCAACAAATAATTAACAAAATATGTCAGAGTCAAAACTATCTACAGATTTATAACTCAAGAGTCATTGGTTCAAACCTAACTAGTTACAGAGTGGTGTTTCGAAAAAAATATGTATATAAAATGGAGGACTTCAAAAGCTGTATGCTACATTTTATTAAACAGCAAGAAATTCAACGACACCGTGAACAAAAATGTTCGAGAAATTACAACAGCAAGAAATTCAACAACAACCTGAACAAGAAAAGTTCTAGAATTTTATCAACAGCAAGAACTTCGACAACGCGAACAAGAAAAGTTTGGGAAGTTATGTCAACGCGAACAAAAAAGGTTCGAGAAGCTACAACAAAATATGGAACTGTTGGAGCATGTTGCTAAAAAAGAAAGTAACTTTGGCAAGTCTAATACATTCTCGCAAGATTCAGTAATTAGTTCAGTAGGTAAATTTATTTATGAACCAGAAGTAATGTTTGAGGCTTACTTTCATAGATATGAAGAAAGTTTAAAGAAACAATGTGAAAACTGGTCCGTTGAAAAGAAAGTTCGACTTCTACTAGGAAAATTCGGGGCCGCTGAACAAGAAATAAATGCAAACTAAATTTTGAAGGGGCAACTTAGTTTAAGTATCGATTTAGGATACTATACAAATATTAACTAAAACATCTGAACAACACATTTTGTTGTTTAATACTCGTTGGTAATGTTTAAATCTTACGAAATCAGATGGTGAAGATTATACGATTTTTGCAAGCACAGTTAACAAATACTGTGAGAATTGTCGGTTAAACGAAATAATTCTTGATATGCTTATATGCTTTACTTTTATTCAGGGATTAACCGCGCCATCAAAGAAAGATTACAAGCAAAACTTTAACATGACCAGAAAATTACTCTTGAAAAATTAGTGGAAGAGTGTCAGCTTAAAGTAAACCTATGACGGACACAGCTAAATCGAATCACGAGATCTTTCGAATATTCATGCGATTAAAAAGGAAAATGAAGATAAGAAATTTATTTTTATTTCAAGATAAATCCATGTTACGCATGCAGAGAGTTGGATGGAGGGGTTTCATTGTTTTTAACTCAACTTTAAATTTGATTTGCAATAAAATTGACCGTAGAACTACAAAGCCAGACAGAGTAAAAAATAATTAAAACAAAAATACCCAGAATGTTTTCCTGTGAGTCTTGGTTTGTGTCCGAAAGTAAAATTTGAATGGAAAGAAAATGCTATCCCAGTTTAAAAGAAAAAAAATATCATAATCTGTGCCTACTATTCAACAGGTCTAAACGACTGCTTAACATATGTAAATTACTCCCCCTAAAAAGCGGAAGATATTTTTGCAAATTCAAATGGAGGAGTTGTAGAAAGCATATTTAGAGATAGCAGTTGACAAAAAAATGCAAAGAATGGTTAACTATAAATACGCACAAAAGTTTTTATTAGATAAATAGGCTTCAATATGATATAAAAGGAGCGCCGACTTTTTCTCAACAAATCATGGATAATATGATAGCAGACCTCGATTTTGCTACATCGTACTTAGACAATATTCTGATAAAGCGTAAAAAAGGAGAAGAGCACTCAAAACATATTGTGGAAGTATTTAAGAAAATAAAGGAATATGGCTTGAAATGAAGCTTAAAAATGTGAATTATTTTCTGCCGAAAATTAAATAGTTGGGCCAGGTGATCAATGAAAACGATAGAAGACCTGTTCCTAATCGGGCGTACGCAGTAAAAATGTGCCAGCAGAGACGAACGTAGTAGATTTATAGTCATTTTTAGGTCTAGCGAAGTTTTATAATAGCTACATTACAAACATGCACATATTAGGAGTTCCACTAAATTATCATCTAAAAAAAAGACGTGAAATATAAATAGTCAGAGGAATGTCAAAAAGCGTCCACAAAATAAAAAAAACATCTCTGACATTAGACGTTAAATTGACTCGTTTTAACCTTAAAAACAAATATATTTCGCGAGCGACGAAAGCAATTATGGCGTTGGGGCTGTGCTAAAAGACGACGGTAAATTAAAACCGGTACATCATGTATCGAGAACGCTGCTTCCAGTGAAATTAAACAATTCTCGGATTGAGAAAGATGGTTTAGCACTTATTTTCTTGGAAAAAATTATTTAAATACATATACGGAAGGCAGTTTATTTTACAAACGAACCACTGACCGCTATTAACAATATTTGGTTCTAAGAAAGTAATTCGCACACACACCGCGAATCGTTTACAAAGGCGACAATACTGTTATACTACTCATTTAAAATGGAATATTTACCATCAAAGAAAATGGATACACGGATAGCTTATCAAGATTAATACCGAAAGCCACATACCAATTAGAAACTATAATTGCGTCTGATATGGACATAAAATACGTATTATACAACTACTGGTTAAGCTGGAGGAGATTAGATTGAAAGCGAAATACGACAAATTTATTAGGCAAGCCAAAAATGAACCAATGTGCGAAAAAATAATGTACGTACCATATTTTCTATATGCAACGGAATATTGATGTACGGAGACTGGGTGGTAATACCTACTGTGTTAACTAAAATAATACTTCATTTGATAAAGGCCATCCTTTAATGTGCAGAATGAAATCAATTATTAGAAGTTTTGTGTACTGGCCAATTATGGATAAGATAGAGAAAACAGTGAAATTATGCAAGAATTGTGCCTGGTAGCGAAAGCACGTATAAAATTACAGGCATGGACTAAGACGGATAAACCATGGTCTTGTCTGCACATTGATTATGCTAGGCCAATAAGAGAAGTATACTATTTCATGATAGTTGACAGTTTAACAAAATGGCCAGTAGTAGTAAAATGCAAAATTCTTACAACTAAGTTTACAATTAACGTCTTACAAGAGATTTTTGCGAAATTCAGAATGACCAAAGCAACCATTTCTGAGAATGGCACACAATTCTCTTATAAGGAATTTGAAAATGCTTGTAAATTACTTGCTATAGATCATCTAAGATTGGCCACATAACATCCTAGATCTATTAGACTGGTGGAAAGATTTATTGATGTCTTCACGGGAGCAATGAAAAAGGCAGACAGTATAGAAGCAGAAAGCGAAGAGCTTAAAAGAATCCTGTCAAATTATATGATTACCCCAAACCCAAATATCAGTGCAAGAATGAGTTCAGCAGAACTAATGTTTGCTAGGAAAATTCGCTCGGTATTTGACAAGCTAATCCCGTCTGAGAAGATCAAAGTCAAACAAATCAAAAACAGGTTTACACCGGAAGGATATAAAATAGTTTGACAACCTATGGATGTCATATACGACATGTTCAATGTACCTAAACCTTCTTCAAATCCTAAAATAGGTTCGAGCAAATGTAAACGGATCCCAACTTAAACAATCGAAGTAGACCCGCAGAGGCAAAAATATAATGTCCGGAGGACGTTAGAACTTACGGAAAGGGAAATGTTTTGACGTAGCTCGAACACGTGACATACGGTTAACAATATATAAAGGATTTATATCTAGTAGCGACAGTGAAGTCGGCAGCTGATGGATATCACAGGCGTTGTCTAAGCTCACTAGTTGTTGCCACCTTACACGGACGTGTACTACTATATCTACCGAGAATAAACGTATTACATGTTTATACCTGTGTATTGTCCTTCCTTCACGATACAACACATTCTATGTGCAAAGTCTCTGTTGTCCATCATGACATCACCCTCAAACCCGACCTTTTAATTTACTTGGTATTGAACTCCTCGCTCTTTAGGTCAATCATTGGGGCTAACCAACGTCTATATCCACTGGGCCATGTGTTCTTAATGACAACAACACCTGAATTTCTGGCACTTATAAAGCTAATGTTCACTCACCATTATTTACAAGATTTTATATTAAATTTTTCATGTTAATTAAGTTCTCTAGTTTCATTTATGTTATTGGATTTTCTCGTATTTTTAGTAGAGATCATATTGCAATTTTTTGACAGGAATGATTCTCTTGTGAATTCCCTGTTACTGGTGCCCATAATTTATTCATCTCTATGCATGGGCGGCTTAAGAAAATTTATTTTGTAGCCTAGCATATGTGTGATTCCTTAAGTTTCCTAGTTTCCAGTGGCGCTCTCTATCTATTATTTCAACTTCATTCCATAGGTGTGACCCCTTTTCTCCCTACATATGTGGCAAGCTACGCGTGATTTTTAAATCTCCCCACGTGTTTTGGCCTTGCAATGTTCTTGTAGCCTTACCTTAAAGAAGCGTCCTGTTTCTTCTCTATATTTAAGTAACTTATAATTTCGGTTTAGAGGGAGATCACCCATGGCTACCAAAAGAGGCATCGCAATAAGAATGAGAATGATATCTCCCAGTGATCGTAATAAAGGGTTCAGTTCTAAATTATTATTACCTGTTTAATACTTAGTTTTTGGTCATAATAAGGTTAGACCAGTGCACATTTGTATTAAAAAGTGTTCAATACAATTATATTGTAGAACTTTTGAATATTTTCTTTTTGTAAACGAGTTATTGCGCGTAATAACTCGTTTAAAAATGGAAAATATATAAGGTGAATAAATCGTAGTTGTATAATAAATGATAAAAAAATATCTTTGAATTACGTGAAAGTGCCCCATCTTGTTTAAATTATAAATTTATTTGAACTAAAATGTCTAACCACTCACACACACACACACACACACACACACACACACACACACACACACACACACACACATATATATATATATATAGAGAGAGAGAGAGATATGTTTGTTCGTGTGGATGTGGGTTTGTGTGAACATTCACTGACAACACTGGCATTAATTCACTTTTGTTCAAGAACTCATGGCAAATATTTACGTCACTTATCGTCCTCCATAATTTACCTTTTCTCTAATGCTGGGAGCTTTTCGAATAATATACAGCGTTCGCCAATACAAATTTTAACTAATAACGTTTTTTTTTTTTTTGTTTTTTTTTTCAGTGCGTTATTTTTCCGTCTGCATAAACAGAGGCTCGTAAATAATTTTTCTGCATCTGCCTTGATAAATTTCCTCCAGGAACTAAATGTTTTTCATAAAAAGATTTTCACGTATGATTCTTTTTCTTTATATAGACTTTGCCTCTACATTTATTTATTTATGATTTTTTACACACACACACACACACACACACACACACACACATATATATATATATATATATATATATATATATATATATATATGCGTGTGTATGTGTGTGTGTTTTGTGCTTAGGTGCATAAAACATGTTTCCAAACATAAATTGTCATTTCTTTTAAAAATACTTATCATTAAAATAAACAAATATAAGAAAAGAGAAACAAGCAAATAATTTCACACATTCAGTAAATATTGTGTGTCTTTTAGATTTCTCCAAGCGTTCAATACGTTCTTCATTACTGAGGTTGTTTTCCAATATAAGGTACTCATAAAAACATATATATTTTATTCCTACTCATATAGACATAAATTTATTTCTAAGTACAAATACTTTCATGGTATTACATCAGATTGACTTTCTTCTATGGTACCAAAACCTTACGGATTCCAGCGTAATACTAGTTTAGGAGTATTACATTTTTAATAGCTGGATGTAACCGTATGTTCTATGGTAACAGTTCTATTTCTAGCACTTTTTGAATAGAGGAACGCTCTTCATGATTTCCAGTCAAGTTTATTCTTTAAATGTTTAAATGCGATATCAACAGTTAATTTACACCTTCTTAATTTGTATTCTTTTATTGGTCACTCAGCCTAATATTATTTTACTCATATTTTCAAACACTCAGTAACCTCTAAAACATTTGCGTTTTTATTGTATTGGTGAGAGTGTAGCAATCATAATTTTTCGTCTACTTCATGTGTGTACTCATTATTCTAGCCTGTGAATATTTTTTTTACTTATTTTTGCTTTCACTGACGCAAATCTGTTCCTTATTGGCTTTATTTTCTTAGCTTGGGTTAAAATGAATAAAAAGTAATCTCCACTGAAAACGGACTCATAGTTTTTCTGTGTGTTTTTAGTCTGGACTGAATTATACATTAATTTACGTTGTTTTTCTCTTACCAATTTGGTTCAATTCACAAAGTAAAGAATGTTTGTGCATAATTTCGGAAGTTATCTTCGGATGGGAACAGTCTGTATTTTTACAAAAAACAAATAGTTTATCCTACGTGTTTATTTATTATAAATTCTAAATAGAAATGCAATAAACATCCCTCAGACAAAAACGCTATTTCCATTAGGATAAAAATTGAATTTTTATTCTAGTCGGAATTGATCACTTAACCAATAAATGATCACTTCGATCACAGGCCGTTAAATCTTTATATATAACACATAAAATCATTATCAAAATATAGAAATTATGGTTGTACTTAAGGTTTGTATTTCCCAGTAGATATATTATTGTATATATTGTTATGAATTTAAATTTGCCTCTTTTATACTTATGCGGCTATTCTCGCCACTTCATTATTTTATGCCGTCATCAACGCTTGATATAACTTCTACATTACTTATATTATATCATAACAAACAGCAGGTTATATATGTTCACTGTGGTAGATTGTTATTGGCTTAGAATTCTCATAGCTGTTATATCTGATATAAAAGTACTGCTACTTAAAACATTACACAATTATCTTCATGAGAGGCCATGATATACACATTTTTTAATATTATGAATACTCGGATACACCATTGAAACTGTGAAACCCTAAGTAATAACTTAAAAAGTGAAAGAAAGATTCAGAGATTGTAAGTTATAAAAACAATCAATTATAAAAAGATGTAATTTTCTTCAGAAAAATATTATCTAATTACATTCTGGTAAAACCTGCATTGAAAGTAATTTGTTAATAATGTGTATTTATTATTAATGTTTAGTGATTATTAGTAATACTTAATCATTTCTCTATCGAACCCCGACTTTTAGGAGTTTTTTTTCCAAAAACTTCAGAACTAACCTGTATAAGTCTAGTGTTGACTTTTTCTTCTCTATTTTTTCCAATAAACTGTGCCGTATATTTTGTAACATTTACCTCGAATAATTCCATGGCTTTGTACAGAGAGGACATCATTGAAAAAGAAAATTCCACTTATACGTATAGGCAGGACACACCATATCATATATATATGTGTGTGTATATATATATATATATATATATATATATATATATATATATATATAGTGTAATTGAAAAGTAACTCCCTATTTTATGTATGATAGTCTTTCTGAGCTAGCTATACATTTTAGAGCAGAATAATCCGTCATACATCATATAGTGTGTTACTTTTCAATCACTGTGAGATATATATATATATATATATATATATATATATATATATATATATATGCCTATGTGTGTCTTTAATCTACAAACCTAGCCTGATTACTTATGGGAACAAGTTCAGTGAATTCGAACATGAATAAACCCACTCTTATAATTGTGCAGATATCATCACAAATCAGACTATGTGAGATTCGCAGCCAAGCCTCAATGACAGAACGCACATGCTGACCGTCTTAGTTCTGTCGTTTTAGAATTTTGGATTACGGTTTACTGTCTGTTGACAAAATTCTTTTTTAGACTATTGGACAGGAATTACTTTTTTTCACAAGCTGTCTATCCATTACGAACATACTGATTGGGATTAATTTCGGGACTTTCTCCATCTGGTTATATTAGAGGGGTAGATCTAATCACGACAAACGTCTAATTGTGTCTTCACGTAATTATTTTAAATGCCAACAACTCTGGTGCTCGTGACTACTATCAGTTTTGTAGTAGAATGTCAAAAATGAAGTAAATCTTTTATACCTCCTACTTCCACTCAGTTCGAGGTGTTAGCATTTTCTCCAGAATAAAGCAGAATGCTTGGCTTGTAAATTATCTTTGACATATCTGGTGTCTTTTGCATGACTTTCTACTTAGAACAACGTCTATATTGATTGATACACATGAAGTTTTGAGAAGATTCTTAAAGTGAATCCCCTCGACATCATTTAGATCAGATTTAATACATATAAAAAGCTCTAAGAAATGTGTTCCTGGAGTCGTTCCTGTTTTGTCTAAATTCGACAATAAATGTTTTGTTGATTCTTGCTCTCGTGCTTGTTAGAAATCCTCTTATGGATTTCCAGGCTTCCAGGCCACAGACGAAATTTTTGATTCTTTTACCTATTGGCCTAATATTTATATAGTGTTTTTTTTTGTAAAATACGAGAGGTCCTAATCAATTCTGATCTAGTTAATGACCTATCGGATACAGATCCTATATAATCCAACAGTTAACTACTAATCAGAAAATAAAATTGCACACCTGCTTAATCGGATCCAAACAACTAAAAACATTTTGAAGAACCCAGACCAGTGTAAATTTCACAAGTCCGTGTGAAATGTAAATCCTTGATCCTGATTGGATAGGAAATCGGAAATTGATATATGGCGGCAGTCACTTTTTTTACACCTAAGAAATGACGAGATTCCCAACTTAAGGACGTCCCCTGACCGGTCAAAAACAGATTCAGCATGCGAGCATTTAGCTGACGGACCTTGTGGCAATGTAACAAAATAAATTTCAAGACGCCGACTCGGATGTAAGGGCACGTTAAATTCTTCATTTTCACTCGACGCCCCATGAAACAGGAGCAACAACAGCAGCAACAACAACAACAGGACACTCTAAATACAACTTTTATATTTGCTTCACATTCTTTCTCAGCCTGTCACCAATCTAAAAGCCTGTCGCCAAAAAAAAGGGAAAAGTACATATCACTTTACATTCTGCTACTATCAAGCATGAACGCTCAACTTCTGTGGGACATTTTTTAATCTTTGAACAATTTTACTTTCATGCATTTTCTCTATAAATATTTTATTTTTCTTCATACAATAATGTTTGGTCAAGGAAATTTCACTTATATTTCTCCTCTTACAATTTTTCATTCTGTTATTAAATCTTTACTTTAATCTACAAACGAAATATTTTATCCTTCCACATTTCAACATCAAAACTTCAATCTTCTGATATTTGAATTGTGGTGAGTTTGGATGTGTTTGGCAGAAGTCCAATATGCTTAAGCATCACCTATGTCCCTACACACCTCCCTTTGCCGGGTTATCTTTTAGATAAACGGTTTGATTTTTCTACTGTAGATAAATTGTTGGTTTATTAATGGTTATTGCTGAAATATTTTATCATATGTTAGACAAGAAGGGTGGAGCCACATTTTTTGCTTTGGACATAACGGAGATAATTGACAAAATTTAGCATACTGGTCTTTTTCCCAAGTTGAAATATTTGAACGGAATCCTTATTTATTATCAAATCGCGAACTTAAAGTTGTATTGAAAGGAGATTCGTTTAAATCTTATATCATGAACACCGGTGTCCTTAGGAAATCATCTTTGGAACAAGCCATTCTTCCTAATTTTTTGCAAGAGATTTTCATGGCTTCAGTTCTTAAGTCGTCATATATGTCAATAACACAAATATTTATTCTCGTCTTAATACACAGTCTAAACTGTTCGATGAATCCCTTTTGGAACTTGATCTTCAAAGTGAACTAAAATCTTCTGTTAATTTGACTAAAGTAAGGCTTTTTAATTTTAACACCTGGAAAAAAAACTTCTTTCTCTTAAATGTAAAAAACGCCTTTCCTGCAGTCCATGATCCTGTCTGTTGTTAATATTCACGAGAGTGAGATAATGTGCCTTTTGAAGCGAACATTCTCTGCTGACAAATAATTGTAATGTTATTTTGAATCATTTTCTAGGTCTGCTACTAAAAACATTGGTTCACAGTGTCGTGCTAGTATCCATCCGCTCCAGAATTATATATATATATATATATATATATATATATATATATATATATATATATATGTATGTATGGGGTAGAGAAATCAGAGGGTGAAGGTGTGGGTGTTTACTATAACAATGTTTCGAATGTTGCTGTTCCATATGGGCTTGTACCCCTGCTATATATCTAGAGATCCTTGACAAAATACAAAGAAGAGTCGGTAAAATTATTGGTCTTACCCACTCCTCTTGGTTTCAGTCATCGTCCGAGCCCCTCAAAGTCATTGCTTTGTATCCTTTGCGTTTTTTATCATTACTTCCTTGGTAATTGTTCTGATGAACTTTGTTCTCCGGTAGCTAAACTTCATTACCTTATGTAGAGAACTAGATTTTCAAGTAAACCTCATCTTTTTAGAAGTAAATTGAATAAATACAACAATAATTTCTTTGCAAACCGTTTCTTGTCTCGTATATTTGCTTGTGGAATATTTTCCTATTTCTTGCTTTCTATCAAAATTTGATCTTTAAAAATCTATATACAGTGTCAATTGTTATTTATTTTTAAAATATTTGTCTTATTTCTTTACAGTCATTAAACACTTTTGTTTCTATTGCCATACTTAATTTGTTTCTTTTAATATTTTCATTCTAGCAAGGCAGTACAGCCGCTGATGCGCACGGGTCTACATGATAAGAGAGTGAAGGATTACAAAGGAGTAGAGCGAAGAGAAAGATGAAGCGAAGTAGAACTTGTTACTAAGGGTGTCAGAGAATGTACAATAGAAAGATGTTAACACTGCGAAGAGAATTGCGTGAACGTAAAGTGAAAAAAGAAAGGACAAGAAAATTCAGGAGGTATTGGTGAAAGGACAAGAGAAGTATCGAAGTAAAAGGGATAAGAGACTGCGATTGACGTTGGAGATTAGAGCTATCTGGGAAGCAAGTATACAAAATGATGATTCACAGTGGTAAATACGAGAAAAGAAGCTGGTAGTGTAGAAACAAACACCTTTTGTCGTTTTGACTGAAAAAGCGTCAGATCTTGTTGCCAGTGTGGTTGCTTGAGTAAATTCTTTTAGAGGGATCACTAAGCTCGTCGAAGCAGAAGCTATAAAAATATTTGTAGAAGTGACAGAGTGAAGCCACATCCCGTCGGTATTAAAGTACCTGAAGTCGAGCTTCAAATTCGTTATCAATTACATTGAACATTCTCTTCTAGATCCTGTCGAGAACCCCGAGATGAATAGCATAGGTTTCTGTCCAAATCTGTCCACTCTATTCTATGCTTGGTCGAATGGTTGATTTTTATATGTGTAAGATCCAGGTGAGAAAAAACTTCTTGACACATACTTTCTATCAGTATATTTAGCTATTGATTTAATTTAGTCGTTCTACTTGATGGTTGCTGAGAGTGAGGCCGAAGAGGCACAGTGTATATCTTTCGAGAAGATACTCTTGAACTATGCTGATGGAAGGCAGAAGGGACAGTCTGTAGGGGTTGGCAGATAGCATCTTCATCTCGGAAGCATTAGAGTTTACGTGTCATTTCTTTAACCACTCGACCACAGACTGGAGATACTTCTCCAGATCAGTAGCGAGGTTATCTTTGTTCACTTTGCCGATTTCGAAATGAGGCGTGTGTAGATTTTACTGCTATCAGCATAAATGCTTACTTTGGGTTTGATCTCATTAAGGGCATTGTTGATGTTAACAAGAAAGAGCGTTGGGCCTAGAATAGAGCCCTTGGGGAAACCTGCATTCGTGCGATAATATCTGGAGGCGTGCTATTTCAAAACAAACTTATTTTTTCAGTTTCATTGGGACAATTGAATCCACTAAGCAAGAGTCCACTGATACAATAGTCCTGTAGTTTGCGCAAAATTCCGGCGTGCCAGATCCTATCAAATGCTTTGGATATATACAGAATAATAGAGTTTCGCCGTTCTCATCAAAGGAATAAAAGATATGTTTTCAGTGAGGGTCGAAAGGCATACTGTCTGTCCGGGAATAGTTTATGGGCGGTGAAATGTTGAACTATTCCGGCAAGAAAAAAATGGTAGCAGCATGACTATTATGATTAATATTATATCAATTCAATTAAGGTGTATCTTTTTTCCAAATCTTGCAATGGAAAATACGTGTGTTGAGATACTGGCAGGTGTAACTCATTCTCTAAACCGAAATTCAAAACTACTCATTTTGCTAAAAAAATAAAATTTAAAAATGAAGACAAATAATACCAGACTGTACTCTCCAAAACTGTCTGTATTTTTAATGTTTGAATATTTTCTTAACATAAAGTCCAGACTAGGACGATTATCAGTTGACTATCATGAAATGTAACCCGCTAGCCCGTAGACAAATTTAATATTATCTCTTGGAAAGTTTCTGGAAAAAGAAATTAATATTAGAATATGCAGTTAGAAAAATAATTTAGGTTAAAATGCAAAGAGGGTTACCCAAGAAATTTGTTTTTGATTTAAAAGAAATGAACATTTTTAGGAGCCATATCATATATATCTCAGCAGACATGATATATCACTGTAAAAAATTATTCTAACAGTAATGCATAGAGCGTAGATTTGCTCTTTTATCTACATACGTCATTCGTTGATATTTGAAACTAGAAATGTTTATTCTCTGTTCCCTTGCCTACACTTGCACACATGTACGGAGCACATTTGTCTAAATTGTTTGATTTTGATTTTTCCGCTACATATTATACTAGTGTCAACTTGAAACCATATGTGAGAAAAACTGCACAATGACTCGATTCTCTCCGCCAGGAGTTTTGAAACAACATTGTGAACCGCTTAGCAATAACGCCGGCAGCTTTCATATAAACATTTCAGTGTTTTTGGTTGTCAATCGAAGGACGGTGCAGATTATTCAGAAAGATTTGGATGAGTCTAATGGTGATTTCGAATGTGTTTGTAGTGATAAAATGTGAGGGAAAATTATGCCTTAATTATTCTTTCTGTAGGGCCGCAGACTCAACAAGGCTGTCTATATCAAGTGCCTTGAGAATGTAGGGCTGCCTTTGGTCAAGTATGTGGCTATTAGAAAAACCTATGTATGGCAACAGGATTTTGCATCATTCCATACAAAGAGACAATCTCTGCAACCACATCACCTCTTAAACAAGGTCGCTTAATTCTTCAGACTATATAGCCGCTTGACTTTTATGCCTGTGATGCAGTTGCGCGAGAGACGACCAAAACATTTGTGACACTAGAGATGAACTGAAAACAAGGATTATGGCAGAAGTTATAAGGAGACCACTCAGAAGTGATGCAAAAGATTCTGAAGTTATCTGAGATCATGACTGAAGCCAATGGTAATTTTATTGAATACATTTAGTCTTTAGTATTATATTTAAATATATTTTGTGTAATTTTGGTAAATATATCTGTTAAAATGAAATGTCAGCGTTATTTTCATTTCTGCATAATTTGGCTGACAATACATCCATCGCACACCCCTCTTTCTCTATATCTGTAATTTTGTGTGTGCTTCTGTGTGTATTTCTCTCTCTCTCTCTCTCTCTCTCTCTCTCTCTCTCTGTATAAACGTAGAGATAAATGAATCGTTTGATTGATTGAGCTGTGTATAATTGTAAAATAGAGTAAAGAAGCAATCAACAACGTTAGGAATGTGGAAGGCACACATTTCTACTGTATAAACTTTTTCTAATATCATTTACAGATCTACTCATAAATCAAGATTTTGTATTGATTACCCTCATGATAAAATTCAAGTGTTGCCTCGGACTTAACCCAATACTCATTCCAGGTTTAATTTTAAGTTCCAGGTTTAATCAACAGCAGCATACCAGGGATTATATATATATAAGCAGAACATATTCATTTTTCTATAAACCAGTCAGAAGGACGTTTCAATCCCAACTGAACAAAATAAAGTATCATATATATATATATATATATATATATATATATGTGTGTGTGTGTGTGTGTGTGTGTGTGTGTGTGTGTGTGTGTGTGTGTGTTTATCAAGTTTAGAAAGCTTTAATTTTGTAGTTGACGCTTTTCTTTCATATTTGGTACAACTCTGTGCAATCTATTCATTATTATCATAGTCAATCAGTATCGAAATAGTTTAATATTGTATTGGATAAAGGTTGTAATATAAAATGAATCAGTTTTGCACTAAATATCCGTAATTCACAGGTGCTTAATATTTCAGAAGATATGCTCATTGACATGTCAATCACTCAGCGGAGGTTTTATTATAAAGATGCTAAGGTCTGTTAATTTGAAAGACTTCATTTATGTTCAACTCTGGTTTTCTCTGTTTGTTTATATTTTTGAGATCTCTAGATAACTAACAGTTTATATATCCGCTTCTCAAATGCCCTGTCATTTTCTTCTTTTCATTTTCATTAACTTTTCAGTTAGTTTTATCGTATGCTACAAAATTCTTAACTCACTTTAAAATGAATGAACAGTATTTATTTGTTTGTAATAACTTTACCGAAAGCAAGGCTATAAATCCACGAAGGCATAAGTGTATACTGAGAGTAAACATCTGAGGAAAACAAATAATTTTACGATTGATAACAATAAAAAGAACCCCGGATTCAATCATTCAAAAGAAGATGATTGTTAATGTATTTTAAAATTTTAAGAACAAATTTCCCTGAAAAGCAAAAGCATGAAAAGCCTTCTACAAGAGAGAAAAGCAGTCGAAAAGCAGTTATCACAGAACATGTTACTGTTGTCACAGAACGTCAAGCAATTTCCATTGAACGCGTAAATGTTCCTGTACATATCAAAACTTGTAAATACTTGTTTGAATTCAGATGGCACAATAGATGGAATCTCAACTGAATGAAATGACATGATATTTCCAGTCAGTGTTTATCCTTCATTCAATTGTACATTATATTAATTTTGGACAGGTGACTTCTTTTTGATCCATTAACTTTCATGACTATGAAGCTGCTAATTTTAAAATACTCACCATTATACTGATGTATCTGAGATCAGCTGATGGCGTAATTTATTTTGCATACATTCTGACTACTGAAGAAGAATGTGTTCTTATCTGATATAGCGAGACATTTCGATGGTTCCAAAAATATTAAACATTGATCGTAACACCCATGTGAAGTTTTTAACATAAACTATTGTCTTTTTCAAATATAGTCAATATATTCCCAAATAATATTAACTTTGAATATAGTTGAATACATTCAGATATGTTAATTCTATTAAATTCAGTATACAATAAATTCAAGCATACGTAATTAATTTTTTTCTGTGGGGTAGCTGTCTTTTTGTGGATGTGTGTCTTGCATTAATATTTATTCAACGCCATCATTCACTCGAAATCCTTACGCTAACTGTTTTTGAATTATTTATTTAATACCGGTTTTCGTTTAAATGTAATTGCATTAATCGCCACCTTATATTGTTTTATCTTTTTTATTTGAAGGTATGGAGTAGATAGACTAAACTATCGCCCGGTTCACACTCCACCCACATCTATTGAACAGGTGAAGAGGCTCATCCCTTGTTTCCTGTTTAGGATCCGGTTTCCGGTTTTCTCTTTTCCAATCTTTTCACTCTTTTCCTTTATTATTATTATTTTTTTTTTCAATTGGGGTAGATAGACTAAACTATCGCCCGGTTCACACTCTACACACATCTATTGAACAGGTGAAGAGGCTCATCCCTTGTTTCCTGTTTAGGATGCGGTTTCCGGTTTTCTCTTTTCCAATCTTTTCACTGTTTCCTTATTTTTTATTTTTTTTTTCAATTGGAGTAGATAGACTAAACTATCGCCCGGTTCACACTCCACCCACATCTATTGAACAGGTGAAGAGGCTCATCCCTTGTTTCCTGTTTAGGATGTGGTTTCCGGCTTTCTCTTTTCCATTCTTTTTACCCTTACGTAGCCCCCTGCGCATCAGTGGCGTTACCGCCTTGCTCGGGGTGATATGATTAAAAAAAAAAAAAAAAAAACCAAAAGGACAAGTCCCTGTCCTCTTGCATTGACAATGTTTTTGTTTTAACAACATTTTACAATTGAATGATTGAGTAAGAATAAAAATTAGTCTTCTCAGGTCTGTCCATTAATCTGTACTCATCGACTTACCATGAATACATAGATGAGATTTGATTAGGAGCGGATTTTAAACCCGAATGATGGACGTGGAAATGGAATATACTATTGAATCCATACTAGTCAGATCAATAGTAATGTTAATGATAATGCGATTTACTTATATTTAAAGGAATATTTGGCATTCATTGATCGAGCAGCTAGCACTACGTTTTGATTATATTCATAAAAATGGTATTTAAAAAAAAAAATTCAGTAACATATTTTCCGAATGATACTATCTGTTGTCGCTTTTTCAACCATGGATGGGCGATTCTTTCTACACGTTTCATTTACAGTAGTGCGGAACTTAAACTTCTTGATGATGTCATTATTCCGTCTTTTTTTCGCATGTATTATCCAGCCAGATCAGGATCAATATTGGTATATTCTTGGGAATACAATGTGGTGCAAGCTTGGATACGTGGATAGAGTAGTAATTAAAAGATCTTTTCTGTTATTTGGAGTAAAGAGTTCCAGTTCCTAGAATTTAAAGAATTTTATATATTTACAGAATACTACATTAACAACATCGATATAAATCTCAAAAGAATACTTCCAGAATAATATCAAGTCAATGTCAAGAAATACCATGACTGCTGTATAGAGAAAAACGAATGTCCAATCAAATATCGGAAGAATATACTTTACAGAAATAAATATGTAAACATTTCAAAATACAGCATGCGATTTATGAATGTCGCCTAAATTACTCAAAAATAAAAATAGCAGATTTCTTTGTTTAACATATATATATTGACCAAAATTTTACAAAAGTATCTTGAAATGCTCAACAGTAAATTTATTGAAAAAATTGCCATTATTAATTAAACATAGCCTCCAGACGACTTCAAAATATTCTGCGTGTTTTCTTGAGATTTTCTTATTTAAGTAAGTGAATGCTGCTATAATCCTTGATTTCAGTTCATCTTTGGCGTTAACAGGAGTATTGCTGGTCTCTCGCTCAATAAATAGTCAAGGTTGGGTCTCAGTCTGGGGAGTGAAGTGGCCAGATTTATCTGTTGATTTGGCCGCACAAATTGTCAGACAGTCATGAATTCATTCTCTTACATGACATGGTGCAGTGTATATCCCATCAGCCAACCTCTTGATCGAGAGCAGCGTTACATCCTCAACAAACTTGATGCAGGCCTCTGTGTTGAGTCTATGGCCCTGTAAGAAGAGAAAACGAGGCTTAGCTTCTATATCACTAGGGATAACAGAAAAAAAAACGTTATAATCACATACTTTCACACATTACGAATCCTCATCATTGTCCTCAGTTTGACACACAACCACTTTGAAATATTCATATTAGAGCTCACAGGGAAAATGCCAAGAATTACAGCGTAGCGTTTCCGAATTTCTGACGAACTGAATTCCTTCATTGAGCTCTTTTATTACAGACGGCGCCCAACTGTACTTACTATGAATTGCAGTCGACAAAATCAACACAAACAGCACACATGCGCGAAATTAAAATTAGATAATGGCGACAATTTAGGCACCGCACCCGATATATAAACATATATATGAGAGGTTGATAAAATGATTCCAGTCTGTTCAAAAAAGATAATCTTCCAAACGGAGGCTTTGGTGCTCTGAAAAATTTTGGAATATCGGTCATGTCGGCCCTATTCCCAGGATATATATATATATATATATATATATATATATATATATATATATATATATATATGTGTGTGTGTGTGTGTGTGAGAGAGAGAGAGAGAGATGGAGTTGGAAAAGGGAAGTGTTACGCAATAATATATATATATATATATCGGTTGTCTCAGTCAGTTCTTAATTCTCTTATTAGTAAACAAGCTGATGTGTAATAAAGAATATAGAAGAAATTGATATAACATATTATACAGGTGACGTTATTTTACCGGAATATTCTGAGAATTTTGAGGCGATCGTAATCAAATTAGGAAGTCTTACTCTGTTTAAGCAAATTGAGAAATTTAGCCCTTTCTTATCTTCTCTTGGCTGAAACCTAATCCTTCTTTATATTATTTATTTTTGGCTCTTTTTTTTAAAGTTATGATGTTTATTCCGTAATATTTGTTTTTTTGAATATTAATTAGTTTTTTAATTGTTGGAAAAAAATTATTTTCATCAATTAAGGTGCAGTTGGAATTCAATTTCTTAAGTGATTTTCCGTATTCCCCAAACCAACTTCTCGAAATATTTTCCTCATTTTCCATTTTATTTTTATTTTATTTTTTCTTCTTATCTTGTTAACGAGTGGATTGTTTTTCATTAATCTACGATCTCTATTCATTTTTTTTCCAATTATTAACTGTTCATTTTCATTTTACAATCGCTTTACTATTTAAGATTATATACATAAGAAATATTTAGTTATATTAAAAAATACAAACATGAGATTATAATTACAAATACCTATTCCCAAGATGATCAGCTAGACAGAAACTGTATAAAATCTTACAAAACCAAATATATTATTGCAAATATTTCTTCCAAAATCTTGTATCATAAGCTAATATTAATATGTATATTAAAAATGTGAAATGCGACTGTCCAGAAGATCTAACCAAACCGTCCTGGTTATTACCTATATATTGTAAAAACATTAACACGCATTACAAAACCTGACATAAAATAAACAATGAAAAAAAATATTCTAAGTATCATGCAGATTTGATCTCTTGTCTGTTTCGATTTCGTAGTCTTAAAAAGAATACCCTATTAGATATCTATATATGTTCCATTATTTTTGTTAATTATTTTGTCTTTTTGCCCTTAGTTGATGTCTTTTATTCCAGGCAAAGCTTTTCTTTCATCGTCGATTCTTGCATCTTACCTTTTTCGTTTCATTTCCCTCAGGTTGTCGCAAACAACATTCAAATGTATTTAAACAACATCAGCATGTCGTATATGTAAACGATCATCAGTTTAAGACAAGCATCCTCCTGGCGACGACATAGCGTCGTCAATTCCCGCAGTCAGTCCGATATGCCGAGCCATTTTCCAACAGCGCTGAGAGCTACATGAAAGAGACCGCTAATTCTCCTCAGAACATCAAAAGACTAACTTCATTCCTTCTGGATTCCGATCTCCAGAGAAGCTAATGAAATTTCAGACGCCTTCGGTGTCCTTACACGCAATTATTCAACGAAGAGAATTATTTGGGAGTGTATCGGAAGAGAAAAGAAAAGGAAATGAAGAGGAGGGAGAAGAATTGTCATATTAAACAGAAAAGAAAAGGAAAAAAAAAAGGGAGTAAGGATATAGAGAAGAAAAAAAACAGAAAGATGCTAATTTTAGAAGCCGAATGAGTATGAACATTAATTAACGGACATGAGGAAATAAAAAATAGTGCGTATAGAAATATAAATATGAGTTGAAAGACAATGTGTGTTTGTTTATGTAAAGAGAAGCGGAGAAATAATGTAAGTAGTATGTTTAAGGAATATTAGTGTATAAAGAGAGAACATTAACGGATGGGATCTACAAAGCGCGTAGGAAATTGTAAAAGAACATCAAAATACATACGATGTAAGAAAAGTAAATATTTGCATAGGATATTAATGACAAAGTAACATGAGGCCATATGTATTAACATTATATATATATATATATATATATATATATATATTAGTCATCCACATACAAGCCTGTTTCGCTGTCTCACAGAGAATCAGTGTGGCTAGAGACATCCACTTGCTTCTGCTCGGATCGAAACACGACCGACATGCTCGCAGTCGGAGTCGCTACTCCCTATGCCATAGGCGCATGGAAGGGAGATTTTAACGTGTTGTATATAAGCAGTGTATAGACACGCCAGTCACTGAAAGAATCCAATTCTTTACTAAAGAGTAACGCATATATCGCAGAAGTGGAAAATTTGTTTACATTTTTCTTCTCCAGAGAGCTGAGTCATTCACACACAAGCCAGTTTGCTCTATCACAGCTCATCATTGTGGCTAGACACTTCCACCTGCTGCTGGCCGGGATGGAAACTCGACCGATCTGGTGTCAGTCACTAAACCATAGGCGCATGAAATCTAAAGGAAATTTTTAACTCGTTGTATATAAACAGTCACCGAAATAATTCATTTCAAAAAATTTCATAATGCGTATATCGCAGAAGTGGAATCTGTTTTAACATTTTTTCTCTAGAGAGCTCAATCGTGATGAAAGTATAATATATATATATATATATATATATATATATATATATATATATATCCGTGTGAAAAGTTTTACAATTCTGAGTTCTCCAATAATTATATATTTTTTTATAAAAGTGCTCAATACAATAATAATTGTAGAGCTTAATATAATCTTATAATTACATTTGTGTTTTAATTAAAAATATATTACTACACGAAAATTTCAGGAAATGTTAGATCATTTTTGCTAAAACTATTTCATTTAAATATAAGAAACAGTACTTTTGTTATTTATAGATATAGGAAGACAACAATTATGTGTTGTTCAATTTAACTAATCAGAATAAACATTCACATTAAATTTGAAAAGAAAAGTTTAATTTTTTTAGGAATACATGATTTCTTCTATAAATATTAACGGCTAAAATTTCAACATATTTTAAAACTATTGTTTCGATTCTATTTTCGTTGATATAACCGATATTGTTAAAAATATTTTCTTTAATGTTTTCTCTATCTAAACATTTTGAAAGAAAAAAGAAAAAAGAAAGATATAGAAAGAAAGAAAAATGAAAGAAAGAAAGTGTGAAAGAAAGAAAATATTTTGTATTTAAAGGTACATTTGTGTATAATATACTATTTTATTTCGATTCAGAAAGCTATAGGTATCGTCAGTGATAGCTATGCTAAGCGGGTTTATGTGGCAGTTCGATATTGTTACGCTGCTGCTAACCCTCGTGTGGCTTTTCTGCCAAACCTGTCTTTTCATCCATACAGAATGTACTTCTCCATATATATCAATAGTTCTTTGATTTATTCATTTTAATGTAGTCGCGATTCACACTACAAAGACAGAATGACTGAAAGACTGAATATATATATATATATGTATATATATATATATATATATATATATATATATATATATATATATAAATATATTTCCATGCATTTTTCCTTTTACCTTTAAATGATTATTATTTTTTATTAACCTTGATTTACCACTATTGGCCGATGTTTGAAATGTATTAGCAAGCTTGTTTTTAAGTTTTATTTTCTATTCATCATCTATTAGAATTTTGTATTGTAACGGCGGTTATAAAATTTTGTAGTAAAAAGAAAATCTTCAAATATGTATATAACTGCCTGATTATGGTGCTTTCAACACCGATTTTGAATAGCTCTTAGTTTGCAGTATGCTGTTAATTGATATAACATTAATAATAACTCTCTCGCTCACTATCTCTCCCTCTCTCTCTCTCTCTCTCTCTCTCTCTATATATATATATATATATATATATATATATATATATATATAAATGATGACTGATAGATAGTACCTTCCTAATATGTGTATAAATAGCTTGCTAGGTGACCTGAATTAACACTCTGTGACAATTTGTGTGGTGGGTTTTTCAATGAGCGAGTCTACAATAGCAAACCTAGTTTTAGTAAGAATTAAAAGGGCGAATATAATAAATTATACCGTCCACATCAAAATAGCTCTTGGTAACATCATTTTGTAAGGTTTCTCAGCTACATTAAAAGAAATCTTCCTACAAAACACTTTCCTCCAATTTTCATGTTTTGCAAAAATTATACTTAATAAATAGATAATAACTGTTTATCATTAGATAATAACTTTTCAATCAGTCTGTATATATGTATGTGGCAGCCTTAATTTTTCTTATATATTTATATATATATATATATATACGTACACACACACGCACACACACATATATATATATATATATACATATATATATATATGTTATTAAGAATAAAAATCGGCCATTATTTGTGTAACAATCTAATATATATATATATATATATTTGTGTAACAATCTAATATATATATATATATATATATATATATATATATATATATATACATATAAATGATGACTGATAGTACCTTCCTAATATATGTATAAATAGCTTGCTAGGTGACCTGAATTTAACACTCTGTGACAATTTGTGTGGTGGGTTTTTCAATGAGCGAGTCTACAATAGCAAACCTAGTTTTTGTAAGAATTAAAAGGGCGAATATAATAAATTATACCGTCCACATCAAAATAGCTCTTGGTAACATCATTTTGTAATATTTCTCAGCTACATTAAAAGAAATCTTCCTACAAAACACTTTCCTCCAATTTTCATGTTTTGCAAAAATTATACTTAATAAATAGATAATAACTGTTTATCATTAGATAATAACTTTTCAATCAGTCTGTATATATGTATGTGGCAGCCTTAATTTTTCTTATATATTTTTATATATATATATATATATATATATATATATATACGTACACACACACGCACACACACACACACACACACACACACACACACACACATATATATATATATATATATATATATATTATTATTAAGAATAAAAATCGGCCATTATTTGTGTAACAATCTAATATATATATATATATATATATATATTTGTGTAACAATATATATATATATATATATATATATATATATATATATATATATATATTAGATTGTTACACAAATAATGGCCGATTTTTATTCTTAATAAATTAACTGTACAAAAGCTGAAATTAGTCAAAATATGATCCTTGAGTGTATATCAACCTCTCCCATTGATAAACAAGACTATTTATTCTTAGTTAAAAAAAACTTATTGGCTGCGATGCAGCGAAATTTTTGAAGTGTGATTCTAAAATCTAAAACTTGCATCTAAAACTTTCACCAATTACAATGTTTTTCAATGTTTTAAAAATGATTATCAGTTTGTAAAACGTCAAATGTAAATGTAGGATGTGGTAAACAATTTTATTCTTGCACCATATGACCGCGCATTATCGTGGAGCAAAGTTGAACCATATCGATTCACAGACTCAGCTCTCATTTTTTGCAGGTCTGCATAATTTCAAAAAATTAAATCTGTGCATTGATGCTCTGATTGGCTTCCAGAATGCTGTAGTGGATAACACAAATTGCAAACCGTTCAGACAGTCACCATAACCTTTGGCTGATGCAATTTTGTCTGTGAGAAAAGTTTGGGAGACTCACCATAACCAAGCTATTGAAACGATCGTTTACGGCTGTCATAAAGGATTTATTCTTCATCACTATTGACTATTCTGTCAAGAAATGATCGCTACGTTTACGCAGAAAATGACTCGATCACACTTCAAAATGCCTAAACATTTTATCTTCACTGAGATCATGAGGTACCCATTTATTCATTTTTCCCTTTGCCCGTATTTTTCAGATGGCATGGAAATTTTGCAGAGCTGACATAAAACAAATGATATATTCTTTTCTGCTACCTTGACGAGGGTTTTGCTAAACAACTTCTTACAATTGTTCGTTGTCAAGACTGCATGAACATCCTTTACCTTCTTCATCTTTAAGGCTCTCAGCATCAGTACCTAATTTCTGAAACCACCTTGGTATTGTCCAATAAATTGAGGAACCCATCGTCTATGCCCTGTTGATATTGGCAAATGTTTGGAAGTTACTGTACCAATGATTTAACTCCTGCAAGAAAAGTAAACGTCTATAATATTTTGTCATCATCATAATTAAGGGCTTCTATGATTTTAGTATATTTCTGCCTGAAAATAAGTTAAAATATATAAGGAACACACAAGGATTATTATGTATAACAAAATTTCCTTAATACATAAGATAGAAATATATTAAAATGGCTTTTTGAATTGCAGTACTTCAAGCAGCCATTATTTTTTTCCTGACATAATTAATCACCTTCTTTGCTTAAACATTTTGATTTGCGAGCATCACTCAGGGTTGCTTAATAGATGTACCTGTGTTAGGTATTCACATCAACATGTGTTTCTGATGAAGCTGGAATAGGGAATGATGCAATGACCTTGTCCTCACTGTTTCCTTCATTATTTGCTTAATTCTTACAGTTAATCGAATAAGACTTCGTGTCACCTCTTAGAAAACCATGACACTAGCCACTACGATAATCTGCTACGTGTTCCTTGCTAACACACTCCATGTCAGTATGTTTCAATTTCCACTTGCAAACATCCTTGAAACATAGTGTATGGCAGCCTACCTGAGAGTGTATCGTCTTTTGATATCCTATCTTCAAGAATTCGATGTTCGACACCCATTCATTAAAAGACGCCGTTCACAAAGAAGATGAATATTAAGAATTTTTGTTTCCCAACACAACAGTTTTGGTAACTTTGTCTCTTAATGTGATGATAAAAATATACGCGTTGTAGAGGCCATAATCAATGCTGAAATAGTTCATCATCTCACTGCCCACAAACTCTTCTCTGAAAGGCAATATGGCTTCCGCTTTGCCAGGTCCACGGCCGACCTGCTAACAACCGTAACGGAGTACATGCTACAAGCCCTTGATGAGTCTGACGAGGCTCGCGCAGTTGCTCTGGCCATCTCAAAGGCTTTCGAAAGGGTTTGGCACTCTGGCCTCCTATGCACACTACGGGATTACGGTATTACCGGTCGCCTGCTTGACCTAATCCAATCTTTTCTAAATAACCCCAATATGAAGGTCGTTTTGAATGGGCGTGCCTCTTCATCCTACAGCACGAATGCAGACGACAATTGTACTCTCCCAGCTTCTTTTCTTGCACTTCCCGCCTGTGGAACTCGCTCCTATATTCTTGCTTTCCTGACGGCTACAACCTCCAGAAATTTAAATGCAAAGTCAATACTCATCTACTAACCACGGACTCTAGCTCTCCCCCTGCCTCCGTATAACCTTCCCTTTCACTCCACCTATGTATCTGTCATCGCACCTGCTTTCTCAGCTTTCTATTGCTCCTTTCAAACTAGTTTGTACTCCTCATTCTTTTCTAATTAATCTTTTTACAGTTACATAACCCCCTGCACATCAGTGGCATTTCTGCCTTGCTCGGGATGAAATGATTATAAAAAAAAAAGAAAAAATGTGTGTTTGGGTGTGTATGTTTGTGTGTGTGTCTGGGGGTTAGTCTGTTAAATAATAACGCAAACAGAGTTTTGAAAAAAATTGTAATATTTATATTATCAGCAAATACAAGACACGCAAGTTGCCTGAAATAAATAAGCAGTGCTATTTGAGAATTGTGGTCAGTAATAAATATCATCCTCTCAATAAAATCTAAATTATTAGATAAAGTTTGAGACATAACCAAATCATCACTGTTCATAGGTAAGTACATAACAATATATATATATATTTCGTCCTTTATGTACATCAACAGTGTAGAAATTCCAAAGAGAAATTATAATTAAGTTTAAAGTGGTAGCTAGTCGTTATCTCAGGATAAGCAATTTATGTTTACTCCAGGATACGAAATGGCGGTAGACGATCCGTCCAAACTACATTAGCCTCAATATGTCGGAAATTGTTCAGTATATATCATATATTTTTTCCAATTCAATTCACATTTCATGTAATTTGTTTTGATCTTCAACGGAGTCCAAAATAATGGCCCCTATAGTTTACAAATGATTTTTTATCGAAACATTTTGAAAATACACACGCATACAAATTTACACAGATACGCACATTGTATACATATATATAGATATATGTATGTGTTGAGATTATCAATACTTCATTTTGTCCGGTCTTGCTCTACTTAAGCGAGAAGGTTTATCTTTTTTAATTTTTCATTTCTCAATTTCCGTTGTACGTTTGAATTAAAAAGATGACTATAGTGTCTAAATTTCATGTTTTGATTTATGTTTCTTTTATTATTATTATTATTATTATTATTATTATTATTATTATTATTATTTTCCAAACATTTTTGCTAATTCAGAATTTTCAAGAACAGGATATTGTGAGTAATGCTACCAATGTTGTTTTGCTTAATTTCTGGTATGTTTTTAAACTTACAATTCAAAATTAAATATTCGAATAGTGTATCCCGTATGTCAGTAGAACTCGATTTCAGAGATCCTTACTGCAAGAGATATAAATGTATACAATAAATCATATATATATATATATATATATATATATATATATATATTCGTTTCACAACCAATACAGACACATATATATATATATATATATATATAATGTTATTTTGTTCCGTTTTACTGCTAGTCAATTTGTTCTATAATTTATCGTTCAATTTTTTAAAATTACACATTTAATTTCGTGCAGTTTATTCCAACATCCAATGAACAATATATATATATATATATATATATATATATATATATATATATATATATATATATATATATATATATATATATATATGTGTGTGTGTGTGTGTTTACTTTTGGTAGATTTTTTTAATTTTGGGTATGCAATTTATTTACCGACTGCAAAACACATTTTATATTTTGTCCTTTTAATAGCAGTGGTTATATTATATTTTTATTTAAAAATATGCGTTAGCACTTTCAAAGACTTTTCGTTTATCTTCAGTTTTATTTAACGCCATTCGGGAATTACTGCCCAAAAATATTAGTTTAGAAGGCTTCTTCGAAATTATACTAAGTTAAAATTTATTTAAAATTTTTTTTAAATTCTTTTTTTAATTGGAGTAGGGAGAGCCTTCTATCGCCCAGTTCACACTACTCACACTTTTTTTTTAGAGGCGCACGCCTTGTTTCCTGATTAGGAAGGGGTTTCCTGTTTCTTTTCTCGCCTCTGGCTTTAATCATAGTGCTGTCGCTAGCTTTTTGAAGTGCGTATGGATAATGGCAACGTCTCTCCATTCTGAAGGGTACCTGGTTGGCGGTTTCGTGATTGCTGCTTCCAACTTGTAATTAGGAGCTCGAAATCCTGCGTGGCGTCATAAGAGGCTGCTCTGATCAACCGTTGAATAATATCGGGGTAATATGTAGTGCCATGTCGCGCATAGATGGGTGTCCCTGCATGAACCTACGGTGGGTGGGCAATCCTGAGGCTACATCTCCGCCAGTTTCCCTCTCACACATGCTGCATACATCAATCGACTGATTCTACTCTAGACCTCTCTCCTAATAAAACAATCATGAATACACGATATCATAAAAGCAACTCTAAACTAGCTAACCTTAAAAAATTCAAATCCATCAACATCTCCTTCGCTAGCCTACGAAGTATACGCACCAAATATTACAATGTCAAATCTTTTCTCCAAGCCAATTTTCCTGACATTCTAGCCCTCTGCGAAACTAACCTTGATCCTTCTCTCTTTTTCCTGAAGTCTATGTTAGAAAGGCTCCAATGTCCACATGCAGGGGCTTGGTGTTTATAGCTAGGGTGATCTCTCTTGAATCAATAGATCATTCTTATATGGGTTTTCCGTCTCTCCCTACTCAGCTCAGTTAGTTATCTCTTCTATCGCTCCCCCTCATCTTCTAGCTGTTCCTTACTTGGCAGCATCTCCAATAATATTGAGAAGACCATTTCCTCTCATCCATCTGCTCATATATTTGTGTTTGCCGACTTTAGAGTCCACTACGCCAAGTGGCTGAAAAACTCTGTCACAGATCTTGCTGGTGTCCACACCATGAATTTTTCAATCTCTCAGTCCCTTACGCAAGTGGTGGTGTTTCCCACGAGATTCGCTAATAACCCTAATATACATGACTCACTACTAGATCTCTGTTTTACTTCCCTTCCTGAATCTTGCAATATCAAGGAAAACTACCCCAAAGGAAACTCTGATCTTACGGTGGTTTCCGTTAACTTCTCCTTCCACTCCCATTCCACACAAGAACCTCAGAACAGCAGAATATCTGACTGCTATCAAAGAGCCGATTGGGACTCATTCCGCGATTTCCTGTGTGACGTTGCTTGGAACAAAGTCTTTAGTCTTCCCGTTGAAGACAGTGCGGCTTGAGGTCTCTTCTTTGGTTAAGGCTGACATCGAAGCTTTCATTCCCATCCAGGAAGTTGATACTTAAATCCCACTCGTCTCTTTGGTTCTTCCCCGCTTGCTCGGCTGCCATCGCACATCGAAATGACTTCTTCCGGCTTTATCGGAGTAACGCGTCGGAACATAATAGGCGCCTCTTTGCCTCTATCTCACAACGTGTGCAAGAAGATACTTAATGAAGCCAAGCTGCTGTTTGCAGCCAGAATGAAGCAGCGCATAGTATCCCGTAAGCTTGGTTCCAAAGACCAGTGGAGGCTCTGTAAATGTGTACTAAACAATAGCAGACCCACAATCCCCCGTCTTATCAACGAATTTGAGGTTCTTAACTCTACAAAGGACAAGGCTGAGTGCGTTTTCATCCATGGTTGTATGAATCTAAGAGGTATGTCTTAGTGTGGATGCATTTAGTCATAATTCTTTCATTTAACAGTACGTCTTTATTCGGGTATATCATAATTTCTAATTTTTCTTCTTAGCACAGTCTACATATTTGTCCACCGTTGTAATATATATATATATGATTCGTTTCTAGCGGTTATAATATGAAATTTATCAGAGGTAACGCGCCGTAACGTTGCTTTTTAGACCCAACTTGGAATTCATTTTTTTAAAAATCTGACTTACTTCACTTGTGTTACAGAAGTATATTATTTACTTCACAACATTACCTCTTTTGAAATTCATTTTTATTAGTAAATGTTTTATTATATTTATTACTATTCACCGCCTTCTCTTTCTAGAAATTTCGAAAACCTATTGAAATTAAAATCTTTCTGTAAGTTATTTTTTTCTGGAAATCTTACTTGTATGTTCAATGTCACCTTAGGGTGTTGATAAATCAAATGTATTAAACAGTACTTGCATCTGTAAACCTTTTGTTTAGTTGTTTCTAATGTCTTTTGTTTTCCCATTTTCTTCTTTTTACCGTATATATATCATCTTTTCCATTCATGTCATTATTACGCCGTCTTCCAACATTTCTTTTCGATTGTTATATTCCCGGAAATATATTTTTCGCCAATCTTGAAAAATTCAATGTATTTTTAATTATCCTTTCTTAATTTTCTTAGATTGTAGCAATTTCTCGAACATAGATTTAATTTTGTATTGCTAACATAAATTCTACTGCTGACATATCTGGGACAGTGTATTTGGATTTGGCGTTATAATGTATACAATGAAACGTTTTTGTAATGCTGTTTTACTCAATTATTCAAAGCTCACTTAAATTTAGGCACAAACATTTCAGCTTGTTCATTTGACCCTGGGTGAAAATGGAGGGGTGGTAATAATTCTAGTCCGTAACATTTTACAAACATTTTCAAATTCTTAATCAGTGTACCGTTAACCGAGACGATGACATTCAGAATATCATGACTTGCAAAGTTTTCGTGTAGAAAAATCAGTGTAAAAGTAGAAGTTGTTTATTAGCGTTTAGAAATATTAGTAAAGCTGTCCCCTACTAAAAGGTAATGTGATTCGTTTATTAGTCCTGCGAGATCTATGTGCAGAATTTAACCGTGGAGAATTTGTCTTTGTCCAAACTTATAATTTTGTGTTCAATGATTTTCAACACGAGCACAACCTCTGCAGGCATTAATTTTCAATATCTTGATCCATTTTAGTCCAGTATAATTACTTTCTCATTAGAGATTTTATCCATAAAATTCCCAGATGTCTACTATGAAATTAATTTAATATCCGCTGTTTTGTACTTTAGTTATTACTATTATTTGTGTAAATATCAGTACTCTGTCACGTAGCGAGTAAGCAATCATGTTTAGAATGCATTCCTTCTTAAATTTTTGTTATTTTATTATTTCTGCAATAAACATATCTTGTTTTCCTTTTACATTCATTTTATTCAGTTTAATTTATAATTCATGTACTGCATTGCGTAATATACTTTTTTAATTTTATATCCATTTTTATAATTTAACAACTATATATGATGTAATCATTAGTTCTATACCCTCATCGGGTATATACTGCTTCGTCAACAAACATAAACTGGAACCACAATTTTTCACCTATATAAATGACGGACAGTAACACGTATATATAAAATATAAAATTATATTAAAATTCAGTTTCTTTGGTCACTTAGTTGTGGAGTGGAGTAAGAGGGTTTGGTTGGAGGGTGAGCACACACCCATACAAATACAGCCAGATGGCTGTGCCATCTTCTGTATTCTGAATTCATACTGCTAAACTCAACTGATTTCTTCAACTGATTTGCTACTGTTTCTCTGATCTAATAATTAAGCTAACCTCGCGCCCCACTATTTTGAACTAAAGTAAAATTTTATACGTTGTTTCCTGTTCCATCTGAATTGTTTTAATTTCATTTTCCTCACTGGAACTCTTATAGTCTTAGTGATATTATCATCTTGCTTGGGGGTGATTTGATTAAAGAACAAATATATTTCTCAATATTTTTAGTAGGATGTTTGGTGTTTTTGTTGAAATAAAATATAACTCCATTTAGCCAAACATACAGAAACTCACAATTTAAAAGAAAATCTGTGTGACGAGGGTTAAATTCATGGTTAAAGCGTTTTCGAGCTCGTTTATGTAACACCTTCTTTATTTAAACTGAATATGTTTTCTAATAAATTGTGAAATTTTAATGAACGAATAACTTAGATGTTCCATTTGATCTTCGAAACGACAGATATAGTTTAAATAGAACTTACAATGATTATATATTTATATATATTTTTTTCATGAAATATCTTCAGTCGAAGTTTACTTCAGAGATATCTATTTAAATATATATCGATCTATCAATTTATCTATGTATGTATCCATCAATCTATCTATTTATCCCCTATCTATATATCCATCTATGCATTTATTTATCTGCCTATATATCTGTTTTCAGATATGAGAATATGAATCTATGTATTTATCTATAAAGAAGATATATTTTATTTTTCACATATCTGGTTTGCAAGTACATCTAAATATATTTCTTTAATTCGGAAAAAAAATTGAATGTCTATTAATGTTTTTCTAATACAGATGTAAATATCAATAAAATGTAAAAGTTTAAAACATTACTGTAATATCGTATTTTTTCAATATATATTTACTTCGGCGATTAAATTTTGATCTGAGATCAATAATTCGATTTTTTAAATTATCATACACCAAGTAAGGCAATAAAACCACTGAAGTGTAAGAGTGCCTCATAGAGTGTGTAAAAGTATGAGAAAAAGAAAAGGAAAACAATATTAAGGAGAGAGAACAAATAATGAACAAGAGTTAAGATGACAGAAGATAACGACTGGCATTGCATTTAATGGTTACTGAGAGTGAAAGAACGAGAAAAAGAAAAGTATTATTATGGAGAGAAAACAATAACAAACAGGATTAAGAAGACATAAAATTTCGACTGGCATTGCATTTAAGGGTTACTGAGTGTGAAAGAATGCGAAAAAGAATATAATTATTATTGGGAGAGAAAACAAAATAACAGAAATAAAAAAGACAACAAATAAAGATTGGTATTGTATTAAGGGATGCTAATGTGTGAAAGAATGACAAAAAGAAAATAATTACAATAGAGAGAACAATAAAAGAACCAAGAATGAAGAAGACAGAAGATAACGCTTGGGATGCATTGCAATTTTTAAACGTCAATGTTAACTAGTATACAAAATCCGAAAAAATATTTTAACAAGAAAAGAGTGAAATCTAGTATGGCGCTTGAAATTTTAAATTCGAAGTCTCCAGTTTAAAAGTTCATTAGAAGAGTTAGCATGAACAAATTTGTAAAAAAACACGATTCTATATTACAATGGTGAGAAAGTGACAGAAAACATGATGTCAGCTCAGGACACATAATATTGCTGATTGTTATTTAGACATTACCAAAGAATCTCTTTATATTTATAATAATTACTATACTAGATATGCCAGCAATATTATTTTTTATAAAAGACTGGTATATATGTAAATGTGCTAGACACGTTTTATCCCTATATATATATGTTCGAATTCCAGTTGAATCCATTGTATTCACTTACGCGCAAATAGCCTTGGGAAAGGTATTAATCCGTCTCTTCCTTCCAGTTATGAGTTAAATAGCAGGATCGATTGGGTTCTATAGCCTTGTCCGGCAACCAGTCTACCGCAGAAAGCAATGGCAACCTACTGCGGGATAATCTTCTGCCCAGTCAGTCATATCTCTTTCGAGACATAATCGCCCAAGCGTGTATCACGTATGGCAATTAACTGACTGATATATATCTGTGTGTGTGTGTGTGTGTGTGTGTGTGTGTGCATTTAAGCAGCAACTTTTCTTTTAAACATGTCAAATTAAATAAATTGCAGACATTATGTTACCAAAACACACATCACTGAAAATGATTTCTGAAAAGATTGAAAGTATTTGGGTAACCTTGAAAAATAATGCGCGAAAGATTATCCGTGAGTATGAACGGATTTTATTCAATGTAAGCAGACATAATATTTGCAATTTATTTAATCTGACACACACACACACACACACACACACACACACATATATATGTGTGTGGGTGTGTGTGTAGCCAGATATATATAAATATATAATATATATAAAACATAATATATAATATAATATATATTTTATATGTAATATATGTTATCCATATTTAGATACAAAATATATAAAATACATACACACATATATATATATATATATATATATATATATATATATATATATATATATATAATTTAACGTAAGTGCGTGCGTGCGTGCTTTCAGAATATGTGCAAGCGTAACTTTATATTTTTATACAAAGTGTTGTTGATTTTTTTTTCCATTACACTTCGGCCTGAGAGGACATGATTGAATTTGTTTAAGTATTTTTTTTCGAATTCATAAAAATAAAAAGAATTATCTAAAGATTTAAATATGAATAAAGTTTTCGTTTTTAATAGCAATTCATGTAAAATCTTCTGTCTCCTTGAATGATGTTCTTACATTTGCATCTCTAACTATCCATTTCGCATTTTCTCCTCAAAAACATTTTCACTTTTTCTATTAGTTTGTGTCTTATCTGTTTTATCGCCTTGCTTGAGAATACATGAATGAAAATAATTATATTAAATAATCATCTTAAATATATTGTGTATCAGATTATTTAGTTCAAAACTAACTTCGTATTTGAAATATATTTTATTTTTGAAAGATTATATATTATTCATAAAACAGAACAATTAATATATAAAAAACAAATATCAATCTCACTGAATTTGACATCTGCGGCCGGGAATGTGGAAAAGATGGAGCTGTATAGAAGTGACAGATTTGACCATGCAATTTTATATCAAACTGTCTTTCTTATCTCAGGAGATTGGTTCATAAAGAGACGAGAAACTCATGTGTTGAAATTGCAAACATGTTAAAAAAAAGTGTGTTGCTATAAATGTTTTTCACCCAACAAAACAATTTCATCTATGAAAAAGAAAAATTAAGTTCTGTTTCACTGCTGACACCGTGTCGGAAATCCCAAGTTAAATAGAAATCGTTCATTTAAAAAAGATAGCTGTAGAAGAAGCGTAGAAAATAATCAAACCTCTGAGGTTGTCTACGATGAACAATTCGGTAAAAATATTGTAGTATTAAATACATGATTTAATTAACTTGTTGAAATTTGGACTGCTATTCTTTGACTATAACATCCACTAGTGTAATTTTCAAAACTGTTATAAAATTTAAAACTTTTAAGTTCAGATAAATAAATGTTAAAGCAAAGTATTGACATGCATAATCTCTGATATATATTGATAACTATGAAGTTTGGTTAAATTTTTACCGAGAATACACACGCATGTGTGAATGTGTTATATTAATATTATTGAAATACTTTCCGAATTATTCATAATTTCATGAAAACAATAAAAACTTCGAAGACCAAAAATTTTTCTCAGTGATTTTTTTAGATGAAACCTGATTATAAAATTAAGGTTTTCAAATGACTACATATTAGATCCTATCAACAGTCTCTCTATACACAGAAGTCGTATTTTTTGAGCAAAACATAATTAATTCTTAATGCTATTCTTTTTATATAACATTAGTCTGCTGTTGTTTTATAGACAATCGCTGAATAATTTTTTTGTTAATTCTTTCTGGTATGGTATGAAACTTCTAAAACATCTATTTTATTGCTCTGATATTCTTCTTCTTCTTCTTCTTCTTCTCTGTGCTTTGCAGGACGTAGGCGATCATGGCCTTACATGTCTCCCTATCCATAGTGGCCCTAAGCACTCTTTCTCCTGGTACACTATCAACACTCGTTCTGTGATCCACTTGTTCAGACCCCACAAGTATATTACACGCAGTTTTACCCTGACTCTCCTTCCCTCTATCTGGCTGAATAGTATTCAAGATTCTCCAGTTCCTCCTTCCTCATTTCCTGTCCTAAAAACTTTAGCTGTCTCTTCCTGATATCGGTAGTAATTTTATTTTCATTTCCATCCCTTTCGAAACCTCATCATTGCCCCCATCATATCCGCAGCATTCATCCCTAGGACCACATCTTAATTGCTTTAGGTTTCTCCTTCGTCTTCAGTGAGATTGTTCAGCATTCCCTGCTATATTGGAGAACTGACATCAGATAGCAATCCAGTAATCTCTTCTTTGGTCCCTGTGAAATTTTTCTGTCTCTTAATACTCTTTTCTGCTTCTGGAATTCATCTTTCCGCCATGCCAATTCGCTTTCGTATCTCTGTTCCATTGTCTGTCAGAACACTCAGCAGGTATTTACATATTGTACCTGCTTGATTTTAGTATCCCCCACATGTATTTGGCATTTTGGGGAGCTCTTTTTGCTGATGCCCATACATTCGTTTTTTTTTTTACAGATTATTTATTGATCTTTCTTGTTACTCTCTTCAGCTACATTGTGTAGGAGGAGTGTAGTTTCATACACACTTGTCCAGCGCTACCAGCAAATCTATGACAATACCGTTTGGTGCAGCAGCTTTTTTCTATACATTTTGGCCTTTGAAGCCTCCACTTCGGACTTTAATATTTCTGGTCTGTGTTCATGTTTGTGTAATATCGGTTGATCTCTGTTGCCCTAGAAAAGATATGTTATATTATTATTCCCATCACTCGAGTATTTTCTTTATTTTCAAATATAATCTTTCCATCCTTGGATTTTATACTTCATCAGGATCATTGTCCTGTCAGTTCTCATAATTCTTTATGCATGACTGCCTTATTAGTTCTGCTCGATGTCTCTACTTTTGCTCAATTGTTGTTGAGCCATTCCTCTTTAGCTTGTCTGCATTAGCTTCTTATTTCCTTCTGTAGTTTACCTTATTTTCCTTCCATGTTTTGGCATTGTTTTTTGTCTTCATTGCAACATGTCGAGAATCTCTTCAGTGATCCACTTGTTTTTCTTCTACGTCTTATTTCATTTGGGACAATGTTGTTTGCTGATGTCAATAGCGCCTCTTTTAGTTAGTCCATTTCGAGTTTCATTTTTCTGTGTTCTTCGTAATTACGTTTCATGCTCTCAGTGTATTTTTTTACAAGTTCAAGTCAGTCAAGAACATGTTGAATTGCAGTTTTGGTGCTGCAGTAGGTTTCTTCAGTCTGAGGAATTTTGCCCTTAGTTTGCAGATGACTTGGAGGTGTTCGCTTTCACAGTCGGCGTATCGTTAGGTCTTGCATTGAATCACTGCAATTCTGAACCTCTGTTCATGTTTTCTATTTGGTTTTTCGTGTCGTCTCCTTGGATTTACCATTGCCATGAAAATCAGGTGATAGTTATAACCTAGTAATTTCCTGCGAACAATTTAGACCCATTTTCACCGCATTTTTTGAGGATTCCTGAATCCAAAGTTGCTGGTCGTCTCCCCTTCCCTCTCTTTTCCTACCTTGGCATTCACGTCACCCATTATAATTCTAATTTCTTGGTTTTTACACTTAGCTATGGCATTGACCAATTTGCAGTAGAAAGATTCTGTTTATTTCTCACTAGTTCGAATTCTTAGTTAATAAACTACTATAATAGATATTTCGAAGTGTTTCTCTCTCATTTGACCAAGAGGACTCCCTCGAAAGGCGGACATTATCTAAGAACCCATTTTTCATTTCTTCGTCCAGTATAAAGTCGACTACTTTTTCGTTATTATTGCTTCCTGCTTATATCATCCTGTGGTGGGCGATTATGAATACTGCATTGTTAAGCCATCTAGTTTCGCATATTCCCAGAATTTTGATATTTCATCTACTGCGGATTTTCATCTCACAATGATTAATAATCCTGTTACAATATAAATTTTTTATGCATTATATTTAAAAGCTTCTGGTAGGATTCTCGGTTAAGTTCATATTTTAGCGTCCTAGATTTTGCATAATGTGTCAGTTTGTTAGGTGGTAGTATGTCCGAAAAACTGAGAAAAGTTAAAATGTTTTAAAAACTCTATAAACTCATATTTGTCAGTCGTATTCAGTGAAAAGTGATTAAAAGAAATACTGCCCAGTTATATATATATATATATATATATATATATATATATACACACACACACAGTCATTCGCAGACAGACCTGGTTCACTGTATCACAGCTTATCAGTACGGTTAGACAGCCGATTGCTTTTTACTCAGGATTGAAACCCGACCTCATTGGCTTCAATCGGCGATTATACCTCTGAGCTACGGGCACTTGGCAGACTTTTTTAGCGTGCATATTATGTTTATACACTCCAAATAGCTGAGAGTGTTCTAATTCATTGCTGAATGAACGATGCGTAGATACCAGAGTAGCTACTATTTTTCAAATTCTACCATTCTCCCAGAGTGCTCAATCCCAGGATGGGAGAGTGTACTATTCTCTGCTTCTCTGTATAGATGTCATAGAATAGAATTAAGCAAGTAAATATACTATCAATACTTTTATTTCATAGGATTCTCACGATGCATATCCCTTACGGTGTGACTTCAAACTTCCCGTGTGGCTAACCTTAAATTTGTCTCTACAAGGCTTCCTTGAATTAAGGATCATGATAATAGCTGCCAGAAAGATAGGATATTCTATTTGTTTAAATTCCTGAATTCATTTGATATGATTTGATTTACGATCTTACATGCGTACCAGGAACACCTGGCAGATACATTTACCGTAAGCCCAGGTACATCAGTGATTGACAAATCAATTTTAATTACTCGTTGCTTAAAATTCAAAGTTTGTTAATGTTTCAAACGTACAGTCATATCATTTGAAAAATTTGGATTAGCATGATTCGACAATAACCATTATATATGTAATTTTCCTTGAGTTAGAAGCTGAGACGTTTATGCCCGTCAACAAAAAATATGTCAAATAAAAATAGCAATTCAAAACTTGGGCATGAATAAAAAAACAGTTCAATGTGCACATAATCTATGCGTTTTCTAAATCATTGACAATAAATTGTTCTACACTTGGGTGTACGTCTCATCTTAATTATATAATACGAGTTGGCCCGTGAAAAATGAAAGCAAAATGTTTATATCTATATGCGGACTAGTATAACGGCAACGTGTATATTGATTTACCTGCTATTCAGTATCTTACATAAAGAGAAAGGAAAAATCATCAGACAAAATAATCCTTATCCCTGAGCGGAACAGATTGGATATATATATATATATATATATATATATATATATATATATATATATATATATATATATAAACGACGATATAATTAAAAAGCAAACACACGGCAGGAGATTTTCTAACTGGTAGTAAAATGAATGAGCTGTCAATATTTTCTTTTTAATAAACGTAACCGACGCCGCCTCACTATTGTCCTTTCCATTTCTATGAGCGTAACAAACGGAATATATATATATATATATATATATATATATATATATATATATATATATTCTTCATTTTTCAACGAGTTATTACGCGACTTATGTTACTTCAGTGCAGTGAATATTGACTCGGAATAACAAATCGGAGAGAGGAGTTCTAATTCCGTTTGAACTCCTTGAATTTACTTGTGCAAAAGTACATTTGGGAAAGGTATTAATAGGTCTATTCCCTCCCGTTATCAGTTAAATAATAAGATATATTGGATTCTATAGCCTTGGCCGGCAACCACTCTACCGCAGAATGCAATGGCAACCAACTGCGGAATAATCTTCTGCCCAAGTCAGTCATGTCTCTTTTGCGACATGATCGTTCAAAGCGTGCAATTACGTAAGTCACTTAACTGAGATGTATTGTAGATGAAGATAAACCTTCCTGTCAATAAATCATGTTTTTTTAGCTTTTTTAATGAACACAGTATCGTAAAATGGCGTTAGACAAAAAGGGGCATACGGTGCTGATACTTGTTATTGAAATCGTCAATATATTTACGGCGACAAAAAACGAATGATATGTGAATTAGGTAATGTTGTACAGCAGTTGATAATAAGATGCCTTTGCCAACATATCTTAGGAGCCCTGCTGAACAACTCACAACGTATAAAATACAAAGTACCTCGAAACTGAATAGTACATATACAGTAAATGAACGAATTAATATTTAGCATTTGAAAAATTTACAGTTGCCTTCTCTGTTTTGTGACCCGCTCTTCCCTTCGTTTTGCAACCCTCTCATATATATACTGTTGAGTTCTTCTGATGAGGATAATTTGGCTTGGCAAATATTTTTCGTAAAGTGGTGGATATCAAGATAGAATCAGAGATAGTGCTTTGATGGCATTAATGAGGTGATATTCATCACTGAACATGCCAACTTCGAAGCTTCGGGAAACCATCACTATCATGTCCTCACTCATCAGTGCTATTTTTTGTTTCAACCTGTTCTATATATATATATATATATATATATATATATATATATATATATATATATATATATATATATATATTAAATATGGGATGACGATAGTAAACGTTACTTTATCATTGTGAATAGCAAATTTTCTTTACAATTTTGACGCCATAAAAATATGCAGGTTTGCAACTAATTTTACACGGAAAACAACTGGGGCTACTTGAGGCAGTTCACAAGGAACGAGATGGAGACGGATTACATACATAAATTATTAGAAATATTGTGTCTGTCTAGATACGTGTTTAATATTTTTACTTAGTTTTTAGTTTATATAATATTTCCAAACTGTAAATGTCATTTACATTTATAAAGTACACTCAATATGTTTTTAAAAATAGTTTGAAAGTAATTTTGAAGATAATAATTATTACGCTATTTTAAGTTCTCAATTAGTAAATATTTTCGGCACACTCTCGCTGTCAATATATGTTGAAAGCTTCTGAATGACGAATATTTTGTTAACTTTTGTATTTATGCCGGGCATTTCCTAAACTGAAACATATTAAATAGCTCTGCTTGTGGTATATATTGCGGCACAGTTCATTCAGATCTGTTAATCATATTTTCAATTTCCAACGTTGTTAATTTGCAAGTGCTGAAGATTTTTAACCTTTCATTATACTAGTCAAATATCTAACTTACAAAACAACAAATTACTTATTAATCTGAGACTTTAAAATATAGTATATTTCGTAGAAATGTCTGCTGCTTGGCGACATCTGCAAAAAATCAAACAATTTTCATAATAACTGTGCAAAATGTTGCGATCGTTCATTACTAAAAGGTCACATTTAGTTTTATATTTATTTATAAAATATTAATTGGCTTTAGTATAAGCACTATATAATTATGTACATGTGTCATTTTGTCTTTGTTAAAAAATATATAATAAATATATGAAAATGTAGATGAAAATCGGTCTGCGAATCAGCACCGGTCATCTACCAAGATATATACCGCTACCTATAAAGAAAACATTATTCCCAATTTCCTGTTCTTTTATTTATTATTTATCTAAATTGCCTTTAACACAAAAATAAAACTCATCATATTTACAATTTTTGCATGAACAACTACAGTTGATGAAAACAAATAATCATAAATGTATTGCATTTCTTTCCCTACATCTCCTTTCATAAATATTATGAATATACTTGCAGATGAGCGTGGGGAGTGAATCGTATAACCTTGTCTGTATGTACGTATCTGAACATGTGATTTTGTTAGTAGAAGCTGTATTTATATTCCCCAGTTTATTTTTCATTGATTTTCATATAAATCCTTTCGATCAGCCAAGATTACCAAGGTGGCGCCTATCGCAGACTGGGGGTCATTCAGATCATAACGCACGTCTCATAAATGCATCCCTTTATCTAACCGGCAGCAACGCACAAAATAAATCGATGCTTATAGAAGGTTAATACACTTTTTTCTCTTTAAGAAGAGATCAGTGTTTTCGATTACTTTTTTAGGCGATGCAAAGAAGGGATACAATCGGAGAATATAGTAAAGGAGATATAAAGAAAACAAGAAAAACGGAGATTGTTGAAGAAAAACATGAAGAAGGGAGAATAAATGAAAAATCGCTAGGGACAACAATCTATTAAAATAGTAAACGATTCTTTGTTGGAGATTGAGGAATGTTAGAGGTTTTTTTGTATTTTGGGAATTGAAAGCGACTCAATAAAATATGACCCCACGTGACTTTCTTTTGTATTCGACTCAACCTGCACGATCCCATTCTAATAACACTACTCAATGATAATCTTAACCTATACATGCATTCACTATATTAAAGAAATATAGCTACCAATACACACACACACACACACACACACACACACACACACACATATATATATATACAGCTACTTTTTAAAACATATATCGCTATATATGACAAACAAGGAAATTTAAATTTAAGATTCGCGTGTTGAGCATCATTCTATTCTTTACAAAAAAACACCTCAATATCATTGTTGAATAAAGTGAGGTTGATAATAGGAGCGATATGTTTCATATATCGGGACTCACGCAAACCTGTACATATTTCGTAATTTGATTTATGTCAAATTTTAGTTTTCAACCAGAATTTTTAATAAAAACCTTGCAAATCGTGGATGGCTAGATTTACTTTAGTACATTAATCTGATAATTGATATTTTCAGCGTCTAAACAGACTTATATATATATATATATATATATTGTACTGTATTGTATTTGGGCAACAATCTCACTTTTATACAGGTTTCACTAAAAGTGAGAGAAAAGGTATTATCATTAAGTATTTTATATAATTTTTATGTATTCGGCTAACTATTTTTCTGAAAATCATTTATATAAGAATTGTCGAAATGGTCTGTACTTTTGATCATTTTCGGCTGTACTTTTAGCCATTGCGAAGTATTAAGTTTGTTTTACTTGTAAGTAAACATGTGTAAATTATATGCAGTTATAGTCTAGTGTATCTTAAGTTCCGAACACACAGTATTATCCTGTTTTTACTTTTTTTTAATTGTATCACCTCGAGCAAGGGGGTAATGCCACTGACATGCAGGGGGCTACATAAGAGTAAAATGATTAAGTAGAAGAGAGTGAAGAGGAAGACGAACCAGTTAGAAAGGAGCAAGAGATGGTATGGGAATACAGGTGTGATGACAGTTGCAAAGGTGGAGAGGAAGGAAAGGATATACGGGATGGTGAAAGAACTCCAGTCAAGTGGTTAATAGATGTTACCTTGATGATATTAAATGTAGGATAACTTTTTTTTTAGTAATGACTCCATTATTTTTTATCTTTTCTTCTTGGATGCGGAATAATGCTATTATGAATATTTTATCAACGAATCTATAACGGATAGTCCCTGGAAGATCTTGATGTGTTTTATATGAAATCGGACGAAACTCTTGTAGAAAAGGTAACATGTCAAACATTTTTATAGCGATATAGCCTATGTAATTGTTTGCAGATTTGAATATTTAAAGAACATAGTTATTCAAAGAACATATAAATTCATAAAAGGCACTGATTCTTTGCAGTTTAGATTTTGCAGGTAAATTATTATTATTGATAATAAGGTTGGCATTTTGAAATTTTATATAATAGATAAATGATTTAATTTTCTTAAATTGATTTTTTGGTGTTGCATAATTTCGGATGATATTGCGAAATAAAGATTTGTCCTGTCTGTAGTTATTGTCCATCTGATTTTTGCAAAAATATTAATGTTGTTGTTTTTGTCCACGTGATTGTGTTTGATATTGTTATATTACGAAGAAAATGTTTGATGTGGTAATCAAGTCAATACTTTTGAAAGCCGTTGCTGATAAGCGTTTTTTCAAATTGTGTAGTTCTTTGAAAAATGCGGTTGGGAAGATGAATTCTCGTACGTTTTAATGAAGGAATTTTGAATGACGCCTATTTTGTAATTTTGTAACTAATAAAATTAAGTGGCAAGAAATTTTGATAGTGGATTTTTTATGTGCTGAAATTGTGTAAGTATTATTACTAGAATCTACAAGAACATCCAAAAATGAGAAATGTTTTTTTCGCTAAGCTCATATATGAAGTTGAGATCATACATTTTTTCGAAAAAATGATCGATTTGGTTTTTGTTAAGAGCCACATGGAAAGTATCATGAAAGTATCGAACGCAAATCTTTGGTTTAGTAACTATTTTAAAAAGTATGTTTAGAATGTGGGACATATAAAAGTTTGAGGATCACAGAACAAGAGAGTTTTCAATACTTACACTATTAATTTGAGTGTAAATATTTCCGTGATGGCCCTAAACAGGTATTTTAGTGGTGCAAGCAAGTAAGAGATTTTTAAGAATTGTGGAATATTAGATGTGTGTGGGATTGAATTATGTATATATTATGTATGTCAATAGTTTTATCAACATGTACATTAAGAAATAATTTTTCGACATCAAGCTCTCCAAGATTTTGGTGTAGTAGATCAACATATTTAAAGAAATTCATGGTTTAATACCATAGATTTTAGGAAGGTAATGGATGATAATATCATTCATCATTTTTATAATTAGTATACAGCTGTTGGAAACTGAGAAATAATAGGCCTTAATGGGTGTCCATGCTTATGTATTTTCGCCATTACCTTATTATCCAGGTAGATAATTACCAATAATGTTGTTGATTTTTCTAGATCCTACAATATTGTTCGATGTTATGAGTTTATTAATGTAAGTTTTCACAGTTACATTTGGGTTTTTATTTAATCTTTTGAATTCAATTTTGTCATCGACAAAATGCACTATTTTTGAGTGAAAATTTGATTTATCCAAAATTATGTAATTGTTAGATTTATCTGCTCTTTGTATGACAATGTTTTCTAGTTCTTTATCAGCATTTGCGTGTCTTGTTGGGATATTGTTGTAGATACTGAGTGGAGAAAGGTCTTTTAAATCATTGGTCGTGGGGAAATGTTTGAAATTTGGGTGGGGTTTTATTAATTGGTGATTTTCTAACTGGCATAATGACTGGTGTAGAATTTAAATTTCCATCTTATTTGGCGAAGGTTAACTTGCTGTTAGAGATGAGAATTTTGTTCTAGATTTAAGAATCCTACCTAGTCATCTGTTAATGTACGACAGGATAAGTTTATGTATTTGTTAGTATCATTGGGAAATAAGATATTTTCATTTTACATTTTTCAGATTTTTTTTAAATATTTGTCGGTGTTTTATATTAGCATTATAGTGACATACGATGATATGACAATATTTTGATGTATTCACTTTTATTCAGGGTATTATTAATATCGTATCATGGTTTACAATCTTATTAATTAAATGGTGAAATGCGTTTGATTATTTGCTATTTTTTTAACACAAAACAAGGTTTTTCGGAAAGGCTAGTGTACTACTTTCCTAGTTGTCTGACTGTTCATGTAATTTCAAAATTGTGTATTTGGGCAACAATCTCTTTTTTCTACAGGTTTTATAAAAAATGACAGTCAAGGTTATTATCGTTAAGATTTTTATATATTTTTCATATGTTCGTATAATTCTTTTCTTTTCTGAACTCAACTTATATAAAAATGGTCTATGGTTTTTGTAATTGTGAACATGGTAAGCACATTATTACTTTGTTCGGAATTGATGTTAATAAGTGTGAAATTAAATTGATTATTTCTTATAAAATGATCAAAAATGTCAAACGCATTATCAATAATAATAATTTACCTACAAAATTTTTATTGCACTAAAGCAGTGTCGTTAAACGTATTTATATGTCCTTTGCAGAACTATGTTCCTTCAATATTACATTGTCTATATTACCAAAAATTGACGAGAATACTGACCGTGCACATTTCTCACAACAGTTCCATCCAATTTTATTTAAGCATACATCAAGATATTCCAGAACCGATCTGTGATTTTTTCCTTTATAATACATACATAACAGCATCATCCACATGCAAAAGAAGGTTGAAAATAATGGGGACATTAAAAATAAAAAAGAGAAATCCTACACTTAATTAACATAAAATATGGACACGGTAAGAATGTGATTACCGTGTTCGGAACTTAACGTAAGACTGTATATGTATACATTTTACACATGTTTAATTACATGTAAAATAAATTTAATTCATGATAATGGCTAAAAGTATAGCCAAAAAAGCTCGAAAGTCCGAAACTTTTGGACAATTCTTAAATAATTTCATTTCCGCAAAGAAAAAGTTATATGAAGACATGAAAATTTATACACGAAACTTAATGATGATAAGTTGTCTCTCATTTTTATGAAACACACACACACACACACACACACACACACACACACACACAAACACACACACACACACACATACATATACATATACACACACATATATATATATATATATATATATATAGAACAAAATAAATTCCAATGTTCAAACACGTTGAATGGCCATTTCTACTAGAAAATTATACGAGAAATCCTTCGTTTCATCAGATCAGCAACGATTTTTTTATTTCAAAAATCCATATGACAAAATGGAACAAATATATTTTACCGGCGAAAGTTAAAAAGAATTTCATCAGGTAAAATTAATGGATTGGGATTAGTAACAATGTAAACAGAAATCTATGCCTATTTATATTTTTAGATTTTTTGAAAACCCCTATTCTTACCTGAGTCGAGACTTAAAAGTTGAAATTTAGCCTTGTCTGGTCAAAGAAAATTATAGGGAAAAAGAAAGAAAAAGAAAAATGAATGAAGTAAAAGGAAGAATGTACAAATTGGGGAAGGGGTGGTTGACAGGGGAGTAAGCTAAAAAAAGAAAAGAAAAGAAAAAAAAATCTTTTTCACTAGAAACTGTTATCAATCTTGTTGAAAAATAAATCATAGCGGTGTTTGGTTTAAACCAGTGGAATAAATATTATAGAAAAATGTTTTAGGAAAAATTTGACATACAATTTAAACTTAAATATTCAACTAGATTTAAATTAAAAATTAATAGAAAATTAATAAAAACTAATAAAACATAGACAAATAAAAAAAAAATAAATAAAAATTTAGAAAAATAATTAACTTAAGGAGTATACCAATTCAACAAGCGTACACACACACATATATATGCACATATATATATATATATATATATATATATATATATATATAGATATATATATATATATATACAAAAACATATATACACACACACATCCAACCACACGCGTAAACACATACACTTATATATACGCAAATATACATATTCCTGAACATCAATTACTTAAAAAGCTAAAAGATATTCGCAACTTATGAGTTAAATTCGATTCTAATTATATTTGAAGATTTTGAGAAACTAATTAAAGGTGGTTTAGTACGAAAGAAACGTAAATTTTATTATAGTTATTATATTTATTGTAAGGGCCCTGGTAAAAGAATCATCACAATTTCTTTTCTGAAATTGAAAGAATCATCATAATGAATTCTTTTCTTAAATTAAAAAATCATCTCAATGAATTCTTTTCTTAAATTTTAGAATAGGTGCTGGTTAGGGTATTTTAATATTTGTATTTTTCCGGTAAACACAGATTGCATCTATCGTGAAAATTCCTAGGGATACGAGCTGATCCTATCAATTTCCAATTAACTATGGGGTTTAGCTCTTCTTCCTTCATTTTCCAAAATCTTCGTGAAAGGGCTGTTCGATATTTCTGATTTGGGTTGGAAAAGTATTACCTATGATTGTAATAACGTTGCTTAAAGACCCCCGCGTATATACCAATAATTATCAATACCGGTAATTTTTTCTGTTGTTGGATGGTGAGATTTGAGCTTCGTAGATTACCTGGGTGGATTTCCACTTGCTTTCCACCGGGCAGATACTCACCGAACTACAGTTGCATTCATTAGATATTCCAGAACTAGAATCGGTATTATATGAATCCTTTAGAATCTGCTTATTTTGAGAATTAATGATGTCGTCTATACTTGGGGTATAAGAATAGCTAATTTTTAATGTGTACCTATAAAAGATTTTCCTTAGGGGATTGTTGTTATTGAAATGTTTTTCTATTAACCTGATGAAATATTTTTCTATATTAATATTGATTAGTTAGCCGTATGGAGGGTTAAATCATATTACCTTTATTTTTCTACAATTATTTTAATTTTTGGTATTAGATGGGTCGGAGTCAGTAGTTGATTTTATATATGTTAATTTATTTTTTTATCCGCTTATTGGCCCTTCATTCGTATATGCAGCCATAAGGCAAAATTTGTGAATGTTTATACTTAGAATTAAATTCTAAATTTCGTATAGGAAAATAAATTAATTTTTAATTGATTAATTTAATTTTTAACTAGTAAATTAGAACTCCACTACCAATGACTGATCCCAGCCTTATATATTCCTTCTTCGTTTTTTCTATATTAGTATCTACCATTTAACCAGTAAGAATACTTAGACTAATTTTACCCACCAGTTTTACCTGCACCTTTATATACTTTTTCCTGCACCTTTATACATTTTCTTTGGTTTTGTGATGATACATTTACCAGGGCTCTTACAATAAATATATTATAATAAATATAATAAAATTTTTTCCTTCCTTTTCGTAATAAACCGCCTTTAATTAGTTTCTTAAAATCTTCAAATATAAATAGAATCGAATTTCATTAGTAAATTTGAAATATCATTGAGCTTTTTAAGTAATTTATGTTCAGTAATGTGTATGTGCGTATATATAAGTGTATGTGTGCATATGTGTACGCCTGTGGTTGGGTGTGTGTGTGTGTATCTGTGTTGTGTGTTTTTCTTATATATATTTATGTATATGTATACATATATAGATGTATATGTGTATGTATATGTATATAAATATATGTCTGTGTGTGCACACCTGTTGAATTGATATACTCATTGATTTAAAATTCTTTAATTTTTAAATTTTTTCTACTTTTAATTTTATGTTTTATTAATTTTTAATTAATTTACTTTTAATTTTGAAATTCTTTAATTTAAAGATAGTTTTATCTTAAAATTTCAATTGTATGTCAAATTTTCCTAAAAACACCGCTATGATTTATTTTTCAACACGATTAACGGTTTCTATGGAAATATATTTTTTTCTTTTTTTCTTTTCTTTTCTTTCCTTGTTTTAACTTGCTTCCCTGTCAAACACCCCTTCACCCATTTGTATTTTCTTCCTTTTACTTCTTTCATTTTTCTTTTTATTCTTCTCGCTACCATTTCCTTAGACCAGACAAGGCTAAATTTCAACTTTTACCTGTTGAATCAGTTAAAAAGTAGGGTATTTTTTTAAATCTATAAAATAAAAATAGACATAAATTTCTGTTTGCTCTCTTAGTAAACCAACCCCTTTAATTTTCGCGATGAAAAAAAAATTTTTAACGTCCCCCGGTAAGATATCTTTCTTCATTTTGTCATTTGGATTTTTGAAATAAAAAAAAAATTGTTGCTGATGACATGAGGAATTTCTCATAGAAATTTCTCGTAGAAATGGCCATTCAACGAATTTGAACATCGGAATATGTTTTATTTTATAATTGGCTCTGTAATTGGAATATATATTGCATTGAGCTCTCGACCTTGATCAGTGTTAATAATCATGCAATTAATATTAATTAAGATCGGCTTTTTGGGATTTACCTACCGGCTTTTCCTTTTGGATTAAATTTATAATATATATATATATATATATATATACATATATATATATATATGTGTGTGTGTGTGTGTGTGTGTGTGTGTACGTGTGTCTATGTTTTATACATGTGTGTTTATGTTGTGGAATGTAAAACGATGTGTCTACAAGCAAACGACATCATACGCCTTTACAAATACATTCACTGTGTGTATTTGTTGCTGTTTCTAGATTTCTATGAGTATAATAATTTAATGATTTTATTAATATTTATTCGCTGAGATTAGATTTTGTAACTAAGCCCGTGGCATCAGTGTGATTGTTAAGATTTTGTTTTCGACATGGTTTTTCTTTGTCAGTACTGAGATTAGACTAACACGCAAATGGTATGTTTCTGTAACGGTTAAATTGAAGAAGAAAGCACTTAATAATAATGAGCATATTATTTATTAGCATTATTATTTTGTGTCGTATCATTTTATCAGAAAGTTATTTTAATTCATGGTTTATCAGTTCTAATCTGGGGTGTGTGCCTAATAGGTTACTGTATTTATGTACATTTGGATCGTTGTATTTTGTAGCGGATGGTTTCGTGGATGAGATGAGAAGTTCTGCACAATAAAATTTTGTCGCTGTGATATGCTGACAGTTCCTGAAAATTTACTCACATAATTTTCGGTAAAATTCTTTACCATACCTAATACTTTTATTGGGTTTTTTTTGTGTTTTTGTTTTTGTCTTTTTTGTTACTACCACAAAGTTTCAGCAGCCGTAGTTTCCTACGGCCTTTCTCATGTGCAAATAGATCTGATTACACTACAGGGAATTCCGAGTCGATCTCTTCTCTAATCAACGGATGCACTTTTTAAATGAATAAACCTTAGGATTTCATCTATATTCTTATGTTATTCACAGTTTATTGCTTACCGTTTCCACTGAGTACAATCACAAAATACGCTTGAAATATAATGGTGATAATGATAACTCCTCGCCCAGAATTTTAGACAAACATTAAAGATAATCGCAGTTTCAAGTTTTCCATTTGTGTTATTACAATTTGTAGAAGATTATTTCATAGGTCGACAATTTTTGAAATTCAGTATAATTATTATATTCGTATTTTAGTATATTATATGCACTTTAAAATAGTGTCTTCTATGATACAAAATGTTATTTAACGTAAATCTGTTCTTTTGTATATAAACAGATTTTAAAATATTCACTGTATTGGTCTCCGCATTCATTTCGGTATTAACAACTGATATTTCCCTCATGTTGTTAGTTATTTAGTGTTGCCTTTTTAAAAACAAAATATCGATACCTGCAGGGATTTATTAATTTCCAAAAGTGACAAGTTAACTTAGTACATATGCTGAAATGAAAACAATTAATATTGCTTTATTATTATTATTATTATTATTATTATTATTATTATTATTATTATTATTAAAAATGTAATCTCTCAAATGGGATAAGAATTCATTACTTTTCTTATTTTACCATGTGAATGTTTGGGTGCTGCACAATAAAGCGATTTGGAATGAAAGTGGAAAAAACAAACTCGAATATCTGTCAGATCTGTTATATTTAATCATGCAAAATTAAAATTAACAAATAAATAGATCTATCTCTACCAGCTATGGTTTAAATAGTGAGACTTTTATCTGAAATGAAAATATAGTTGTTGGTTACAAAATAATGCAATATTTACTTGAAAAAAAAGTTCCATATTTCTAAATATTTTTTCGGATAAACCGTAAAATGAATTAATAAATAATTTTTTTATTTGAACTTTTCCCTGAAACATTTGCTACCAACTGGGCAGCGATAAATTTGCTTAATCAGATATCGTTTATTTCTGCATCTGCTCTTCTTAAACCTACAGTTTTTATCCCTCTTTATCCTGTAATATATTAACTTGGTCAATTTACTTATCTATTTTGATTAAATTCTGTTTGTTATAATTATTCTGAGAATGTCTCTTTCCATTAATATTCCTGGTCTTTGTTCAGTTTGTTTGTCAAGTGATTTTTCTCTGTCTCTTACCCTTTTGTCATGATAGGCGCTAAAAATATACTATACATTTTAAATTTAAACCCATAGGCAAATTACTTTTCATTGTTTTTAAATTTGATGTCTTTTGAGGACATGAACTGCAATAGTCTCCGTTCTTTTAACATCTACAAATTATGATGGTTTCTTACGGAATTAGGGGTGTGGTTTCCTCGTGATTTATCTTCGTTTTGAAATTACTAGATTTCCTTGTCTTAAATTAGTTGGCAGCTAACCCCAAAGAGCCAAATCTACCATGCAATTTTACTGATAAATAATGGATTAGTAATATGATCCGAGTGTTTAGAACTTTCGCCTTTTAACCTTGAAGTTCGGGTTTAAATCTCACCATAGTCAATTTGTCCTGAAAAAAGATTTCGTGATGTTATAGGTATCGAGAAAGTGATCCCAGCATATGAAGTCTTTGGAAAGTGCCTGAAAACAATACCACGATTTTACCCAGGTTTAAGATTAAAATTGGGTAGACGGCTCCCTTTGAAGAGCCGTCGATCGTTGTGCTAGCTTAAATCATGTCATTGTCCTGACCATGTTCAGATTTTTCTTAACGCTGCATAACGCGATCTCACCAAAAACTGTAACTAATTTTGGCTAAGCATAGTTGCATTATAAACCACTGGTAGGCTCTGTGGAGGGTGAACAAACAGAAAGGTGCTTGAGTAAGCGTCTGCCATTGAGATTAGATAGTTACCCTAGTAGACTGACATCCTCGGCAATGAGGGGCCAGCCATACATACAAAGGGATATCGCCTTTCTTAATCACAGTTTTGCGTTTAGTAAACAGACATTTTTTTAATCGTTTCTTTCCCAAGCAAGGCGGAACAGCCACTGGTTCGCAGAGGGCTACATAAGAGACAGATAAAGTTTAAGTGAAGAGAAATATGAACCAGTTACAGTTGATATCGGAACAAGGGCAAGAAAAGGATAGGGATACCAGTGAGAAGACAGTTACAATGGTTGAGTGAGAAATTAAAAGAACAAGACACATGAGGAAATGGGAAATGACGAGAAAAGGGACTAGAGTCTAGTGAACAAGAAATAGGAAAATGCTGTTGCACTTAAATTCTTGGAGAATATAGCCGTCAGGGAAACAAGTATACGGAAATGGATTCCACAGGCGTGAAGTGCGATAAAGGAAACTGATATAGTAGTGTATTTATTTGATTTAACTGTAAAAGAGTGGAACCTTGTTGCCAGTCTGTTTGCTCGAGTAAATTCTTGTGGAGGGGGCATCAGTAAGCTAAGCTTGACGGCACAGAAGCCATGAAAATATATGTAGAATAAACAGAGGGAAAGTTACATCCTACAGGTGAAAAAATCTCTACAGTTGAGCTGCTAGTCGGGACCGATTTCGTTATATTTTCTCCTTTGGTGCCTGTCGAGGAACCTGAAATAAATGGCTGGTGTGCCCGATCAGATATGACAAAAGAATTCGATTCACGGTCGGATTGTTGATTTGTACATGCACAAGATGGACTAAGGCGGGAAAAGCTTGCTGGCTCTACAGAGTCACACAACCTTCCTAGCACTCGATTTAGCTATTAAATACGGTCCCACTGGCATCAAAGTGTCTGCAAGTCGGATAGATTTTAGCAGATATACAAAAATAAAAAACGATGTGTCTTCTTATTGAACATATCCAACTTATGCAGCGCGGTAATACTGAGAAGCTTAGATATACTCTATGATATACATATAGTACACTGTTGATAGCAGAAGGAAAGAAAAGTACAAAGGCTCTTACAGAAAGTAGAGAAAGAAAACGAGACGAATAGTAAAACATAAGCTACGAGAAGATAGAATGCATGATCGAAAGCAAAAGATTGGCCCAAAATGCAAATTACAAATCAAAAATAGTAAAATCAACAATTACCAAAATTTAAATATCTGAAAAGTTTTCCCAGAGATGACAGAAAACCATGCGACACTGAAATCCGAAGACGCATTGACATAGTTTATAATTCATCTCACAATGTTAGCCTAGTATTAAGAGATGAAAAATTCATAATGAACAACTTCAAATGTAATTGAGTTGTCGCGTGATATCTAATTGATTATATGTCAGTGAATGTTTAAAGGTTCGGTTAAAGAAGAGAATGTGGCAACAGAAATGTGATTCTACAGAAATCGAATGTGGATACCATGGAGCGATCATGTAAACAACGAAGAAATTTTATAGAAAACGAAAATAAAAAAGAAAACAAACAAACAGGAAACTGATACTCATCAGAAAGAGGCAGTTAAAATTTCTAGGAAATTAATGAGAAAGGATAGCTTAGAAAATTTGATAAACAAAGAAATGATTGATCTTATTAAGAAGTAAAAAAATCAGTGCCTGATATTTTGAGGAGTTTAAATATATGAGAGGCAGAACAAGGCTTAGGAGAAATAATGAAATTTCAAAATTTATTATGAGCTACAAAGGACAGAAAATCGCTTACGTTCTCAGTAGACATTACAGTTATAGAATAAGATTTCACTCACTACGAAATTACACGTAAAACAATTTACACATCATTTGTTTCCATGATGATCACAAAATATAGAATGAAAAGCATTATGTAAATTACATTTCTGACGGGAGTTATCCAATTATTTACCAGGAAAATCTCGGATGCTTCTTCAAGAAACATTCTGGTTCCTACTTTGTTATTTGTTTAAATGTGGGTTACATCATTAGTATTTTAGCCACCCATTGAATATCGTTTTGTGTAATAACAGCTTTATCTTAAACAGTACTACTTGAGTCCTGAACATATCAATAAATATATATTTTAATTATTTTTAAACCAATATGAAAACTTTCTTTTTGTATGTCATGCAGCATTCAGTGTTTCTTATACTTAATTGTTAGACCATTTAAGGAAAACTGGAACAATAATGGCTCTTATCCTTAAAATGTTGAAAATCACTCCTGTTCAAAATCATAAGGCCAGTTATAAAAGATTTAAAAATACAGGGTGTTGCAGTAAAATCCGACACTTGACAACAATATAGTCAATAACAAATACTTGTATATGAAAAGACCCGAAAAGTTATTTAGCAACAGTTAAAATTTCATACATTATTTTTCAGTGTAAGCGCCGGCAGCGGCGACGACCATCTCAAGGCGGGCGCAAAATGAGTCACACGCTTTGGCGCCTTATGTCTTTTTCCATAGTGGTGAACGTCTCCACGATAGCAGCTTTCAGAGAGTCGACCCGTGTTGTAAGTGTGCTTGTTGGTCTTGGCCTCGATCCCGCCCCAGAAGAAATAGTCAAGGGGTTTGAGGTGGGGGCCATAGGTCCGGTGACCAGTGTTGAAGTTCTCTGATGAAAAGACTTTCATCCAGGATCAGACAAACAACAGAAAAGAAAAGTGGATCTGCCAGGACGTCGAGGAGGTTTTCCTCGTGAAGCATAAGAAGTTTTCCTCCTCCGTCATGGTAAATTCTATTGCTATTTCTTTTTTTTTTTGGCAAGTGTCGGATTTTGGTGCAACATCCTCTGTATATACTAGTGTGCCTCAATCGAAACATACTTGCAAAATATTTATAATTAATTATGAAATGTAATTTTTCAAAAGGCGAAAATTTTAAGATTTAATTGATTAATTTAAACAAAGTTTGAAAGATTATATTTTAGTTGTCATAAAGATAATAAATATAAATAGAAAATTTAGAACAATTTAATCATACCGAAAATTTAATATTCAGTATATCCTCCATTTTTCTGAATTACTTTTAAAATTCACTTTAGCATACTCATTATTAACTTCTACAAGAGGGTGCTTGGGATGCTAGCATAGGATGCGCAAACTACAGCACTAAGGACATCCACAGTTTCAAATTGTGAGTCATGTTTATAAACATCATTTTCTATCCGTCCACAATCATTCTCGACTGGGTTTATTTATGGAGAGTGCGGCGGATTTCTCAAAGCCTGAATGTTGTTTTCCATAAAAAAAATCATTTGACCTTCAACCTTTTCCGATTACAGCATTGACCTTCTGAAAAACCCAATTTTCTCCACGTGCACGTCGGATTTCAGTAATTAGCGATGCCTTTCTTAACATTTCTATGTAACAAGCAGCTGGTTACAGGATATTTCACATCCTGTAACTCAAGAGTTCCATTGTACGAAAATAAATCCCAGGCCATAATTCATCCAACTCTATTGTGATGTATTGAGATAATTTCTTTTGCATACCTGTAACGCTGAAAACCGTCTGAGCCATCAAGGTAAATTTTTTGTCTGCTGAAAACAACAATTTCTTCCATTTATCCACGTCCAAAGCCTGTTAATAGGGAGAAAATTGTAAACGGGAGATTTTTTGTGCCGAGTAAAACAAACGAGGCCACTGCTGCCGTTAATGATGTTAGCAATGACAGGTCTAGGGGTGTCAATTTCATTTGCAAGTGCTCGTTGTGAATAAGCATGTTTTTGAAGTTAAAAGATCCTGTCTTGTTTGAAGTTTGCTAATATATTATCCTTAATCGTTTAAAACTGTAAAACGTTAGTCAGAAAATGAGTTAAATAGTTGTCTGCGAGCCTGACGCTATGAGCATACTGACTAGTTCTAAATTCCTTGTAATTTTTAAACATGGTATTATCTTTATAACCAACCAAAAAATAATTTTTTAATGTTTCTAAATTAGTTAATTAAAAACTTAAAAAATTCATCTGTTTGTATATAATTGCTGTTTTCTAAAATAAATGTAATTGTTTCGCAAATATATTTCGATTAAGATAACAGTATTTTATATTTTTAACCTTTTTTGTATCTGGTCTTAACATTTTGAACAGAAGTGTATCTGGAGCAGTTGAACTATCTAGGATACATAATAAAAAAGGATGGCGTGGAGAATCTGATACACTCATGTCACACTTATATGCAGGACAAACAGGGTAAAGCATATATAACATACCTTACCAGTTTATGTAAATAGTTGGAAGAAGAGAGTTTGGGAGTATTGAAGAAATTTACTAAAAGTTAGCATAGAGAGTTGAGGAGAGCCGTGCACATAATCCTGCTGATGAGACGTAGCACGTGTAAGAAGAATTACTAATATTTCTTTGTGTCACTTTTGACATATTTTCAACTGTTTTCCACGATTTTTTATTCTGTATTATTTTTCAAGTCGTCTTTATTCTATATCATCATTGCCTTTACACACAGAATCTAAGCTTGCTTCTTACCTGATATTATAAGGATGTTCTTTTGGAAAATAAATTCATTTCTAAAATGATTGAAAACCTATATGACTATATTATTACTGGATAATTTCAAATATCTATTATTAATACAGAATGTTGTATACACTTTTGATTAATAGCGGAAGATTGCAAAGCTGATGATAATAGATATTCAAAATCCTGTAAAACTTACTGAACTTCTAAAATTAATATAACATTTTGTTAATAACCTATAATTACTGTTATAGTTTTTATAGATCTACTTGACATGAGACTTTTATACACGTACTGAGTATGTGATTAACGACGAGGTGTTGGAGAAGAAACTCATAGTTATATAAGAAAGAGACAGATGAGGTGTCTAAGACGTGTGATAAGGAAGGTGGGCTTGGAAAATCTAATACTCACAGGATGGGTAGAAGGAAAGTGGAAGACGGGGATAGCAGCGCTAGACCTACTTGAGAGGCTTTAGACAATGGATAGCAGATCGTGGTTTGTGAAAGATACCAAGTGGATGTATGTTGAGAGAGACAAAAGACAGAGCCAAGTGAAAGACCATGATCCTCTTCGACCTGAAGGAACGCGGCACATGAATAATAGGTATCAAAACACATTTTCAAAATAGAGTACTAATACAGGATATTTAACAAAATAAATTAATAACTCTTTCTTTTAAGAATCTAAAATTAAGAAGTGTTTTTCTTTGGATTTTTCAAAATAATAAAACATTTCACGCTAGTCCTTAATTGGTTATCTTCATTTATAATAATTAGATCTTTATTAATAAATAAATCATCTTCATAGACAACAATGATTAAATCGGTCTTACTTGCGACTTTTCAAGAATATTTAAGTCTGATTTGCTTGTGAATAACTCAATTCATAATTGTTATTTTATATCTCTGTGCATTTAACTAATATTTCGCCATTTTCATTTCACTTGGCTTTTACAAATTTTCCTACATTAGATTCACCATTTTCCTTGTTTCTACTCTTGTATTGATATTGCACATCAGAATGAGATAATTGGTTTTGCTCTACATAATGTTACTGATCTCGTAAAACACTTCTATTTCCTCTTCTGAACATCGAAATTGATCCATTCAATTAGATTACGAGATGCATGTATCCTTTGCATAATCTAATTATTCTCTTAGCTATTGTGTCGAAACTTACAACGCCGCTCTCTTATGTTATTACGGATTAAAATCCTACACAAGTAAAATTGTTATTCTTATTTCCTTTATAATACAATAAATGGTCACTTGCGTTAAGCTGTATGAGCTTCTCTTATTTTCCGAGAGTTTTGCTTATACCCATCAAGTGTCGCTTTATGTGGTCCAGGTCCATCATTAGCTGTTCTTGTATGTGTACTTCAGGTAAAATTTATACGTTGTAAGTGTATTAAGTTGTTTAATTTGCTTTAATACCCAATATGTGCTTTGCTTAGATAGTGTGCGTTCGACAATGGTGGCCCATTGTCTGAAAGAATAGAAACAATATTGTTACAGCTTTGGAAGGCGGTGATCGAATAGTAACGATGCGGTATATATTTAATTCTATTGGGATTTAATTTCGTTCTTTCTGCTAAAGTTCATTCAACGCAATATATTTATCGATGGAACTAAGATGTTACCCTGATTGAATTTTGGTATTAAAATCTATACAAAAAGGCGGGGTGAGATCCTACATTTCCAATTCTAAGTTCTTCAGGGAATAGATGCATCAAAAAGTTTGAATTCAATGTTTAATGATCTCTTCATAATGATTATATATAATTTGTAAATGGGTTAAAATGAAAATATCAAGTATAGAGCGTATGTAATTATATACGTGACATCATGGTCAGCAACAAACGGCGATTCTCTGATATCAAACACGACCTCCGTTTTGTTATATATATATATATATATATATATATATATATATTCTTCACTTGTAAACGAGTTATTACGTGAAATAGGTTTCTACCCGTGTATGTGTCTTCAGACGATTTCTGGCCTAATTTAATCATGTCCTAAGATGTGGTATGAAGTGAGAATTGAGAGTAGACTGCTAAAATTAGAATTCAAACTCATGTCTTTGGATTTTCATTTTAAAATAATTCCATGAGACAATCTGTTCCTTACCTGACAGTTGGGAACAATAAAAGACAAATAAGAAATTTTGTTAGTTTAATATCTTTCACCTTTATTAAAGTTTCTATAGAGATTAAGGGAACACAAAAAAGTAAGAAATTTTGCATTTTGAATGCTGTTTGATTTACTTCTTATTGGTTAGTCATGTATCAAGTGCGTTAAGCCCTAGATGATTCTATATATATGTAAGCTTGTAAAAGTTCTAATATTTTAAAGCGGACAACGAACAGTGGAAGTTAATGTGCATTCGTTATTCCGTATGTCTGTCTGTATATGTATGTATGGCACTTTTGTGTGTGTAATGTGTAATATGCACGTTAGATTCTATAAGAATTGGTTTAAAAAATGGTGGCTGTGTAACGTAATGTAAAGTTTTAGTCAAATTTTAGGAGCATGTGCCAACGATGTTATTATTTAGGTATATGTTATAATTTTTCAAGCATTTTCTCATTAAATGAATATATTTTTCTTTATTAGGGAGGAATTGGTAAAATCAATATTATTACATGTTTTGTGTAATACGAGTAACTTAGAAATTCTGTCTAAATGCAAAACTCCCTTGAATATATGAGAGATATGAGATCAAATGTTGTTACTCCCACACAAATATTTTAGCATTATCAACAATTTATTTTATAAATACATGTATGTGAAGTAGCGTTGAATTTATTGTTCTTCCTCATTATATCACTGATTATCTTGAATGGGGTGGTAAGCACAATCCTTGAAGAAGCTTTTCTAAATTTGAAAAATGTTAGATAAATAAACATTGTCTTTTTGGTCTTTACCTTATTCTCCTGTTTGATTCCGTTCCACATTTGATCATTAACTCCCTCTCTCTCTCATTCTAATACACACACACACACACATATATATATATATATTAAGGAGGAGGAATCACGGTGAGAAATGATAAACTATAAAAAACAAATACTTTTAGGATATCGCCTAAAACAATCGAAACTACGAAAAAAGTTTTAAAATATATCAAAAGATCCGCTCAGAAAATGTTCAAAAAAAAGAAAACCCGAGGCAAGCCTTTCATCCAACAGAACTAGTCATGGGTGTATGTGGAAATGAAAATTAAAAATTCAGAGATGAAAATGGTTACTCTTCAGAAAAAGCAGGGTATACCTTAAAGGTGAAATTACGTTTTATACAGATGAACTTATAAAATTACTGTTGTGGAGACTTGTTTTGAAAAAAAAAACCCCACAATATTATAATAACAAAAAGAGATATGAGAGGAAAAAATGTAATTATATTGATTAAAATCATACAGCCAGTACACGGTTAGTAGATTCAGGAATACTTGTTAGTAGGGATCAAATATATACAAGAAGTAAGTCCGGGTAATAGTTTTTATTCTTGCTGATCAACGAGCGGTGGTTCAAATGCTCTGACAAACACCAACTCTAACAACAACAACCAACCAACAGACAACTCTACTACAGTTCTATTTAGGCAGGATTATTTGTATACTATGGAAGAGTCTGGTTGTGTAAAAAGGGGTTACTCCCTAGCTTCTTTTTGGGAGGAGCTAGAATTTTTTCTTTTTCCAAAATATTTTTTCTATCGCATCACACTTTTTTTGAAAATGACAACCTTGGCTCTTCATTCTTTCTTTGGTTTATGCGGGTCGCTTGTTCGCCTGGGGTGCAAGGTTTTCCCGTAACTGTTAGTGTAATAAATACGGGTTTCTTTTGAGCGATTTCTGTTGTAAATTCTTTATTGTTTGACAATACCTCTTTTATAAGTTTTTTTTTAATTTTTTATTTTTTCTGCAACAAGCATTAATGGGTAAATCCCATATATTAAATTTCTGCATCCAATCCGATCCTACCAGATTGTGTGTGTGTTTCGTTACTTAGAATAGCAGTTTTTTTAATTTTCCCTTAAATGTTGCATTTACAATAGTTTAGCCTTCCAGTTTGATTCTTTTTCTTGTTATTGATTTTGCGATTTTTGAGTGTGTAGCATGGTCGGCCTATTTAACTTCCGCCATGTTTGTTGGTTTATTAATGTAATGTCTGATCCCGAATGCAGTTTCGATTTTATTTTCTTATTCAGAATTTCCATTTCAACGTATCTTCTGGTGTTTGCATTATTATTTTCCATTCTAGCAGATCTTATTCTACTGGTTTTATTTTTATTTCTACATACCGATGCTTTGTGGCCCATCTTACCACAATCGCGGCACTTTTTATATTTGTAAAAGCAATCTTTACGCCAATGTCATCCACCATATCTGTAACATGCAGAAGTGGGAAGCTTGTTTTTACTGGAATTCTTGTCAACCGTAGTGCTGTATTTTTTTCTTTGGAATTATAATTTTGTTTTGTCTGTGTGAAGGGTACAAAACGTAAATTTCTTTTTGCCTTTCAAATGTACGCTACTCCTACTCTGCAATGTCCTTACTATCTTTCTTTATTCTGAGTTACATCTGTCAATGTTTGTAATGTTAGACCAGGTGCGTTTTGAAGTTTCGTCAGCATGTATTTTCTCATTTCGCTGTCTTTAGCAGCAACTAGTCCTTGAACAAATATAAGATACTTGAAATTTTCTGGGGTAAGTTCCGACAATTTAAAATCGTCACAATATTTATTGACGATAGCTGGAAAAGTAGAATAGTCCTGGTTTTTCTCTTTTCTGAAAATAAAGGCCTTTCCCCTTTTTATGAAACGATGAGATTTGTAGGTCAAATAGATCATTCATTTTTTTAGGGAGAATATAGTCTACGAAATTCGTGGGTTCGTCTGTGCCTAAGTTTCTTAGTAGAGGTGTTGATTGTTTCTTCTCACTCAAGTGCTGACAGTCGATATTAATAATATCCTCGTATCACCTGTAACACTCTCCTAAATGTTTGTTTTCCTCAACGGCGTATTTAAATATTTCAATCGCGTTCACACCGCATCCTGTGAAAATGTTTCCTCCTTCTCCGTGTTCTTATCCAGGAGTGTGCTTGTTAATTTTAATAACAGTTCTTGCAGTTGTTTGTCTTTTCTCGTTTGCCTTTTGCATTTCAATTTGTCTTTCTTCAATTTGCTTTTATATTTCTATTTGTCTCTTATTTATTTCTGTTTGTCTTTCTTCGTTAACATTTTGCATTTCCATTCCTCATATTTCGTTAGCTTTTTGCATTTCCATCTGTTTTATTTCTAATTGCTATTGTCTTTCTTCAGTTTTCTTTATAATTTCGAGTATTTCCTTTCAAAAATCTTCCATTTCTTCTTTTCGGTATTAGTATCTACAACTTATTTGTGGTTGACTTGTTTGAGTCAGTTTGTAGCACACTTTGTTAAAGTTATTCAAGGAGGAGAAAAAATTCGTCACAATTTTGTTGTGCAACTTGTGCGGGAATCTGTTTTGTCCATTTGATGCTGTTGACTCCTCTTATGTGATTTCGTGGTCCTCGACGCTAAGTTTTTTTTTCCTTGGTGTTACGCGTAAGTTCGTTCTGTTTTGTCGCCAATTTGCTCTTTACGTGTGATGTGACAACGTCTTTTTCCCTCCTTGTGCACTTGTTAGAATCCTCGTAGACAAATTGTTGTTTGGTCATAATGTATTTTTTCTCCTTTGAAACGTTCGAACCATTCGTCACCAATTTGTTTTTTTGGCGACTGACGTGAAACACTTATTTTCCTCCGCGTGAACTTTTACGAATCCTTCGTCGCCAAATTATTTGGCAACTAACTTCAGAACGTATGTTCCTCCGCTAGAACTTGTACGAATCATTCATTACCAAACTGTTGTGACGACTGACTTGAACTTTTTCTCTGCGCTTAAAATTCTTCGAATCTTTGTCGCCAAATTGTTGTGGCGCGAATCTATTTTTCCTCTGCGTGAAATTCTTCGAATATTCGTCCCAATATTGTTGTTTGCTGACTGACGTGAAACACGTATTTTCCTCCGCGTGAACTTATACGAATCCTTGGTCGCCAAATTGTTGTGGCGACTGACTTGATTTTTTTCTCTCCACGTGAACTTCTTTGAATCTTCCTCGCCAAATTGTTGTGGATTCTTGTTTAGAAAACCACACATTATAAAAAAAACAGATATGAGAGGAAAAATGTAAGTATATTGAATAAAATATATACAACCTGTATACGGTTAGTACATTCATGAATACTTGTTAGTAGGAGTCAAATATATACAAGAAGTAAGTCCGGGTAATAGTCTATACTCTTTCTGACCAACGAGCGGCGGTTCAACTGCTCTGACAGACACCAACTCTAACAACAACAAACAGCAGACAACTCCACTAGAGTTCTATTTAGACAGGATTATTTGTATACTATAGAATAGTCTGTAAAAAAGTGTGACTCCCCGACAATTGAAAAAAACTTACCTTGAATGTGGTTATATAGGGAAAAATATTAAATTTCTAATAATACAAAGATCTATCTTTACTTATTTAATAATATATATTGGTATTTTGGTTTCATGAACTAAATATTTGTGAAAAAATGTGAAATCAATGTAATGTTTTACACCTGTATTTATGGTTGGTAGTAATGGTATTAATAAATGCTTCCGCATAAAAGGGTTCTTTTTTTTATTAAACACAAATTTGAGAAAAAAATTAGTTCGCTTAATATTTTTATACATTAATTTCACTATAATTTTCAACGGAAAATATATTTCGTTTACGGCTCATACTTATATAGGCACGCATTCATACATGATTATTTCATACACATACATTCATACATGATTCTCTCACGTTATTTAGAATAGAAAATTGTTCAATTACTTGAATCGTGTATTTCTAATTTCACTTATATTACTTTTACTGACTCATAAACGCACAGATGATTTCTCTCAACACACTTATTCATGAATGATTCTCTCATTTTAATTTAAATTCGTTCCATTCTTTGACACGTGTGTACAATACTTGTTAAGCATTGTGAACGCAAATATATTTCCGCCAATGTCGTTCACACATACTCACCTTACCGACATATATACACACTTAGTTGCTTTATGGTTTGAATCCGATTAACACATTTTCGTTTACATATACTTACATTCATAATAAGCATCTAATGCTTTATTACGCATTGGCACATACACTTAAACAGACACAATTTTTTCTTCTACATTTAGTATTCATCTATTGCTTTATCACACGTTACACGTATCTGACCAATGAAACTATACCTTAATCAACATACTGTATTTTGGATATTTAAGTTATTTATCTTTAATAGATCTCGGAAGAAGCTTGTTAAAGTGAAACATGTTAGATTAAAAGCACTTTTTCGTACTTGTTCTTTACTTATTCTATTTATCTTGTCGGATATATTGTCCATATATTAAATTCATACTAGTAAGGAAAAATAAAAAATAAAATATACAGGATAAAAAAATGAAAATTAAATGAAAATTAAAATTCAGATAAATTAGATTAAATTAATATTATATTCAAATGGTATCAACACTTAAATTTTACTGCTAATGCAAATAATTATCTAATTGAAAAATTAAGAGAAAATTATTAATAATATATCTTTCTATGGAAATATAAATGTATGAATCTAATTAAACGTAAGTTATATTGTGATTAGAGGAAGAGTTAACTTAGAATAATTAAATTTAGGAAAATATAAATTAAAATAATTTCAGTTTAAATAAAATTAAGGTATAACAACTTATGTCTAAACTAATTAATTTAAACAGAAACGAAAATATAAATCTAAGTAGCTGTAGAAAATATCAGAAATGGAAAAAACTGCAACTAGATTACAGAGATTCTATTAAAAACAGGAAGTTTGTTTTTTATTATTCAATAAAAAGTGCTAAATGAGAAAAATGCCAAACTTATTAAGGGGAAGGAAACAACAGAATAAATTAATTTAGGAGAAATTAAGGCATCAAATAATATCAAACTATAAGACTAGAAACGAGATATTTCAGAGATATTATCATATATTACTGATGTAATAATTTCTACAATAAATAAGAAAAAGGAAAAAAAACAACAGAGAAAACAGAAAATTTAAAATTGAATGATATTTAGTGGGGGTTATAATCTAAATTTAAAATAAAAAAAAATGATCTATAACGACATTTACTCATTAATTCCGTACATATGTTAAAGAACTGATTTTACTTAGAATGTTTTATTCTTTTAACTTTTTTAACTGAACATAGATTACATTTTTTGTAAAAGTTATAAAGGATTGCGGATCAAACATATTAGTTTTCACCTCACTGTGTCTGAGTCTCTCTTTTATTTTCCAAACTCTTCTGTAATAATAGGGCTTGAATTTTAAATTAGGGGTGGAAAAAGATCGTTTAAGGTAGCAATATCGTTGTTTAAATTCTCCCGCTGAAATACTGGTATAAACTTGATAATTATATTGTTATTGGTAAGAAATGAGCTTGATGGATTATATGAATTAACCTCTATTTGCATTCAACCCGACAGTTGTTGATACAATAGTCAATTTTTCGTATGCAAATGTTTGCTTACTAATTTTAGAAAAAAAATTCTATATTGATTTTACATAATCTTCAGAAAAAGGAAATTCAACCATATTACTTTATTTTTCTTTGTTCATTTTTACCCTTGACTGACTCAGAAATAACAATTGTTTTTTCATATTCTAATGTATTCTTAAAGCTGCTTTCTAGGAGTGCATTATTGTATAATTGTTTTCTTTTAAGAAAATAATTAACACTGGAAGACAAACGGTTAATTCTAATGTTAATAATGTTGGGTATTCGATTTATAACAGTGTTATGGTTGTTGAAAATGACATAATATAACTAAGGGTTTTATTTTCTTTGGGATATGGTTGGTAAAAACTAAAAAGAGGAAGGGCGATGTCTAAAGAATTAATTATTTTTATAACGGAAGTACTTCAATATTAAAACCTAGATATCCTAGGGTCTAATATGTTCTTATGGATTTTATTAGTTAAGAAAACTTTGTTATTTGTGGTGAACATCAGGTAGCCGTCTTGGTAGAGTTCAATCTGTTTAGGGTCTACAAATTTACTTATTGTATCTAGTACATAATATATATTAAGGTCAGCGACCTTGGATGAATCATAGGTAACGATAGGGACATCAAAACTTTCGTAAGATATTTTGGTCCACCTAAAATGGTCAAAAGGTAGAACCGATTACCTAGCTTCTAAAATAATTTTAATTTTTTTATCATTGATGTGTATATGATTTTTAGCAATTTTAATACAACAGGCAATGATGTTCTTAGAATTAGCGTTATGGAAATCTACTATATAAAATTTCAGAAAAAAAATATTAGTCTGATCATTTATCTTAGTAAACCAATTAATGGTATCGTAAAATCCCTTCAAAGCTTAGGATAGAGAGAGGAGCTTTAATCCGCGGTTATCTTTTTATTTCTCTAAAGACATTATCCTAAATCACTTTTACTAAATCACATCTTACTTTCTGTTTTTCTTTCGCTTTTTCATTTTCTCCTTCATTGTTTCTTTCTTTTTTTCCCATCATTTATCTTTCTTTTCACTTTGTTTTAAATGACCCATATTTTAAAGATCGGTGACACGTGCGAATTCCCCCATCATCTCGCCGGTTAGTTTTACAAATGTTCCTTTACTTTTTCGTTTCTCTTTTCTCCTTTGTTAATTTTTCTTTACTGTTTCTTTGTTTTTTCTTCCTCTCTTCATTTACATATTGCTCTCAGTTCCTTTTCGCTGCGCTTTTCCTTCTCTTGTCCACAGTAGGTTGGTTTCGGTTATTTTTGCCAACAAAAACAAGTAAACGTTTGAATTTTCCTTCCAATAATATTATTCGATGAAGCAACAAAATTATTCCGCGAAAAGTATCATAATATATATATATATATATAAAGTTGATATGGATGGAATAATATTTCGTATACAAAGAAATACTATTTTAAAAAGTTCTCAATACAAAGTGGAGCTGATAATATTTATTCAGAAATTATAACATGTATATGTTATAATATCACTACAAAAGTACCTATTTTGTTTCGACACTATTTGTGCCTTATCAAGTGATGATGTTTATTTCTAGTTAAAGGGTTTTAAAAGGTTAAAACAAGCCAAACAATTAAGGGAAACAGACTGCTATTGTTGTATAGAGACTGTGAACCAATCAGAATAAAGTAACTTCTAATTTGAAAAATATGTGAGCAGACTCAAAAACAGTTTTGGAGGGTATTAATATTAATATTTGATTAAATTTAGATCAGCAGTATTCATCGAATATTATATGCACATTATTTTCATTGCGAATTTAAAATTCTAAGTTTAACAAACAATTATTAGATTTAGAAAGTTATTAATATTGTACGAGGAAAAAACATGAACGCACACATATAAACCTAAAAACATCCACACATAGACACACGACTATACACACTTGTATGTTTGTTTGTTTTTGAGGCTTAACGACCTATCAATCCTTATGGGATCATTTAAGGTCATAACCAATGATTTTAGGTAAGGTTATTTTATTTTTACAACATTTTTCTTTTTCACGATTCATTGGGATTTGTTTTTAAGAACAGGGTCCCCAAGTCCTACCCTTGTTATTTAACCCATAACTGGAGGGAATGGACGGATTAATACTTTTCCCAAGGGTAACAGTGCTTAACTGAATGCTGGGTATTGAACTGGAATTCGAACTCGGCTCACTGATCTCTCTTTCTGAGCCGATATCCACTGCACCACAACGCACATCCGTCACTATACGCATACAGCACCAGGTATTCCCAAGCGGTCACCCATCTAAGTACTGACCAAGTTCAACGTTGCTTAACTTCGGTGATCAAGCGAGAACCGGTGTATTCAACGTGATAGACCGTAAGCATACACACTTACACTGGCAAACAGACACATATACACATTAATATACACCCGCATATATACATACACAAATTTGAAGAGTTTTAAAAGGTTAATCAATCAAGCCAAACCAACTTAAACAGGGAGGGATTGTTGCATAGATAAAATAAGGTAGATTTAGCACTATAGAAGAATGGTGGATTTTTAAAAAATGGAGCTACTTACGCATTTACGCGTCGTTCATTCAGTAATGAACTTGACCACTCACGGCTTCTCCCTATTGTTTACATTGGATATAACACGTTAAATTCCTCCTTCCTCTGCCGAGTGTTCATAGCAAAGGTCGAATCGCGGAATGATGTCAATTGGATCGTGTTTCAATCCTGGATAGAAGCAATCGGAAGTCTAAACTTATTGATGAGCTGTGATACAGCGTAACAGATCCGTCTGTCGATATATATATATATATATATATATATATATATATATATATATATATAAGAAACCTCTTGAAGTTGAAGCCAACAACATAATGGGCTGCCTTCGAAACACGAAAATCTTCATAGTATCACTATACAAAGATTTTCGTGTTTCCGAAGGCAGCCCATTATATTGTTGGCTTCAACTTCGAGGTTTCTTAGAAATTAGAATTATCTAGTTGAAAAGCCCGTTTATTTGTGTTGGATTTGTTTTTCTGTGGGGTGTTAGAGGGGTCGGTCTGTATTTTGAGTTCTGTTGACCATTTTTCAGGTCTTACGGTTGTTTGTTTGTGGCTAAGTTCAGGATAGATTAATCTATTTATCTTGAGAGGGTTTAGGCTGCTGGCGCCTTGCGTGTTGTTATTTGGTTTAGGTGTTGGTAGGTGTTGTTTGGTTTTGGGTTGGTTTCTTTTTAATTTAATTTATGTTATTTTGTTTTGGGGTGTCTGCTTTTTTGTTTTATTATTTTTTTTTTGGTTTTATCGTGTCGATATTTTTATTTATTTATCTTCTGTTTTGCTGCAACTGCATTATTTTTGGTTGGTATTGTATAGGGTTTGTTTTCTTTTTCTGTTTATTGATAGGGTTGGTTGTGTGTACTTTTGTGTTTTTGGGGGGGGTTGTGGTTAGGGTGTATTTTGTTTACTTAAATTTTAGCGAGAAATATTTGCGATGTTTGCATATTACTGCTAATTCGTCTCTACGGTTTAATAAATCGTTGCTGTTCGGGTACTGAAAAATGTGTAGTTTTTCACTTAGACATAAAGGGCAGATGTCGTTAAGTGAGTTGCAAGTTCTAGTTTTTTCTAGGATTTTCCATTTTACTTTGGGTCTCTGTTTTGAAACCTTCAGCTTCCAAAATGTGTGGAAAGGGATGTTTGGTTTCGGTATAAGCTGCTTTTAAATGAGGTTAGGTGCAAGTACCAGCGCTGGTTAAAAGTATTCTTAGTTGATCCGATATACACTTTATTTATAGTTGGATTCTCGATGAATGTTATGTTGCATTGATAGATTATTGAGTTTGTTTTACATTTATGCTGTAGTGGGCAGTTGCTGGGGTTTCTACAATTACACATGTTTTCGTTGGTGGGTTTGGTTGTGTTTGGGTTGCCGGTTTTATTTTGGTATGCGTGTTGATTTAGGATATATTTGTTATGGTTAGTTATGATTTTTTCTAGGTTGTTTGTGCAGCTGTAGCTAAGTTTAAGTGTATTTTTGTTGAAAATTTTACTGAGGGGGCTATTTGTTGGGAAACGTTTTTTAATTAAGTTCAGGAACTTCTGTCCTAGTTTGGTGTTGATCATTTGGTTGAAAGGAGGTGTGTACGAAATGATTTTTCTCTTTCTACTTTTCTTGTTGGGGTTGTTGTTTGTTTTGTATTGGATGTCATTGGTTTTCTGTAGCCGCTTTTTTTAATGACTTGTAGAGAGCTTTGTGTTTGTTGAATATTTCTTTGTTGGATAAGTTTTGGCTAATTCTATGTTCTATAGAAGAGGGTATATGTTTGATAATACTAGGGGGTGGTTTGACTTTGGGTGGATGTATAGTGGATATTCATTGGGTTTTATGTATGTTTGCTACTTTTAAATTTGTGTTGACTATAAATTTTAGGTTTAAAACTTTGAATTCTCTATGTATTAGTTTTCTGATTTTGTCTGTTTTAAAGTGTGTAGAGATTTTTTTACTGTCATTAGACCGTCGTGCCTATATAGCCCTATGCCCTGTGTGTTAATGTCTTGGTAATCGGTGAGATTGTACAGAGTAAATAAACCGATGAGATCAGAGGACTCTGCGGAGTCCAGCGCACCCATTGTGATGTCAAATTGGTTTACAGCGTTGGTTTTTATCCATTGCTCTTGGTTATGGATAAGAACATATGTCTTGGCCGCCATTATGATATTATATTCCTCCGTTGTTAGGTCTGTGTAGTGTGTGGCAAATTCCAGTGCTAAGGTAAAGAGGTCTGTAATGATTGACGGGTAGTAATCCACTATGTCAAATTGGATCAAAGAACAGTTGTTTTTTTCTTTGATGTTGTTGAACCAAATTTATGACGTCAGTAGTGTTTGACCATTGGAGTAATCCGCGTTTTTGTTTTATCTGTTCATAAATTCGTTTGAGGATATTCTTGCTGATTTTTCCAATTTCTGGTCTTGTTGGGTTTATTATTCTCGTGGGTAGGTTTATTTGGAAGTCTGTTTTGTGGTCTTTTAATGTGATGTATGCTTCCTTAGTGTGGAGTTTGCTTACCTTTTCAATTATTTTTAGTTTATCTGTAATTTTTTGCTGGTTGTATCAATCTTGTCGACTGTATCTAATTTGTTGTTGTTCGTCTTTTTATAATTTTTTGTTAAGTTTTTTTTTATTAGGGCTGTGTATTTGGCTGTTGATATTGAGTAGAAGTTTTCGGTTTTGTCTGACTTTACTAATAGTTTATCCGGGGATTTTATTTTTGAGATGACTCGGTCCAGGTGTATTTGAAATTTATTTTTTCTTTTGTTGAAGGTTATGTTTTTTTTATATTTTTGAAGGTTATGTTATATATATATATATATATATATATATATATATATATATATATTAGATAGATAGATAGATAAGTTAGGAACAATTTGCGATGGACGGATGAACAAAACAATTTGATTTAGATAAAAACAGACACGTATTGGGAATTGGTATTTTAGAATTAAGTTTCTAAATGACATCTAGATTAGAAAAGGTCATAATTATTTACATCGAAAATACTTAAAAAGAATCTCCTGATAAATGTTTTACCAGCTGTAAACTCACGTCAAAACACGGCATTACATAACGAAACCTTATCAAATTAGATATTAAACAAAAAAAAATCAACATAACCGATCTTTACATGAAATATTTTCAAATCACCATGCAGACAACCACCAGACATAAATAATTCCTGCTAGGCACCCGCTCGCGCGCGCGCAAACACACACACACACACACACACACACACATACACACACACACACACACACACACACACACACACAGAGAACAGCACAAAATATGAATATATTTTATCATTCGAATATCACATAGAAAACTAGCATTATGCTATACTTACGTATATAAAACAATAATTACGCTATGTTTTACAGTTAGTTATTACGAGCTTTGAAAGTAAGCGTCATCTCTTCTTGAATTCAAAACACCGTAAGATTAACGCTGTTTATCAAGTCAATTGCATACGAAGCCTAAATAACTAAAAAAATAAAAATAACATCATGCTTTCAGCATAGTTAATTCTTTGAGAAAACTTGAATAAAAGTGAAATATGTGAGATTGCTAAATGTTTCCGATTGATTTTTATGCTACCGTAGAGATTGATAGTCTTCCAGCAATCGATGTCTAACATTTGAAAGCTGATTTTTTGTTGTTGAAATATTTTCCCGATATTACGAATATTCTATGAACTTAAATTGATAGGAAAATTCTCCAAAAATAATCGTTATATGCTTATTTAACAATCAGTTAATTAACCTACCATTACACACACTCTCTCTCTCTCTCTCTCTCACACACACACACACACACACACACACACACACACACACACACACACACATATATATATATATATATATATATATATATATATATATATATATAGGAAAGTATATTATGCAGTTTTGAGTTTTAAAAATGTGTTTTTTGACAGTATTTGTTTATTTCTATTAATATATTTTATATTTCAGACCGCCCTCGGTCTTTCATCAGAAACAAATGATTTGAAAATTTGAATATATATATATATATATATATATATATATATATATATATATATATATATCAGCTAATGGAGAAGGGTTGTGAGATGATTAAAAACTGCTCACCCACTAATAGCAATCATCATAGCTTCCAGAATCTTTCCAAAATTCAGCACAAAATTACCCACAAGAAAAATGATCAGAGAGCTAATAGGATCAGGGAACTGAATGAGAAGTAAAGAGCTCCTAGTAAGCTGTAATAAATAAACAGTATATAGGAACGACAGCAGAAACAGAATTCCAAAATAGACAATATTTATATCTTTTTTTTGTTTTCTAATTATTAATTCGTCACCTGGTCTTCGGATATAATAAGGTGATAAATATTTATATATTATCTTCAAATATAACGGCTTTGAGGGTTAAGCTTAAAATGGGAATACATAATATTATGAATAAAAAAGTAGGTAGTAGGTGTTATGAGGAAAATATTCATAGATAAATGGTCTCAATTATAGTCATCAGAAGAGAATTCAGCGCTTTTGTTCTACAAAATAGCAGTTCTTTCTAAAACTGTCTCAGTATTAATTGCTTCTACATTCAGAATTCGGAAGAAACAAGGTTTATTTTCGACTGTGTGTAAATTACGGTATTTCTATGCATTGTTTTTCTTTTATGTGTCATTTTTCTTCAGGACGTTGGCAATCATAACTTACCCCCATTTCCTTATTCCTTGTAAGTTTAACTGCAATTCTTTTGTTAGCCGTCTCAAACAAAACTTTGCTATTCATTTGATCAAGCCAAACATGTATGACATGCATTACTTTCAGCTGCCTCTCTTTCCTTGTATGTGTGTATCAGATGCTCCAAGCGCTTCTTTCTCGTCACATTTTTCAGAATCTTTAGCCGTTTTTAACTGGTGTTAAGTAAAATTTCCTTTTTGTATCCAATCTCTCCAAAGCACCGTCGTTGCTCATACGTCGATAAATATTATCATCATCATTCAATAAAGCCACATTTCGGCCCAACAAGTGTTTAACAAATTTAAGTAAAATTTAAAAGTATATTAAATTCAAGACTAACGTTCAACAATAATTTTTTTATCCTAATCTGCAGGCTTCTTAGAGTGATGTTTTCTTTTTATGAGTTTTGAAATCTCTCAGAAAGAAATACTGATATAACAAAGCTAATGAGCCATGAAAAAGCCTGAAAATTACGTAAAGTTTGATCTGATAGTCTATCGTGAACTTTGAGGCCAGCTCAGTTACATTGTTTAACATTCTCCGGATATTACAGGAAGCAAGACTTTCATTGTCAATGACTCTGCTAAACTGTTGAACTTACTGTAAAGCTCTTCCTAGAAATTGCTATTAATGCTGATATCAGAAATTGTAAGCGCAGGCTCTCATATATACAAACATTTTAATTGAAAACATGTTAAAATGCTGTAGTATTATTATTTTCTAATCAGTAGAAAATAATTAAAAATTGTCGTTTTTCATATATTTAGCCACAGAGAAAATTTTGAAAAGTGGAATGATAATCTATTTGATATCAAATATTACCAATATTTTAATGTAGATAAATAAATATAAAAAATGTAACTAGAATAATTTCCAATATATATATATATATATATATATATATATATATATATATAAAGGCTACTGTAACATACAGTTTATATGCAAATTCCAAAGGACCCTCGCCCACGTGATTTTTCATCTGTATAACTGGGCAACAATTTTATTCAGCATGTATATAACAATATTAAGATATAATAAATATACCATTAATCAGTACAAAGAATTACTTCAATGTATTTTCATTGCACATATTCTTATTTCTTTAAAAATAATTTCAGTTTTTATCCGTCTTTTATTTCGTCATCCGCTCTCTTGAGTACTTTAGAAAATTTAATAAAGAAATGTATCCTACTGTTGTTTAAAATAAACGGAGTGTGTTAAATTAAAAAATAATTTATGAATTATTATAATTAATTAAAAATAAAAAGAAACCAATTCTTATATAAGGCCCTAATTTATCGGAAGAATACTTCAGAAATTAGTGTCAATATTCTATATCGTAATAATAAAATCAATTAATTGTTTGTAGTTAGGTAGGTCTTGGTTTTCTCTCGTTTTTATTTGGGGATTAATTTTAAGATTTTCGTAAAATACTGATTCTGGCTGACAAAAAATTGTCGATTTTTATTATTAAAGTTCGTGTTTTTAAATCTATACTATACATTTATCGCTACAGTAAAAACATTAATCGAAATTTTATGTGATGCGTGTAGTGATAAATGTAAATTCTTTTTTATTCAGATTTTCTTAAGTGGAAAAATCGTTATATAATTTCCTTCATTTGTAAATAAGTACTAGCAGTTTCATTAAAATCCTACAATTATCTGACTTTTTAAAGAATTTCCAAATTAATGCGTATTTCACTACAGAAACACGCTCATATTTTCCATACTAATATATGAACCACTCTGTCGCAAGAAAAACATATTTTAAAGAAACCTACAAAGATTTTAAAAAGAATTAAAAAATATAATTTAATAACAAAAAATTCTTTTTCTTCCCTCTTAATGATAAGAAAGGTATTGATGTTAAAATTTAGTTTTTATTAAGACGGAGGCATTTTACCGCACGTACGCTCATTTTAGTGCGTATCATTGAAGGTTCCTTATATAATATATAACTATCTTTTGCTCTTCATTGTAATAGAAATACTTATTCTTTTTCCACTGCTTTATAGAAACATTACCAATTTTGTCCAGGACTTTTTATAGAATTTTTCTATTCTATATCTCCATATATATTTTTATATCATAATTAACTTTCAAGTGACAATTTGTCATAATCATAATAGCGACTGCACGCTAATTCTTATGAAGATAGCAGATATTAACCGCATTTGTGGTGGCGTTATTCAAAGTGACAGTACCATGGTGAACAGCAGCTTTAAGATGTAATTGTTTTTCAGCAAAGAAAAGTGCTTAATATTACAAACACGTATATTTTTTCCAGATCATGTTTTTCAGCCAAGACATTCCGAGGAAATATAACAAAAATACAAAAAAAATAGTTATTTATCTTAGCAGTCCGCACGAATGAAATAAAGAAAATCTCATTATTTACAATTTACTCTATTCCGCGGTTTTCATCTTCACACACACACACACACACACACACACACACACACACACACACACACACACACACATATATATATATATATTTATTTATTTATTTTTGTTGAACAAATATATTTGGGAATAAAAACAAAAAGAGTATATATTGGTTAGTGACATTTTTACTTATATAGACATATATTGTTACGGGTTCTTTGAATGCCAGGTTTTTCTTTTTTAATTTTGTATTATTGATCATTTAAGCTAAAAAAATTTATGTATCAATAAGAAAATCTAAACACAGTTTTCCGTTCTCTAGTTCTTCACGTTCTTTCGAGTGAGGTGAGTGGTTAGCAACTCAGTATGAGGAAAATAAAACCTATCAAAAAGCGGAAGATTTGTCGAGCAGACAGCAGGTAGCTACCTAGAGGCAGTGCGCCAATAAATTGCCGTAAAGAAGGAAATGGTAAACAACTTTACTATAAATCCCAAGAAATATCATAGCAACTATCAAACGAATTATGGAAGCTAACGGCTGAAAGTGGTTTTAAATCTAAGGGAATTAACTCTTCGATCCGTAAGGAATAACATGCGCAACAAATGTCACCTGACGTTCATTCAGTGACTGTTAGCATAAACGGTGTAAATGGGATAAAATTACTCTGAACTAATCACTCACCCGGTAAGAAACGACCTGAGAGTAGGTGTCACCTGCACGTCATCATTCACGTCTAACAAAAATTAATTCTCGAAACATAGAACGTTAGAGTTTTAAACAAATAAAGCTAGCTGGGAAAATAAAAAACAGGTGATTTGTTCGCGAAATATCAACATTTTATGACTATGGGAATTTAGGTGACTAAACGACGAAAATTGAATCACTAAGAAGCACAGAATTATGAGTAAAGTAAAAGAGAAAAATTTAAAAAGAGATATATTAACACTAAAAAACAGATAAAGAAAATCGTCTTTGGATACTGTCAGTTTAAAGAAATAATTCTTGTCGCTAAACTGAAAAGAGAGGCTTTTAACATAAGTATTTTAACGGTGTATGCCGCGAAAGCTTAAAGGCCTGAAGAAGAAATTGAAACTTTCTTCTCTATGCTAACAAGGCCAAGGCTTAGTGTAAATCACAATAAATTATAATAATGAGAGACATGATTTTGGAATTAGGCAAAATGTGGGATGTTGGATTATTGGCAAGTTGGACAGAGAACGCGAAAAAAGGGTCTTATAGCGCACGGCAAATAACCAGGTAACAGACAACAATTTTTCCAGTGACTACTAGAAAAATTGTGGACAAGGAGAAACTCAGGAGAAGAAAAGAAGTCGACGACACAACCATCAACAAAAGGATTCAGGAATGCAGTTATACACTGTAAAATCTAACAAAGTGCCTACTGTGGAAGTTATCACCTTCCTGTTCTATGTAACCTAAGACAGAAACTACAGAAGCTGCGGAAGCCTAACGCAGCACCGAATTTACAATATAACAAACGCATGAACGACCCGAACCTGGTGGAAAAATATGGAGAGTAAGGAATATAAATACAGAAGACAAAAACGAAATTCAAAATGAGCCATTTTAAGAGAAGATTTAGTGACAGGTGTAAACGAGACCAAGGAAAAATGAACGGAAAAGAAGAAAAAAAAGGAATCGTTGACAAATGATCTGATTTGGTGGTTGTTTTGTTTTATGTCATATCAAACTAGGCGGGTCATTTATTGCCAACTATTTTTTTTATTGCTGGTAATATCTTTTTCATTCAACAATTTATTGTTGTTTTATATAAGTTTTGTGTCTAGTAATATTTTTTTCTTTTCGAGTATCAAGATCTATTTGGGATTTGTTATTTTTTTAGGAGAGCGTCCCCAAATCGTACCCTGTTATTTACCCCATTAACTGGAGGGAAAAGACGTATTAATACTTTTCCCAAGGGTATAAGTGCTTAAGTGAATGCAGAGTATTCAACTGGAATTCGAACACGGATCACCGATTTCTCTTTCTGCTGCACCACTTATCCACTGCACCACCTCGCACATCCGTCACTACACGCTTACAGCACCTTGGTATTTCCAAGCGGGGACTCATATAATTACTGACCAGATTCAACGTTGCTTAACTTCGGTGATTGAGCGAGAACCGGTGTATTCAACGTGATATTGCCGTAAGCCCAAATGATCTGAAGTAGCTCAGACATAAAACAATGCTAAGGCAGGGAAATATACACAAAAACTACATAAATAAATGAAGAAGAAATGCCAACAGGCTAATGAAAAAGGAACGGAAAATGTGCAGAAAATAGAAGTAATAAGTGTTACAGATAAAGCAAAAATGCATGAAGGTAAGCGAACAGAAAACAGAACAGAAAATAAATGCACATCAACAGTTTGTATAAAATTCAAGGACGGAATTCCGAAATTAAACAAAATATTCAGAAACGGAACGAATACATCGCAGTTCTCTTCCATCACGAAAGAAAACAAAAGGTATTAAACAGCTATATTGACAAACCGGATATAGTAAAATCTGCACTGGCTACAATGAACACAAACAAAAGGTCAGGGTCAGAGGAAGTGTAACAGATACGTTGGTAGCTTTAGACAAATTCGGCACAGGCAATATAACAGAAATGTTAAGCCAAATATCCAACAGTGATGACATACGGTAAACCCTAAGGAGAACTATTTTCATAGCACGGTCTAAGAAACCAGTCAAAAAAGAATGCGAACTTCAACGGAGAATCATACTCATGAGCCACATAACAAGACTCGTCACCCAAATTCTGATGAATAGAATGCACAGAAGAATCAAGTCAGAGATATGACAAGAACTGGGTTATTTCTGTATATTTCTGAGGTGAGGTAGTATTTAAAAAATTCAGACTGTTGTCTTCATTTTTGTGGCAATTTGAACGAAGTTTCGGCCGTTGTACGCTCCAGGCATTCTCATGTGATAGAAACCTTTATAAAGATCACTGGGGTATATCTTTCTCATTGCTTGTACGAAGTTGTTCGACTAAGGATTCTACAGAAATACCTGCTAGAGCTGCATAGCAACATTGACATAATTGGAAAGCAACATTTGAACAATCAAGAATCTATACTATCAATAAGCCGCCAGCATAAGGACAGAAAATGAGTTCACCAGGTATACTAACATAGAAAGTGTTGTAAGAAAGGAGGTGACTTCTCACCGCATTTATTGAACTTATACAGCGAGAAAAATCTGAGGAAATTGGGAATCCTAGTAGAAATCCTCTTTGGTGGTCGTAATTTTAACAATATAAAATATGCAGATGACACAGAGCTAATAGCAGAAATTGAGACGGCAGTAGAAAACCTACAGAATGTTGCGAAGTACAGCGAGACGAAAGGACTGAAAGTACAATTCAAGATGACATAACTCATAGTTATAAGCAAGAAGATGAGCCTAAAATGCAAGTTATATGTTGAAGATACTAAAAACAACAAGTACAGAAATATCTGACAAGTGTTGTAACATAGGGCGGAACATGCGATATTGATGTCTGAAAATAAATTGGAATGAACAAAGATATATTTTAAAAGCTAAGCATAATAAAAAGAGTCAGAAAAATTTTCGTTGGAAATGAATACTGAACTGTTACGTGATATATGTCTTTAAGTATATGTTATGGTGAAATCACCTGTCTAGTGAACTCACCCTCCTAATATAAGTAACAGTGTAGCTGGTAGTCAGGTCGAAAATACAAGTCAGCGACCTGGCAAGATACTCTGCGTTACTACGTGATAATACAAAGTTCTCAGCAATACGTCAAACCTAAAAGACTGGCATTTGTCTTTACATACAACGCACAATCTTCTACGTTGTACTTCACAACAGTATGGAAGCAAATGCTGGGAAATCTGCTCAAAGATGAAGAAGAGACGTGAAGGAACAGAAATGTCTTTCTACATAAAGATGCTGAGCATATCATGAGTCAAACATGTGAGCAATAACAAGACTTTGGAGAGAATGGAAACAAAAAGGAAACGTATAACTGACATGAAGAAGAGGTACTTGGAACTTCTGGAACGAGTAATGAAGAAGAAGTGATGAAAATTCCGATACACCCGAAAATGATAAAGAGAAAGAGAATCAGAGGAAAGCAGCGTGTAGCATGGTTCATGAACTTGAGCGGTTGGATGACAGAACACGGTTTTGGGATAAAAATAACAGAAAAGCTAATATATTTAAGCACTGCAATAGGCAGGAAGATGTGGAGCGCCATTAGCGCTTACATTTTGAAGAGACACTGCACAAAACACGAGGTGGTGTAATGAGTAGCAAACTTGTCTCGCTAGAATCATTAAAATAGAGTAGTGACTTTGATCCTCACTGGGTGTTCCTTACTTTCGGCCTTGTGCGACATCTAAGCTACTCTTAAAAACTCACCATTTATAAAAAAAAGAAACTGAAGTTATTAATATATAATGTGCTTAATGTACAGTATATGGACATATGCGTTTAAGATACTACTAATAAAAATGTATTCATAGTGGGAAAAGCTAAATTAATTTTCATCTGAGTTTTGTACTCAGGCGGAACACTTCGTATTCACTCTAAAACTTCCCACAAAAACGGGAAATGACACAGTGTTTGAAATTTCGTGAGGAATCTGATCGCGGATTTTCGGTCCAATGGTGAAATTTTTCCGTGTCTCCGCACGGAGTATCGAAGAAAAAGCATGCCTATTCTTAGCAGTGTTGCATTCCATAACGGAGTCTCGACTGAATTGACCTCTTCCCGAAAACCGAGAGCATATCAGTCTTTCAAAGCCGTGGCTTGATCCGTAGACCGAAAGCTCCGGTGTCAATTAATCTGAACACTTTTTATTGTTTTACAGGTTGGTGCCATATTTACTCACAAAAGCATGGTATTCGAACAATTGCTTAGATCATGATAATTGGCTTTTAAGCTTCTTTTTTAATTGGAGTTCAATATTTTAACAAGGATATTTACATGTCACAGGCAGTGTGTCAGATTTTTATAGATGTTTATTTGCAGCTTGGCCAAGAAATGTTGGGTACTAAACGGGTTCTAAACAGTTTTGTCTTGTTTTACTTCCAATTTCCTCTATTCAAAATTATATAGAACTAAAAGCAAGTTAAAAAGGCAATTGCGTCAGCAAATACGAATTTTCTTTATTTCTTTTTATCATTGCATTATTAAATGTTTTTATAACACATTAATATCCTCATTCAAATATTATAGGTTATCAACGAGAAAACATTTTTAGAAAATTATTCTTTAGTAGATATCGCTTAAACGAGAAAAAAACTTGAATTATCCAAATTTCTATAGTGTCAAATACTCAAACCGAAACATCACTCTCTTCGTCCTTCATATACATCGCTTGTACAAAATCTAAATTTTATTAGCCCTAAGATACGTAATTTTGAAACTAACACGCAGAAAAATACATTAATAATCAATTAGGGAGTTTTAACAGGAGCAACAGTGGATAAGTTGAAGAAAAAATAATGACAGAATCAATATGTTCTTTTTTCTTCTTTACGTGTTGCGTTTTTCCAGAATGTATGTAATTATGACTCTCCAGATCCTCCTTCCCATTGTAGATCTTTAAAGTTTTTTCTCCTTGACTCTTCAGCCACCCATTCATTCAAACATATCTAGTATACTATGGGTCATTTTCATCTCTAGGGCCTTCAAACACTCTTGTGAGTACTAAATTTTACAAGCGCTCTTTTCTCATCATATACTCATAAAACATCAGCTGCGTATCCCTAATGTTAAGTTTAAGTTTCTTTTATGTTTCTAGTTCATCAAGAACTTAATCTTTGATCACATGTTCGGTAAATGGTATCCCTAGATTCCATCTGTAGAATGAGATTTCTGTTATGAAGACTCCTCTTCATATTGAAGATGACTGTCCAGAAATTATTGCCTTACAGAAGAAAATATATTACGCAAAAGGTTAATATTTCTTCCTTATTTCAAGCTAAGTTTTTCTTTTTTTGATACTCTGCTTCGAATTTGAAGTGAATACTTCGCTATCCCAACAAGCTTTCAGATATCAGCGGCACACGTTCTCTCCCCTGTTAAAACTATAATATTTGAAATGAAAGTTTAGAAAGAAACTTCTCTTTATTCCTACTGCATTTGTGTAATATAATTTCATGAAATAATTATTTTAAGAAAAAAATATTTTATAAAATTTTCAATCACAAATAATACTACCTGCTCAGTCAATAAATGCCAAATGTCTCCTCATAAAAGACAGCTAATATTACCTTTTTTATCATCACTCTATTTTGAGGTAGATATTGCCTCAAATGTCATTCAATTAGTAGAAATTTGGCCTAAATGAGTCGTTTATTATAATTCTGTGACAAGATGTTTTAGATTTATATACTCAAAATGTATCACTTTGGTTGACACTATTTTATAAATGTTTAATGTTATTTTTCTTAAATAAACCTTTGTCTCATGCCAAGATATTTTTGAGCGGAAGACTTCTACGGCAGAATATATTGAGATTGAGTAGAGAGTAATAATGCCGAATTCCAAAATTAGGCAACACAAACAACCAATGTCTAAAGTCAATAGCAATATCTCTCAATATAAAAAAAATTAAATTGATAAATTTTACATTATTTACATTGTTCGTATTAGTGTCTTCATCTTCATTACCATGTTTACGTTTACTAGGTTTCGACTGTTTTATGCTCCAACCTTCTTCAGTTGCTAGAAATTTCAAAGAAAGCCTTTTAATTCCCTCTCTGCGGTATATCACTCTCATTCAATGTGCGATTCCCCTTCTGATAACCATGAAATTACATCCCTTTAACATAACTCTAAATTATTTTTTTCATCACTTCGGTAACTCGAAATAACATAGTAATCGAAATAAAGAGTTCGGTTCAAAACTCTTAGCACCTGAGGAAGGCCTAAACGTACAACAATAGAAACGTCGTAAACATGGCAATGAAGAAAAGGACAACATTTTGAAGACTGTAAATACTACATCATCTCAGAAGTATAGAAAAATACCGAAAAATATTAATTTAAAAAGTAATTGTCTACACCCGTTCCGACATTTCAGGTACAGAAGATAAGGTAAATATGTTTATGTTATTGTTAAAAGGAGAGATCAAATGTTATTTTTATTAATAAATTATAATTATAAGTTATTTTAGAATATTCTTTATTATTGTTTTTGACTTAGCTTGTGGTATATTAGTTTGGGTAAAGTTAGCGTCTCTTTGTGATGAAAACTATTAATTTGGAAATTATTGCAACAATCAATTGTCAGATTTTAATGAAACTTTCACAGCATATACACTGCTGAATGAAATTAATTTAGAAATGTGTCTTTTAAAGAAAATCTTTGTAAATAGTTTTTATATCTGTTACCCCCTGCCCGACATCATTTACGTTATTAAATTTAAAGAAAATGTTTATTGTAGAGCTTAATGCTTATATTAGTTATAAAAACAATTCCATGGAAAAATTATATCTATGATATCTGTTAAAAAATCTTTATTTAGAAAACATCTGCTAGAAATCAGAAATAAGAAATAAAATAAAAAGTGAAATTTATTTTATTAGAATGTTAATTGATTTTATGAATAACGTATAAAAATTCACACTATTCTGTGAATAACGATCATTGTTTTGGTAAAATTGTTTAGAATTTCAAAAATGTTATCCGAATTATTTTTAAAGTTTTAAATATTTAAAAATTCTATATTAATTTGTGGTGTTTTAGTAATATTTTTATTAAGTAAAAATCTAAATTTACTTCATCATTTGAATAGGGTAAGTTTGTAGAAGCTTATTCTTGATTAGATCCTTCATACAATGTAGCTTCATTTTGAATGTACCAACCAACCCAAAAGAAATATATTAGATGATGTGTCACTCTAAGAAACAAAAAGCAGAAGATGCTTTAAATAAAATATACAAATCTATATTATTTATTGTCAGTTCTCAAAATAAAAGTTGATATATAACCAACCTCAGATTTTGTGAAATAGAAAAACTTGCCAGAGTGAAAAATTAAGAAAAAGAAAGTTTCGCATGCCATAATGTTTATGCCTACAGCATATGTGACTCAAACTTAGTAGAAAAATGGCGGAAACGTTACTGATCAAAAGGAGGCTAACAGTGGCGCCATCCAGTAGTGAAAACCAAAATTAAAGCAAACGGGGCCATGTACCAAACAACCTATGTCAGATACTAAAAAAAATACACACACACACACACATATATTTATATATATATATATATATATATATATATATATATATATATATATATATATATATATGAATAAATAAATAAATAAACCCGGCAGAAAAAAAGACTAAATTAATTGACGCATATCTATACTGCTAGAACGAACCAACTTTGTTTTCAGGTACTGAGTCAGTTTTCAGTAATTTAATTTTAGCAAATGCTAGGAACCGAATACCAATTTTTAACGTGACTTTGGTGCCTCAATACTAAAATAAATTTATTATTAAAAGGACTGTTCTTTTGGATTTACAGCTTAAATATTCTGCACTCAAGTCTACAGCACTATGTTTTAGTGATAAACGTATAGTGTATACTCAGCACTGAAAAAATATTAAACTTGCAGGTCTGTAAGATAAAACCATGCTTCCATACCTATAATAATAATAATAATAATAATAATAATAATAATAATAATAATATTGAAGCAAACAAGCCAGACATTATTGTTAAAAACCAGAAGGTGAAAACTTGTCTATTAATTGATATGGCTTGACAAGCGGATTGTAACATAGCAATCAAGGAATTTGAAAAACTGTCAAAATATAAAGACCTGAAAATTGAAATAGAAAAAATGTGGAAATTGAAAACAAGTGTTGTGCCAGTGATAGTAGGTGCACTTGGAATGATAAAAAATGGAACAAAACAACACATTGAAAGAATCCCTGGAAACCCCAGCTTAAGAGATATACAAAGAATTGTCTTATTAAGTACAGCCCACACACTAAGGAAAACTTTATCTATGTAATGCTAGGGATGATAGAGAAGATAGAAAAACATGAAATGGAGTCAGGACCTGCACTTAGGTCTCTCCGCAGACTTGGTTGGTAGTGAGACCAAAGCAGAAATCGAAATATGATGAATAATGACATAATAATAATAATAATAATAATAATAATAATAATAATAATAATAATAATAATACATGTAAATTAATAAGGTGTTTTAATTTCGATAAAAACCTCCTATGTTCTCATGTCTGTAAAACTAAAACATCCTTACTTTAAGGGTATTTTTCATGCAATTTTAAAAAAAAACAATTAATTTATTATAATTTTATATCTGCAATTCTATCATGAAAATATCGTGCACTGATGATTATAAATAGCGTTTCTTTTCTATTGTATAAGGAAACAAGAAAACTGATTTGAATGCTGTGGACTTTCATTTCTGAAATAAGTATTTATCATGTTCATAATTTTACTTATCCTTGACCCAATAAAGGCACTCGTTTCCACTCAAGTTATAGGGTTTCGTAATAAGAATGTTCTAAAAGCAATGATGTTATATGAGATCGAAAATGGAAGCATCCTTATTGAATGTTCATTCAAATGTGACACGGTTTTATGGAATATGCTGTCGTAGTCGAATTTACTGTTAAACAATTCAATCTGAAGTGTATGAGGAGTCAATTCAGTGTATGAGTATGACATATCTTTATAGTGAATGACTGAAAAGTGGAATCAAGGAATGAAAATCTCCCGAACAATCAAGCAATGAAAACAGTGGTAGAAGTGCAAGATACTAGCATCTTTATGTCTGTCGGTAAGAAGTTGAAAGGCAGAAAGACATTAATCTTCCATAAGGATCGTAGTAACAGCCGAGTGCGAAAACTGATGATTGAGCAGCTGCGGGAAAGGTGTGTGTTCAACATTGCATTTGAGGTCTGATCTGATTCGTGTAGCGATTAAACATAGAGGTTTAAGGTAGATTTTTGAGCGATAAATAAAGCCTGACATTTTGCCGCCTTAATCGTATATGCCACTTTAGTCCCAACAGACACCCCAGACAAGTTGACTCATCGAGAGCATGACTCATCGTCAAGAATATAGAATATACATTTTACATTATATTGATGAAATATACTTATGTGACGAGCTACAGTCATTAGTTCTACAAGTTCTGATCTTCATAGCTCAGACTCTCCAAAAAACACACTAAGATGTATCATGAGGTTTCTATCAATATTAAAATTATCAAACTGTTCAAAGTTTATTTTGACACATTCCAAGTTAGGTTAACTGTCATAATCGATATCATAAATTGCAAGTGATCCATATGTGTTTTTCAAATTCCGTTACTAGATTTAGAATTGAGTTCCGTTAAAATGATGTAATTTGCAAATGTCAAATTGAATTTTTACGTGTTATATTTATAACACACACTCCAAGCTATGATCTCTCATGAGATATAAAACTTAAGTATGGTCAAATGTTTTTAGGTATTTTTAATGTCTTCTACAATTTACTTATTTTCATACATATATATATATATATATATATATATATATGTGTGTGTGTGTGTGTGTGTGTGTGTGTGTATACAGGGTGTACCAAAATACTTTTACATATTCGAAATGTCTCTATAATAATATGTCCAAAGGTCAACGCTCTACCTCAATATAGCAATTCATAACAAAGTTTCCAAACTTCTGCGTTTTTCTTCACATGGATATACCCGTCTGATCTTTGAGTTGAAGACATCAGTGACACGTTAATGAAACCCCTCTGCATATTAATATGTGTAACAAAAGCCAATTCTTTTTTTTAATGCCACCAAATAAAAGAACACAAAGGTTTCAGCTATTAGAAACGCGCCGGCCATGGAACTTGTCCTCCACTAACTATCCGTGTTTCCTAGCACTTTTATTACAAAAATGTGTGCCATTCGGCAGGTTTCGAACCTGCGACCCCTATCTATATAGGGGAAGCTACCATTTGATCTGGTAACGTCTTAGACCTCTCGACCACGAATAGACCCCAGTCTGAACGAGGTTTTTATCAAGCCTATATAACACAATTTTCGATCTATAGTAAACAAACATATATGCTCTGAAATGTATCGTAATGTCAACAAATGTAAACATGTTACGGAAATCAACGAATTTTAATGAAATTTGGTTATAAGCATCCGACAATTTGCAATGAATTGTTTGAACATTATTTTTTATTGATACTCGTATTTAAGTAGATATTCTGTTTTTTTTTTGTTTTTTTTTTTTTCATGAAACAATATTATATATTTATTTCTACCGGCCTGATTATTTCAAATTGTCGGTTGCTTATAACCAAATTTCATTAAAATTCGTTGATTTCCGTAATATATATATATATATATATATATATATATATATATATACATATATATATATGTGTGTGCGTGTGTGTGTGTGTGTGTGTGTGTGTGTGAATGTGAAATGTGTATGTGTACACCAATTAAATACAGCAATTAAATGCGTATGTATGTACGCAACGGCACACGTATACATATGTATGCCAAGCCTCATACGGTTCGCATATAGTTATGTTTGTTTGAACCCATGTGGGCGGGCACGCGTATGTGTCTGTCTCTGCGTACGTCAATTGGTGTAAAAGTGTGTATCTCTGTCTGCGTTTGTCACGACGACAAGTTTTTCTCCCAATATTCCTCACACTTCCACAAAAAAACACACCAATATACGCAGCCCTACATATAGCTAATTTTTTATAAAAAAATAATCAGTTTGTCTGACGATGCTAAGAGCGTGAAACCCAGGGTCACAAACTCACTCTCTTTGAATATATATATCGTGATTTGTATTCATTTTTATTCAAATGTTACCATGACATTTAAAAGTTATGTTGATGAGGTTTTTTATTGCTATCTTACATAAGATGTTTTCTCGTGAAACCTCAATAATTGCCTGCAAGATCTGATCTTTGGCGTTGCAACAAAGAAAAAGAATATAAATGTAAACTTACTTGCAGTAATCATTAAGAGGCAAGATGCGTAATATTCCTCGAAGTAACTTGCAAAACGGCTTTGTTCTTATTTCGTCTTTATATTCTGACATCTTTTACACTCGGGGAAGCGATTGTTATTTTCTGATTGTAATCTATTTTCTGTTTGCAAAACGAAAAATGAGGTATTATTCCCTAGCGTTACTCAAACATACATGCATTTAAATATAAATAGTGTCTTTGATAAATAGATATTTTTTCATCCTTTGTTTTGGCAAAACATTCATATTTGTTTTTCTTTATTATTTGTACACTGCATTGGACATGTTTATGAAGCATCATTTGAAAGATACCGTTGCTGATAACGGTAATTTAAAATAACTGCGACATATCCGACTACATGTATTTTTTCATTGTCATTTTGACCTAACTCCATATACTGCAATCTAAAAATAATATGATACCATTTCATTAATGATATTGGAAAATATAATTCTTCACATATTTAGTCAAACGTACTTAAAACACGCTTGGCTGATCATGACATTTCGAGACATGATTGCCTAGGCATTTGCCTAGTCAGTCATGTCTCTTTCCAGACATAATTGACTAGGAAAAAGATTTTTCCACAGTAGGTTTCGTCAGTAGACCGGTTGCTATCCAACGTTATAGGACCCGATCAATCCTGCTATTCACCATTAGCTGGAGGTAGAAATATGGATTCACATCTTTCCTAATGGTATTTTTGCGCAAGTAAACAAATTCGTTTGAAATTCGAACTTGTTTTTAGGATTTCTCATTCCGAGCCGATAAATATTACAATAAAATGCAAATCCATCTACAGATTATCGTTTCTTAAATATATGCAAAGTTTTTATAATTCTTATCATAGATTATGAAATGGTTCACCTTGTCTTCTCCATGACTGCTAATTCAGAATAATCCTTCACTTAGACAATTTCTACTCGAGACTTTCAGTTTTCCTATGAAATGCCTAGGTCGTAAGAAAAGAGATAGTTTCATGCCTTACCTAAATATATTATCATAAAAAAAAGAGAAAACTTGTGTGGATCTTGCACTCGTTTTTCTTTAATAATTCTGACAACGTTCATACTACCAGCACATTAATTATTGCAACTACAAATGATAAAATAGCTGAATTATAAAAAGTAATTTGTATATCAGATGGTCTCTGTGTTAGGCTCAACCGTTCTGTGTATGAGAGAACATCCTCTAAAATGCTAATACGCATCTCTCATTCCGTAATGAATTAGATCACTCTGGCTACTGGGCGTTTATAATGATAATGTATACGCTAAAAAGTATGCCTTCTTCTACCGGGCGACAATGGCTCAGAGGTAGAATCGCCGACTGATGCCAGTGCGGTCGGGTTTCAATCCTGGGTTAAAAGCAATCGGAGTCTAACCGTACTGATGAGCTGTGATACAGAGAAACAGATCAGTCTGCAGATGTCTATATATATTACCTCTGCCGTTCTTTGTTTTCTCTATTTTCTTTTATCTCTATAACAGCATTTTTCTTTGTCTATTTTCATTCTTCTCTCCTTTTTATTTTTTTCTTTCTTTCATTCTCTTCTCTCGCATTATTTCCTTTTTTCTCTTTATATCTTTCTCTCTCCCTATTGTCTTTTCCTTTTTTACTCTTCTTTTTATTTTGTATACATTCGCTGCTTTCTTCTTCTTCCTCTTCTGTCTCTCCGATTCATTTAATTTGTGCCCGGCTTCATCGTCGATATTTCCTTCGGAAGTGGACGTTAAAAAAGCTCATTAGAAACAAAGAAAAGATTGCTGGATTGCAATGTGATATCGGTTCTTCTGTATGGAAGTAAATGATTGACGTCCCCATCAAAGATGAAGGAGAGGCTTGAATCAGCAAAAATGTGGTATTACAGAAGTATGCTGAGGATACCATGGATAGAGTACGTGTGCAAGTTTGAGGTCTTTGGGAGGATGCAAACGAGAAAAAAAACCGATAATAGATATCAGGAAAAGAAAAAAAGAGGTTCCTGGGACACGTACTTAAAAAGGAAGGCATGTAGAACTTGATACTCACAGGTCGGATAAATTGAAGAAGTGACAGATGAAAGCAGCAGGATACGTACTTGTTAGGTCTGAGCAAATGTTTGACGGAGCGGGTCTTGGAAGAGATACCGAGTGAAAAATTATTGAGAGCCACAAGAGACAAAGCCAAGTGGAAATCCATGACCTCCTACGTTCTGAAGGGACAAGGCACATAAAGAAGAAGTATAGATTAAGGTGATGGTAGAATTTACTATTAAATGTACATTTTTCACTAGTCACATTTATTAATTCTCTTGTAGTTATTAAAATAAAAACAAATCGTTTTATATTTTTGTATTCGATGGCACCAAAAGCCTTTAAGTTAAGATAAATTAAGTTAATACTGTTGAAAATAATCGTTATATATGCATGAATATGGCTTAATTTAAACACAGGAACTCTTATAGAACAGAGGTTGTTAGAATTATAGAATTCTATATTATATCCATTAAATAGATTCCCTACTAGATATCCCGAACAGAAGAATATTGATGTCTTATATGACCATGATATATTTAATGTCAAAGGAAATTAATGTCAATACTTAACCGGTTATGTTTTCTAATATTTAATTTATTAAGTGAGCAAGCGCAGTACATGACGTCAGTTAAGTGTAATACGGGAATCGCACTTTGATAATGACGTTTTCATTACATTCATGGCTGTTTAAGGCAGGAACTGTTCACGCACTAGTGTGTTGTTCCTTTTTGCGGTACATTGGTTGTTACGCAAGACTATAGCAAAAGGTCTATTCTGCTATTATATTCATAGCTTCGAAAAGAACTGATTGTTTTTTACATTTCTCAATGGTAAAGGTACATAAGTGAATTGTATCTAACACGGCTGTCTATAAAACTTATATGCCCAGTCACAAGCAAATGAATACATATCCGCATACAACCAAACATAATAAAATACTCAGGTATAAACATTTATATCCACATACACATGTGTACATAACTCGACATATGTACATCCAAATGCGTCTGTTCCTACACATACATATACACGCATACACGCATTCAACCATATTCACATATTAAATAACAAGCATATGTATACGTAATAAGTTTATGGTTAATACTTCATGACATACTTTTTCTCGACCCGCCTAATGATCCCCAAAAGAGAAAAGTCAAATATCGCTGTTCTGGTTCAAGTTATTTGGTTACCATTTCGTTTTAAAACAATGTTTATTCTGGGTAAATATTGTACCAAATGGAAAAATGTAGTGTAGCCTAATGAAATGAGCTAATTTAGCTCATAGAAATTAATTATAATTGATAACCACTCTAAATTATGTGTTCAGTGTTCTTTTATAAATATGTTATTGCTCTGGATAGCTTACATTAAGCTCTCTATAAACATCTAACATTTAATATTTATATTAAGTAGATATTGGTTTATCGTCGCCATTCACAGAGTTGACATCAATATATATATATATATATATATATATATATATATATATATATATATATATATAGTCATCCGCAGACAGATCTGTTTTGCTGTATCACAGTTCATTAGTACGGTCAGATATCCGATTGTTTTTAACCCAGGATTGAAACCCGACCGAATTGGCGTCAGTCGGCGATTCTACCTTTGATCTATGATTCATATATATATATACATTTATAAATATATTTCAGAAAAATGTGCGAGAACCGTGATATTTGTTTAACGTGTTTATTTATTGTTGTTAATTTTATAAATATTTCTTGCTTTTTTTGCATGATATATTAAGGGTCCATAATGGCATTTTTGTCACTACACGTGTTCAAGTCTAAAGATGACTCACTCACAAAGCATATATATAATCATACCTCACAAACTAGAAAATATTTTTAGAATAATCTATCTGATGGAAAAGACCAAGTTAAAAATACATAATCCAGTATTGCTAATGTTTTTTCATATCATTTAAAAGAAAGGGAAATAAACCTTCTAAAGTTAAGCATAAATTTCTGTCCCAACCCAAAATGTAACATTACAAAAATAAAATAACCTTAGAAAAGTTTAACGAAACGTTCTAAATTTAAGTCTAAAATTCTGTTCCAACCCCAAAAAGTAACATTACAGAAATAAAATAACCTTAGAAATTTTTAACGGAACGTTCTAATGTTAAGTCTAAAATTCTGTCCCAACCCAAAAGTAACATTACAGAACTAAAAATAACCTTAGAAATTTGAACGGAAATTTAAACTCATAGAAATATTACACAACAACAATAATACCGACAGATCAAAAGTAAAAACAAATCGAAATAATTCCCAAATGAGAAGAACAATACAAATGAAATGAAAATATTCTTAGAAAAAATTTGGGATACAAACTTTCTAATCAATCAAAACCCCTATGTCAATCTTACACATTAGTCATTATGCATGAAACTTAGTAAAAAACAAATATTCATTATATGCTAGGAGTCGAGAATAACTACAGACTAATCACATTAAAAATAAAAAACTCTGCCTTGCACACGATAGAATACTAACTGAAATAAAGACCAGTTGTAGCAATGCCAGCCCAGCCAACAAGCAGACTAGCAACTTAATAGATAAAATATTACAATCAAACACGACAAAAAACTGCATCAGAGAGAGAGAGGAAGAAAATACATTTCTTAAGCTTCACACCACAAAAATACGCCCAGGTACATTCATAGTAACATGAACTGCCTTTAGAGCAGCATACGCCATGAGCTTATGAAACAGGCCAATATAATTCGGATAGAGAAACACCCAGAAATGAAATACTTTTAAAAGCGGAAAGTTAATTTTAGATCAGAAGTTTTATTATACTGAAGTGTATGTAAACGAGGTCCACAGAAATATAATATCAAACAATAATAATAATAATAATTAGAAAAATAAGCAATTAAATACTAATAACCTCCGCTATGGCAATACCGGCATCATATCAGCGATTAGCAAGAGATGATTGTTAAAATAAGAAAAAAAATAACAGCAATTAATTTCATTGTTCCCAAGAGTAAAAATAAAAATGAAATCATCTGATCTCAAAGACAACAACAAACTTAAAATGAAACAGGGGAGGTAATTCAGTATTAAAATGATGTAAATAATTCAATTCAGTATTTAACTTATGAAAGAAAAAAAATCCAAATCATTAATAGAACCGGAAGTATAACTCATAAACTTTATCCCGTACCAGACTGAATACAAAATATAATGAGTTCAGGCGAGTCTTGAGGCCAGTTATCTTTCAAAGTTTCATCTGAATCTGAATCAAAGCAGCCATTCTTGTGACCTCTTGACCACGGAAAGACAAGCAAACACAAAAAACAGACAGAGAAAGAAAAGCAAAACAAAACATAACCAGACAAACGTGACCAAATGTAATACATCCGCGTTACGGGGGAGATAATAAGGAGCGAAGTCATTGAAAATACTTGTGTTAGTGCTTAGGTGCGATGTAATCTTACTGGAAGTGACAGACTAGTTTTCGTCATTAAAAATGTCTGAGACTAGATGGCCGGTAAGAATCTTTGATAGACAACTGCCTAGGGCTTGAATCTCGAAAACATTTAACCAGAGATATTTTCACTGAAAATCACTATACAAGGATGGCCTGATATAAATCAATTGATATTCTTTATGAGGAGACAAATATATACGTAATGTATCAGACAAGGCATGTATTAATCCTGAAAATTGAGTAGATGCTAACGCCCAGAGTTGCAATTCCAATGATCAAATCAGTTAATTCATTTAATCGTGCTGGTCTGCGATACAATAAGTATAAAAACAAACAGTTATATTGACAAAAATCAGACAACAAATAGCTGTTTGAATTTTACGTAAATATTGAACTTAAGAAATAAAGATACAGAAACGGAAATGGCAAAGAAAACACTAATGTTTGAGGACAGGTTATAGCAAATCAGACAAATATACAAAGCAGCAGTTTCAGAAGTTTTATTTGCTTGTTTGCTTGTCTGACTGACATGGTACTTTTTCCAGGATATTTTTCTGATAAGCAACAGCCGTTCTACCACAGAAAACTGGTGTTTTGTCTATTAGTTTGTATGGTTGTTCACACAGAGTGCATCCATTTCTTGGGCGTATAAAAAACTTAGGCTCAACCAGCCCTCAAATAAAATTCATAAATACAATCCATCATTTTATCTCCTCCCATTACAAGTGCCAGATCGGGAGGAAAATTAATTACATATGTCATATTTTGGAAAGATTCAAACAGTTTTCACGTTCTAGTCTCGATAATCTAAAAATGTCTATACGTGGATCAGGAATTATCTTCTACTCTGTGTTGGGTATTAGTAAATAGCAAGTGATTTGGCACACAAGTAGATTAGGGGTAATCACTCCAAATAACATGAAAATCTATTGAGTGATCTAATGGTTATATATATATATATATATATATATATATATATATATAACTGAATGAAATCCACTCATGCAAATGTGTTGGGCAGGTCCATTATAGTATAGTTGACTAACACATCTGCTAAATTAGATACTCTCTTATGTGTGAATTAGATTAATTCAAGGGGACAAAATGAAAGCAGCCATGTTAGAGGGCAAACTATTTGATTTCTACATCCTGCAACAAAGTACGTATAGACGAAACATTGTTGGATTACCGCTACACTATCTTTCAATCAAATGACATTGCTCAGACGAACTTACATTTTTTAGTTGCTCCAGTCTTATCCTATCAGCTATAGCAGGCCATGCCAGCTACATTCTAGCGAACTGCGTAAATCTCCTCCGTATCCCATTGGTGAGTAGAAAGATTCACGTAGAATGGTTCTGTCAATGAACCTCTACATAGTAAATGATTTCCCGATCACTACAATCTTAACGTATTCAGAATTAGGGTTACTCGCTATCTTCTCTCCATATATTAATAAAATGTAATGCTTACATAGTGCACTACACAGTTTTACCTCGATAGAGTTCTTGGGAATGCACAGAATGGACATTATATTGAAACAAAAAGTGTGCTAATCTGTTATATAATATCGATTCTCTTACACAGCAGTATATGTTACAGAAGCTCACAGCTGAAAAAGAAATGTGTGGATACATATTTTGAATAAAAAGAAATATGTTATGGTCATTTCTAAGTCATATAATAAGGAAAGAGGCTTAAGAATACACACAAGAATGATTCAATTATTCTATTTATCATAAACGTAATTATTAATAAGTTAATTGTTTTTTTCATTATGTTTAAAGTGTTCGTATTATTTAAGACAATTACTTAAACTTGCATTTATTAAATATCAAGTTAAATAATTACACATAGAGTCGAAGTATCAGTAAATTCTATTAACTATTTATACGCACTGCTGCGAAAAGTAATTGAAGCTAAAGATAATATTAAATAGACGCCTCTTTTCTCTTTTTAATCAACAAATATTTATTAAAGTATATACTCATTAAGAAATAAACCTTTATTAAACAAATTACAACCACTTTCACACATTTTCTGTCTAACGGGGAAAATATTAATTAGTAAAGCAATGTCCAAAAGTAATCAAAACATTCTATTAAATATTTTGTAACACTCCATTTTGAGATCATTATGTTGAATTTTTTCTATAATATTTCAAAAGTTTCTATCAGTAGTGAGCAGCTATCTGGAGACTTAAGTAGCTAGATGTAATGATGTTATGGTCACAGAAATTGACTGGGTTCTCCTACTTGTGAGTCATGGTTCAGAGATCTGTTGCCTGACATCTTTACCCAGGGAAGCAATACTATCTCAAAGCTTTAGATATATGATTCTGTGTTGAGTCTGAGGGGAGGTGAATAAAGACATAACATCCCCATGACACCAAACACCTTTGTAATCCCAATCAGGCTCATTTAACTATTTCAGAATCCTCTACACTACCCTGAGATTAACTTACCAGCATTCAGAAATGAGCGTAATGAAGCTTACAACGAGAATTTTAAGCAGCATAGCAGGGATTTTTCAAATTTCTGGCTGAGTAAATTGCGTCATTGTGGTCTGTTTCTCACCGACGCTAACCAGCTTATATTCCAACATACATACATACATACATACATACACTCACACACACACACACATATATATATATATATATATATGTATGTAGAGAGAGAAAGAGAGAGAGAAAGAGAGAGAGGAAGAGAAATGTTTATAATACTGCAGAGGTCATTCAACTAAACCGCCATAGTGAAATAAATATTATTTATTTACGCTAAAGGCTAAAAATTAGAAATGTCCTATGTATGCAGAATTTAAACGTAAAGGAGAGCATCGAGATGTTTATTTTTCTGTAATAGTCCGGACGTAAGCATGCATAATATTTAGCTCTAATATAAGCTTATATCTGTTGTGTTTAGATATACTGATAGGTACATAACAAATCTACACGTTTTCTCATCTATTCAGTCAGTCAGTTAAGTGCCATACGTGTTACACGCTTTGGGCGATCATGTCTCAAAAGAGATATGACTGACTGGGCAGGTTGATTATCCCACAGTAGGTTGCCATTGCTTTCTGCGGTAGATTGGTTGCCAGCCAGGGCTATAGAACCCAATCTGTCCTGTTATTTAACCCATTACTAGAGGGAAGAGACGGATTAATACCTTTCCCAGGGGTATTTGCGCGTAAGTGAATGCAAAGAATTCAACTGGAATTCGAACTCGGCTCCACGATTCGTCGTTCCGAGTCGGTATCCACTGCACCTACAACGCACATCCTAGATGTTCAGAAATAACAAATTCAAGCAAAATGTATGAAGTTAAATAATGTCACTGACAAGACGTCCTATTGCACCGATTCAACGATAGAATAAAAATGCTGTTGGTTTCAACAGACATTAATTCCAATAGGATAATTTATATATATATATATATATATATATATATATATATATATATATATATATAATTCCAATAGGATAATATATATATATATATATATAATTCCAATAGGATAATATATATATATATATATAGTCATCCGCAGACAGATCGATTTCGTACGATTGCTTTTAGCAAGGATTAAAATTCAACCGAATTGACATCAGTCGGTTATTTTATTCTATAGGCTCTGGGTAGAAGAGTGATAGACCATGTAAACATACGCCAGTAGCTAAGTGTGTTCAAATTCATTATTGAATAAACGATATATATATATATATATATATATATATATATATATATATATATATATTAGTTATCCGCATTCATTCCGATTTCGCTGTATCACAGCTCATCATTTTGGCTAGAAATCCATTTTCTTCCAACAGAGATCAAAATTCGACAGATTTGGTGTTAGCCGGAGAACCTACCCACTAATCTGTTTGGAGCATGACTGACATAGAAGTATATTTTAGCGTCGCATATATATATAAATATGAGGTTCATACACACGCCAGCCGGCGTTTAACTCAATTGATGACAGAAGGTTAATTAGTAAATCCTGAAAGTGGTTACTGTTTTTTGAATGAGAATATATATATATATATATATATATATATATATATATATATATATATATATATATATATATTAAAGAAGGATTAATTCAAAGATGTTGAATGGCCATTTCGATATGAAGATCCCCACGGGGGACGACACATCACCTCAGCAACAGAAAAAAACCTTTCAGAACCTTTCTATTGCTGAGGTGATGTGTCGTCCCCCGTGGGGATCTTCATATCGAAATTGCCATTCAACATCTTTGAATTAATCCTTTTTTAATATATATTTGCTCTGTAATATTTTATTACATGGAGCTCTCTTTTCCTGTATCATTTTTTAATATTAAAATAAATTTTTAATATTAATTAGGATCAGGTTTTTGGAATTTACCTTCCTGCTTTTTTCCCTTGGATTGAAATATCTGAATTAAAATATATATATATATATATATATATATATATATATATATATATATAAGGTTTTTCCATATGACTTGTCGAATTTTATACGAAATGAATAAGACGATTATAAAATGCTGATTAATTAATTTATTTCGCTGAAATAGATACAAATTTTCTGAAATACTGTTTTTCAACAATCTCTAAAATTTTGAACTCAATGTAAAAAAATATTACTTTGTTGGGATAAACCGATTAAATTGTTTGATTTACTCTTCTTTCTTTTATTGTGTTTTATTTCGTATGAATAGCGCCAAAAATCTTGAATAAGTGATAATCAGTAGAAGAGATAAGAGGTGAATATGAAAATTGAAGCAAAATTGAAACATTCAGCCTCGGCAGCTGTTGGTCGCTTTATTGAGAAATGTGCGGCCGTGCTTTGTCGTAAAGCAAAATTAGAGCAAATTATTTAACAAGTCTAGTTTATCTTTTTCTATTTTTCGTGCATAAACTCAATTCCTTCACAATACAACCTTGTTGTTGTTAAGATGAGGTAAGAGTGAATAATGTATAAACCCTTTGAAAGAGCACCCACAGACTAATCATTATTCTTATGTTGAAGTAGTGTTTTGTTATCATTTTTGATAAAATAACATATATTCAAAGCAATATAGGAGAATTTTACTCACTAAAATGTGCTAATAGTAAACTAGACTAAATTATGCAACATGGTTCTACGACGAATCTTTCAAAGCTGTTTTCAATTTGTTACGCCAGGGTAATGAAATAATCATTTCTTCCTCAACAACATATATTTATCATTTCGGTTCGATTATTACAGTGTGATGGTCAGTTCATTAGTCTTGATTATGTTTTAGCTGAGGATATTTCGAAACAAATGTACTATGTTCTTTTAAGTTCTTAACAAAAAAGACAATAATTAGGAGTAAATGAATAAAATACTTATGTTAATAGGTTCCAATATTAATCAGTTCAGAAACTTATATCATATTCGGTTTTATCCAACGTCGTTGCCTTATGTTTCGCATTTGAGATATTAAGTAGTTTTAAGTTATATTTTGCATGCAGAAATATACAAAAGTATGTCATGTTAGGCATTGGTTTCATTCAAGACATCTGATCTTTGAACATTCAAAATATAAAGAAATAATATATATATATATATATATATATATATATATATATATATATATATAAATAAGCAATATACGACGTGGGGATCACTAGATATATTCCTAAATATTAGATAGAGTAATAATAGAAATAATATATGCAAAAAACGTGTAAAAAGTTTCTAGGAGAGAGCGCGTTTTCTAGCATGACCAACAGTCTAATAAACAAGAAAGCTCAAACCATTGGTCAGGAGGTCTTGTGATTTCGAGCTAGCACTGCAATCGTTAACAGTCTACCCAATTTCACTCACAAGACTCGTGTCAAACTGCGGTATGGTTTTAAGGTTAGTTTCCAAAGGTTGCCGCGCGCTGGGATTGCCTCTTCCAGATTCGATAACACCAAAGCCAAATTGACCATGTTGAGATTCACGCTCGGGCTTGATGGTCAGAAAACGAACTTTTTATCCATTCGACCATGGTCTTAATAAATCGGTATTCGATGTAAAATAAGAGAGCTATAAATTATATGTTAGCAATTTCTTTAACTGTAACACTGCCCTGAGTAATGCAATACGCATCGAATATCAATCTGAATATTACAGAATGATTGAATTAAGCACAAATAGTGGTTCTTATCAATCTAGCATGTTACAATTTTAATAAAGCCTCATCAGAGGGCCAATTTGATAACGTTAATTTTCGTTACGTAATTCTGGTAAGAACTGTTTGTCTCTCGCTATTAGCGAAATATAATATTTCGGTATCTTCGCGGAAATCAACGTTCTGAACGAATCTTTCGAATAATACACAATAATGATCTCGGAATAATTCTCTAAAAGAATTTAATCAGAAACAATCTGTCTAATGACGCAAAACAACGGAATCGCGCACAACATAGAACGGTATTTGTCTCCACAAAGAGGCAAAATGTGGCGCAAGGCCTTATTTATTTAGGTATCCAAGCGCGAAAGACCAGTCAAAAAATCTCCAAAGACCCTGCACATTTCAGGTTCAAGTACCTTGTCTAACTTGCCCCAGACAAGTTAGACTTTGCCTTCTCTGTGTCTGAGAGCTTTATCTCTGAGTGCTCAATTCGTGTTCAAAATAAAAGTAAGGCTATCGACTCTTCTTTCTTACATAGCACAGAGTTATGAAGAAAATATTTACTTTTATTTGTGTAATGGTAAATTCTCATTTGTTAAGCAGGCTTTACGAAAATTTGATTTGTCAAGCAGCATTCGATTAATTTTTAACGTTCGGAACTCTTTCACATTATATGATTTTAAACAAACTTACAACAGTTTGTCTATTCATTCTTGATTTATTTTCCATGCTACACTTTGCTTTTGCTTTATTTTATACAGTATTATATTTATTTGTTCAATCTCGTATTTACATGCATCTATCAGTTCACATGCGTACTTTGATTTAAGTTTATTGTGTTATTTTTATAGTGCACTACGTTTTTTCTATTTAAAGGATTTATTCTGTTTCCTAAATTCATCTTCATGAGTATTTCTTTAATTTCTATATTAATTTCATATTCTATAATAATTTGTTTTTTGTTAGTAAGATTTCATATTTTTTGTCATTTATGCCCATCATTATTTTCTCCGTGTAATAAAATATAATTTGAATCATATTTTGTTTGACCTACTTTCATGTATATGTGTGTGTGTGTGTGTGTGTGTGCATATACTTTTGCCAACACATCGCCACTAATGGATGTTGACAATAGCTTTTGACTTCAAATAATTCGCATTCGATGAAATATAATATATATATATATATATATATATATATATATATATATATATATATATGTCTGCCTGTGTGCGTGTGCATGTTCATTTTAATATAACAGTAATATGCTAATTATGCGAACTTCGTTTGTTCAGTGCGGCAGTAATTCGAGTGAAGGTCTTTGTATGATTGCTTTTTTATAATTTCCAACGCACAATTCCCATTGTTATGTAAGGCCATGTAGATAATGAAAGCGAGATGTTTCATATGCTTGGAATCTCTCACAGCTAGATGTTTCCGGTAATTCGATTTATATATAATTTTAGTTATTTTAACAACAATTTTTCATAAGGATTCTTGACAATTGCATGTTGCTAAACATTTTGTAAATCAAGTTGATTAGATAATGAAAGCGCCAAGCTCGGAATATTCTCTTCTAGTAGTGTTTAAAACAAACAAGAATACACGATAAAGAGTCAAACATAAAGAGAAATGAACACTTAAAAAAACCCACTTGAAAATTACTATAAAGTGGCAGAGCGCTTGAGACAATGGACTATATGGACAATATTTGCACTCCCTTGCCTAATCTAACGAAACGTTTAGTCCAATAAATACATTATGAAGTAAAATGTTAAGATTTTACTGTGTGACAAGTATCTATATACAAGAGCAAATATTTTGTTTTTTCCCAATTCTTTTTATAAAATTGAAAACAGGAATTCACCTGATATATTAAATTGACTTGAAACTATTTACCCTTCAGGCAGCCCTTAACCAACTATACGAACGTTGGAGATAACTTTTTGTCGAGAAGAACAACAAGCAATTTCTCTGAAACAGTTGCATTCGGAGAGGCAGACATACTGATTAATCTTTTTATCTTATAGTGTTTTTGTGAGTTATTTAAAGCCAGAAAATATTTTAGATTCTTAAATATAGTAATGATTTACTGGTACATGCCCTACTAATTAATCTAATACTTGGGTAGAGAAGAGGTAGATTAAGGGTATTTGAGCAATACTAGGATAATTAAACAATTTAAATGCTAATGTTCATGTAAGAAATTACTCTTACACAGTTGCGTTTAATAGACATTAATTCGCGTTCATGTACTTGGCTAACGTTCCGCCCAACTCATGAATATTTATGAGCACCACAATAACAAGAATATAGTAAAATCAATGAGATGCTTCTCTTGCATTTTTATCCTTTTAGTTATATAAGATATTGTAATTTTACATGAGCACAGATTAATCTATAACAGCTGACAATAGCGAAAGTATGGAACCATTGTAGGGTAATCAAACGATTTTCATCATATATATATAGAGAGAGAAAATTTTAAAACCTCATGTATGTATTACACATCCACGCAATCATATTTTTTTTGTTAAAATATCTGGAAATAATATATATATTCCATCACAAAATATGGAATTTTAAAATTAGCTAAACAAAAGTTGACATAATCTGACGTTAGACTGAACTAAAGCAAATCGGGATTTATCGGGCTTTTCCTTTAATAAACAATTTCCACAATTTTTCGCTTTAAATGTTTGCTTCATTCAATAAGTTCGGCTTGTTCACCTTGTTTTCAAATTATCTCTTTAGTTACCATACATGTTCTCCATGTTATATTGCTTGTTTCTTTTCTTTCAATTTCCTGTTCCTTTCATTTAATATATTTATTTTTTCTCAAACCATTCTACGTTTCTATTTGCTTTTCGTCTCTTTCGTGTGTCTTCAATTGGAATATGTCGTATTTATTTTATAAAAATACACAAGAACAAATTAAATTTGTTTTAATCATTTCACCACGAGTAAATCTATAAAGCCACTATGGTGCAAGTGGTTTCGGAGACAAAAGACAAATGGAGTAAATGCAACGGAGAAAGTGTTACGGAGAAGAATGAACAATAAAAAGCATATGTTCTGAAGAAACAGACGATAACAATAAACTTTGCATTATAAATATGTACATTTTTATTTTCATTTATATAAAATTCATGGATGAGACTGTGTATTGAATATTTACTATTTTTCTAAAAAAATTGATTAAGACATTATTCACTCGTTTTCATGTTTTATAGAATCCATCGTTATATAAGTATTTTATGACATTCTCAGATGTTTTATGCATTTTTCTCCGAAACTACACTGAAATCATTATTTCTACAATCATGGCAGTGATACTTTCTTTCATTCAAAGGTTAATTTTAAAAAATTATAAATTCTTACAAAATTACATTTATTAGATTATTTTCCATACAATTTTCTGTTTATTTTCGAAAGTCTTCAAAGGATTTTCCAAATAGTTTAAAAGTATTTCGATAGTTATTTCAGTCTTCTATTTATTTAATTGCCTTTATTTATTTATTTATTTATTTATTTATTTCTGTTTCCTAATTTGTATTTAATATTCCTTGTTATTAAATGTGTTTGCTTCTTCGATTCTTTATTTTGTTCATTATGTTTAATTTTTTAACTTCAAAAGATTCATTCACATGATCATTATGTCATTCGTTCTTTCTATGTTTCATTCTTAGTATATATATATATATATATATATATATATATATATATAGACATATATTAAAAATAATACAAACTAATGGGCTCGCAGTTCACCATTACTATATATATATATATATACAATTTCACTCCGATAAAAATGTTTCTTTTATTTTGTTATTCTTTACCTTTAATATTTCTTTTTTTTCTTCTTTTGTTGTCTTTCTTTTTTCTTTAATTTTTCTCTCCTCTTCTTTTATAATATTTTTCCTAATTTATTGTCTTTCATTTTATTCATTTCCTTCCTTATTATAGGTGTTTTCTTTAATATTTATTCTTCACCTTTTTATTGTTTTTTTTAATATTTATTAATTTCCTTCATTTTATTTCTTTTCTTTCTTTCGTTTGCGTTCCTTCCCTTAATTGTATTTCTTGTTTCTTCTAATGATTTTATTACTTAACTTCTCTATTCTCTTTTTTTTTATTCATTACTTCATTATTATTCGAATATATATTGAAATTTCAAAACGAACCTTATATAATTACAATATTCATTTTTTATTTCTTTTTCTTTTCTTTCATAGTCCTGGGTCTGAGCATAAACCAGCATAAAGGTCTCTCTCCTAACGTGAGATTTGGCGTTTTGAGTAGCGTCTTCTTCTTCTTCTTCTTCTATGTGCCCTGTCCCTTCAGGACGTAGGCGATCATGGATCTCCACGTCTCCCTATCCCTTGTGGCACTTAGTATGTTTGCTCCTGTTGCTCCTGGCAACCCCCGTTCCGTCATCCACCTGATCAGGCCCTGCAAATATGTTATCCGCTGCCTTCCTCTGTCTCTCCTTCCTTCTATCTGACCAGTCAGTATCAGGTTCTCCAGGCTTTCCTTCCTCATTGCATGTCCCAGGAACTTCAGTTGTCTCTTCCTGATGCTCAGCATCAATTTCCTTTTTGTTGCCATTCTTTCTAACACTTCGTCGTTGCTTGTATGCTCAGTCCACGATATCCGTAGCATCCTTCTGTAGAACCACATTTCGGCCGCTTCCAGTTTTGTCCTCATTTTCGATGATATTGTCCAGCATTCACAGCCGTACTGAAGAACTGACATCACGTAGCAGTCTAGCACTCTTTTCTTCGTTTCTATTGAGATCTTCAGCGTCTTACCACGTCTTAATTGCTGTTATTCTATATATGAATTAAAAATATACGTATATGATGTTTGTTTTCAATAGATATTTCCATTTATTTATCCTTTCTTTCTTTCTTTATAAATGTTTACTTTTTCGAATTCTATCATTCTAAAATTGATTTTATTTTTCTATATATGTTGAATCTTCAATTCCATATTTCTTTCTTGTTACCTACGTCATTTTCTTCATAGATATATTTTCTTTATTTAATTTTTTTCTTTCTCCTCGCACTGCATAATATTCTCGTAATTTTTCACTTGTATAATTTTTCTTTATATTGATTTTGTGAACGTCACATTTCCAATTTTAAACATATTCTATTTATTTTCCACCCTCAACTTCTCACTTGTAATTTCTATTATCCCTGGAGGTATTTGCATTTCAAAAGAACAAAAGATAAAAGAAAATGGCCCTTAACTTGAACTCTCTAATAAATTATATCGCTTTCAAATACGTGCAACTATGGATTGATCCCCGCATAATCAGTTTCGTTTAATCGGAAACAAATATGTTCAAGTGAAACTAAAATGAGAATTCACTGAATTGCTTAAAGCAAACACTAAAAAAATAGATTTATTGAAAATGAACAATAAATAAATAAGAATAATGCAACGATGCGTTGCTTATCGGGAAATTATTCTAGCCGAAATTATAGTTATTTCATTATTGTTTTTAGAAGTATTATACTCATATTATATGTATTGTGCATTCGATAGCAGATTTTCAAAACAGAATGGGTCTTAAATAGCTAAAATTCTATCTTCACAAAAAGTCAACACTTTGTAAAACAGCAGTGATTTTCAGTTTTCTTCTCTTTGTTTTAATAATGTTACAACGAATAAAAAAGAATCAAAATGTAATCAGAAAAATAAAGATTACTGGAATGAGAAAAAATTAACCGAACATGTGAGCAATGAGGAAGTTTCGGTGACATTGGCAACAAAAATGACAAAATCGAGCTTAGAATTTCTTATATTCACTGAACACATTGAGGGTAAGAGAGACAATGAAAAGCAACAAAGCCTACCTGTAAGCTTGTGTGAATAGATGGCTGATCAGTTTACCGGATGTATGGCAAAAGGCAAAAGTTATTAAGAGCTACAAAGAACAGTAAAATATGGAGAGACAATATGGACAAAGGTCTGAAAGAACACGGCATGTGGAACAAGAAAACCACATTTGATAGTGCGTAAATAAAAACTGATAGATTGTCTATATTCTCTGGTGTCAATCTATGGGTCTCTAATCAGCTGCCGTTTCTCTTTGGGCGACATGTTCCTGGTCAGCATTTCGTTTCCCAACCAGGCAACGAATATGACAAAATAAAATCCACATTTCAGTAATGAGAAAATAAGAAATTGCTGCGCTTGTATGGAAAGGAAAATAGTCCATGTTCTGACGACTAATCTATTTTCTGCTAAATTTAGAAAGAGACAGTAACGCAAATATTCATATGTATATTAAATCAAAGATATATTATTAACATCCTGCGAAAATATTTTATTTATTTTGTGGGATTGCTGGTACAAGAGAAACGTAAGTAATTGGTTGAGTTTTTACGATTTTATGAACGTTCAGTAGAAACGCGAACTTAACCTTCTGCGGGTTTTGGAGGCGTGAATTTCCATTTCTTTCTACACTGTTTCCAAATTCAGAGATACCCTTCATTCAAGATTAGCTGACATATATGGCGGGATAGATTACGATAGCCAACTAGTGAGGTTCAGAGAACCCAATTACTTCAAGCATTTTCCAATAACATTCGGGTGAAAGAGAACAAAATGGCTGAGGCAAAATTGAACCCTATGCAATATCAATAAACCTTTTTCAGTTTTAGGTTTTATTAGAATGGTTTTGTTCAGCCAAAAATTGTGATCGTGTTTTCGATAACATTAACTGTACTGGTTGGTTTATGCCCGTTTTATATTTTTTTTACCATCTTCCTCATATTTACATAGCTAAAAAATACATCATGTTGAAAAACTAGCTCCCATATGATCCCCGAATTTAAACAAGGTTAGAACACGGTCAGTAACTAAATGAGAAGTACAAAATGCTGTAAATGTAGATGTGCTGGTGGTGTACTGAATAATAACAATTTTTGTTGTGTTCGTTATATTCACTTATTGTTATGACCGAAGGGCCATAGGAAGATAACACGGACTCGGATATAAGGTTAAATAGTACATTCTAGATAAAAGTATTACAAAGGTAAACGTGGACAGGAGAGTACTTCCTCTCGCTGTGTCCTGACTCTCTCATTTTGAGGCTACTACTCAGTGTCACGTTAGTGTCTGTGTATCTATCTCTTCACTAAAAGTTGTTCGTCATATTAAAAAAGTGTGGAAGAGTTCATTTTAGGTAGGTCCCCACAATACCCACTCCGAAGCCTTTTACTTCTAAAAGGGTTTATTATTTAATACTTTTTCTTTTACGATTGATACCTGAAGCCTCGGTATATTTCCTCTTTCTCCCCGACCTTCGTTGTTTGGGCGTATTTTGAGGAGGCTCGAGGTTAAATATGTCGTACATGAGCACGATGGGTCCTTCCACTTCATACTGTGTGCTGTTAAAATTCATTTCATGCTGTTTTTTTAATTTGATTAATGTGTCATTTGTGGGTATGTCTTGGTCCCCCTATAATATACACCATTTCGCTGATCTTTCTCGTGATCGTGCCTTCCTCCCATACCGAATATTCTTACGAAAATGTTTTAAGAAAATATTATTACCTGGAAATATTGTTTCTTTGGTACTTTTTCAGTTTCATACGTATTTTTCACTGTTTGGGAATTAATGTGACAAACACGGATCCCACCTTTCTAACAAACATGATTTCTGACGGTGAGCCAATTGAAGGTGTATTCGGGTTCGGCGTTATGTGACAAACTTTTAAAAAGTGCTGTAATGCTATGTCGGTAGGAGTTAATTGAGCTTTTTAAGTTCTCTTTTAAACGTGTCTACGCACCTTTCTGCTTGTCCATTCGATCTGTTTAAGTGAGTCAGAAGCAGTTCTGATGTTAATATTGCTTTTATTTTTTCAAAGTCTGACACTCGGTTGTCCAGTTCCAACTTTTTTCTTTTTTTAACAATTCATTCAGTGGAGCTTGTAGATAGTGCATGATTTTTTTTTATGAATACTTGGTAATATTTGGCAAGTCTAAGAAAACTTTAGAGGTCGTTAACATTTTTTGATGAAGGCATATATTTGACAGCTTCTGCCCGCTGTCCATCAGGCCGTCTTCCATTCTTATCAATGATATCCCAAGATTCTTTATTTCTTTCATATGACAATCGCATTTCGATTCTTTTATCTGAAGTCCGAAATCTTGACCTCTCTCACAAACCTTGTGGATATGCTTGCGATGTTCCTCAGTATATTTGCTTGCTAGTACAATGTCCTCCAGGTAGGCACAGCCGAAGTCAAGACCACCCAGCATGGTATCCATGACCTGCTGGAATATTTGCTGATGCTACCTTGACCCTGAATTAATTTTAGCTCCTGTAACTGCACGAGCTTGTACTTAAGTCTCCTAACATACGATATGCCTTATTCATCAATGTTTTGAAATCGCTTTTAACACTGATTACTCGCTTACAATCTTTAGCCATCTTTTGCAGTGTGAGACCTGGTTCGCTTTCTAGTTTTTTCTTCGGGTTTTTTGCGCAGACTAAACCTTCAGGCAAATATTAAGCATTTGAAATTGTAATCGTCGGGTGACAATTCATCTAAACGAAAATCTTCACAGTACTTATTTACAATGGAGGCAAATGTAAGATAATCATTGTCATCCCGTTTTGACAAATTGAAACATTTTCATCTTTTGTGGAATAGTGTTGTATTAGGGATAAATAACTCAGACAAAAGTTTTCTTGCTTCATCGAACCGTAATTCACCTGTTTATTTCGGAAGAATGTAATCGACGAACTTACTATTTTCTGCTGTTCATAACTTTCTCAAAGTAAGGCAAATCTGTTTAGTATTCGGCCAATTCTTATAGGCTACCGTAAAAAGATCTCCATATATTAAAAAAAAAATCTTCAAATGCTTATCTTCGTCAAGAAGATAATTGAATATCTCTATCGAATTGAAAATTATGTTGTGAGAAAATCCAGTGTTATTTTCACCAAATTCCTTTTTACTTAATGTTTTTAGAAGTAATTATTCTTGTTGTTTTTGGAATTCCAGGAAATGCTGTTGTTTTTCTTCCATTTTCTGTTTCTGCTGTAACATACATTCCTCAGTCTTCTGTGGATGATCAATTTGTCCCTTCATCATCTGAACAATGATTGCTTTAAAGTCCTTCATAACGTCTTCAAATACTTGTTTTATAAGAAAATGAAATTTAGATAATTTTTCTACATTAAGTGGGAGGAAAAAAAATGATAAGTAATTATTTTTCTTAATACTTTTTAGCTCTGCCTGGTGATAAAAATTTTTTTTCTTTTGCCAATACAGCCTGGGCACTAGAGTTTTTCTCTTTAAGAAAGATGCATAAACAACCCCGCTGTAAAACAGGAAAATATTTTTTCCTTCCTTTTCGTTACACCGTAGAAAAATGAAATGCTTTTGATTATCGCAACGAGGGGTCAGAAAGTTTTTTTACTCACAATTTTCACTAGTAAGTATTTCTGAGTTGATGATTTGTTAAAAAAAATTGGCTTCAGTTATTTTTTCCTACACTTTTCTATTCTTTCTAATATAGCCGATGTCCGAATTTGTATTTAAGTTGCATGTTTATCGGTTGGTGTCTCCGGTTTTTTTAGTTATCGATTATAATCTTAACGTACAACTGTTGTAGGCGAACCTTTTTGTGGTTCAACTGTTCGGTGTTATGGCGTAACCTTTTTTGTGGAATATTTAGGTAGAGGTTTCTATTTTTGGTGCGATAACTCTTCGGTGCCAGCGGAACCTTTTTTGTGAATTTTTTAGGTAAGAGTACTGGTTTTAGTACTCTTCGAAGCGTAATCTTTTTTTGTTGAAATTTTTATGTAGAGGTTTCCCTTTGTGGTTCGAATATTCTTCGTCGCCAGTGTTATGGCGTAGAATATTTTGGGTAGGTGTTAACCTTTGTGATTCTCGTATTCTTCGTTTCCAGTGTTATGACCGAAGAGCCATAGAAAGATAACACGGACTCGGATATAAGGTTGAATAGTATATTCTCGGAAAAAAGTATTAAAAAGTAAACGTGGGCTGGAGAGTACTTTCTCTCGTTGCGTTCTGACTCACTCACTCTGTGGCTACTACTCAGTGCCACCTTTATGTCTGTGTATGTGTATCTGTCTCTCACTCAGGGGTGGTAGCCATATTATAAAGGTGTGATTTGTGGGCAAGTTCCCACAATACTTATGCAGTAATAATTTTGGGAAATTGATGAACCACCTTTTTTCTACCTACCATATGTGTTTATTTTAAGACTTGCATTTTTAAATTATTATCTTCTCTCCAAATACTTTTTACACTCTAAAAACTATTGGTGGCTTTGAATGACCTTGAAAGTGTTTGCTTCTTTTTCTATAGCTTTATAAAAAGGAAAAATAGAGCGGGACTTTTTGACCAGAACAGATGACACGAAGATAGAATAGAGTTAGATATATTTAACACTGAGAGTTTGTACCAACATATACCAATGAGAGATTATTAGGTGACTGTTAATCTGGTTGTCAGTGTAATCTGCTGAAATAAAGTCCACTCTCACTCTCACCTCTACAAAGTAGAACTGCTGCTTCTAGCTTCTATATAGTTTAGAAGACGTTTTATCATATGTGTAAATCAACATTACACTCACATAATCGGATCGTATTATTCTCAGCCCCTTTCTTTAGAACCAAATTTGTAAACTTCAAATTTCTTCATCTGTGAGGTAGTTGTCCAGCATACATTGTCATAAAAGGAGACTGATATTACATAACAGTTTCGAAATATTTTATTTGATTCTAACACAATGTGTCTGTTTCTTAATACTATGCATTCATTTGGAATTTTCCAATGCGACTTCCGATGAAAGTGTCACACTTTCCTTCCTTTTTTAAAACACGTCTCAGATATTTAGACGTTGTACATGATATATTCTTATCTTGGATTTGTACTTTGTATTAAAGGCTCATGTTTTTGCTAATGACTATGCATTCTGTTCTTTTTTTGTGTGTCTGCTATCAACACTATATTATTCGGATATCTTATATTAGTAAAATTTAGGCTACCAATAATGAATACTAGTAGGACTTCCAAACTTTTCAGTATCGCTTCGGTGTATAAATTCGATAAGTCGAGTGAAAAAAACAGCTTATTCTGTTAATGTATATCTGTAAAACTATTTTTCTATACGTTTGTAGATGATTTAGTATATTTTCGTTAGTATTCTATTATCACTCCCAAATATGTAAGGGTTGCTGATCAGTTCCAATATATGTTGCGGCAGAACTTATTGAATGACACGGCGTAATTTAAACTACAGGTTCTTTCTACATATCTATTGCTCTTTCTTATATATTTCTGAGCGTAAATATCACGCTTCTTGTTCCAGTGTCTTTGAGTAGGAAGCACATTTCTGAGGTAAGTTACTGTTGCCCTTTAGTAATTGTCTACATTTCTGAGGTATTGATTAAACTATTGATATTATTCTGACTATAGTTCTTATTATTATTGACATTTATACGACGTTTCAGTAATTTCACTCCCTGGCCTTCTTCATGTGCTAGGAATCTCTAACCGAACACTTTATTAAAATAACTAGGGTATATCATTCTCTATGATTGATTGAGGTAGATATCTCATGACTACCAAAAGTGGCTTCACGTATTGAATTCAACTACTCATGAGATATGTAAATCTATATTATATTTATGATGATAAAATTGCTAAAGTCATTTAATTTCACTTTTATGAATATAGATATAGGCTACGTTCAAATACATTTAAGAATAAAAAGAAACATTTACATACAAAAATCCTTGCATGGGAAATGTCCAAGTATATGTAACGATGCGAAAGTAGATAAAAATAAAATCTTTATGTGATTGACCAGAAAATTAAATGCATTAAATGATCAGCTAAATTTATAGATGGCGGGATATATAATGGTTATGCTTGAGCAAAGACTATTTAGCAGGAATTATCAGCCATATTAATAAAAAATGGCAGTGATAAAATATGTAAATTATGAAGCTAATACTGATCCCTTGTTGCCAAATCTTGAAACAAAACTATTAAAAAGACGGACGGGAAAAATTTTGGTAGTTTTTTTCGTGTTTGTTTTGCAAAGAATCACATTCCGGAGAAATGTCATGGACATCACTATGAAAAAATTGTAGATAGTTATATTATAAATATTAGGTATTTATTCATGGTGAAAAACACTTCAAAGCTAATATTACAGACTCTATAATTAAAGACGGCAAGGAATAACTGCTTTTTCATTATTTTTGCAGATATAAATAAGAAAACTACCCGATTGTGTCTTGCCAGACGTTTCTTTTTGACTTGAACATTTATAAATTTACCATTCATCGGTGAAAGGAATATTACAGTGGGTGATTCCGCTATATATGTCGACATTCTTGAAAAAATCAAAGAAAGACAAACTGTAGTGTTATCAGTTCTGACTTGGCCGTACGACATCTGATATTTTCCGCTGTCATGAAGTGACTTCCCTCTGACTTTTCAACTATTTTAATGACTATTGTTCTAATCAGTTCGTATCTTTCGTATGCCGACTGCATTAACTTAAGCAAATTAATAGATTGAGAGATGAGGTACATCGTTTTACTGTTGTAATAGCTAGCTCTAAACGTACATTATGTACTGATAAATTATTTCCTCGCCTGTGGAATTCTTCTTTTGTTTATTGTTTCACTGTTGCCTACATTCACCAGAAAATTAAATGCAAATTGATAGAAGAATCAGGTTTAGGAGTTAAAGATTACAGAATTTTGAGTCATTATCGCAAACGTTCTAAAAAGACACAGAACATGGAAGATGACTTACCTTTAATTATATTGGAAGGTCATGGTGCCTGAGGTAAAGCTTCAATTTTCCATGGAAATAAGCAACACATTTTGAATACAACATCTAGGTGTAGGCTAACAATTAGACTAAAATTTGAGGTTATTAAATTATACATCCCTACAGAATAGTAGGAAAATATATGTAGTTAATTACTGGTTGTTCTTGGAAAGAATTAATTAGGAAAAGCAAAAACTTTAAAAGAAAACAAAATAATGGAATAATAATTTTTCAATCGTAATTTTAATTGACAATGTCAATTACAATAAATCGAAAATAATACTTAAGAAAAGTGTTATATATTTGTTACTACAGTATAAAATTTAAGCAAGAAGGTGATTCGCATTGTTGCTGCAAGATTTTTAAAAAAAAGTTCTTATTTTGAAATATCTAAAACTGCGAAGAAAGACTGAGATGCAAAAAAGATGTTGTTTTGACAACAGAGTTCTATAAAGTCAGCAATCGCAATATGCGCAGGACTGATTTGGGGTGCCAGATGTCAAAAAAGGTGAGCCTGTTTAAGTGGAGTTAGACAGCAACAGTCAGAGAGAGTACCAGCAGTCGTCAGCTCGCCGACAAATCCCAACTCAACACAACGCATCACTAATGAAAAGAGAATAAAAAAATAACCTTTTATATATCGATGTTGACGTTTTTTATCAGCAAAGCCGAGAATATATTCAATTTTGGTTCCAGTTCCTCGAACTGATATACAACAAATATAGAACAGAGGATAGAGAATTTTACACAAAAATCAGAATATTTATTTCGGTTAAAAAAAATTGCTTCCAAATGTTCAGCAAGGAATTAAGATACAGGCATATTTGATAAGGAGCAAAGGAAAAAATGATACTTTTTTTTAGCAATATTGTTAATGTTATATGACAATAAATGTGGAGCTATCGAACAAATGATTGAGAACAAACGTGACACAACAAAATATAAAGATCTAACGAAAAATACCATGGCCTGAATATGCGATAAACTATGAAGATTTAGAGAAAAAAGTGTGTATATATAATATATATATATATATATATATATATATATATATATATATATATATATATAATTTCAAATCCAAAAAATGAAAAGAGTGTCGGTAAAACCTCCAAAACCAAATCCTATTAATATTAGTTTATTAATATTGAAATTTATCATGGTGTAGTTTTCGATGTAAATAGTTCTATGTATTTACAGAGATATATATGTATATCATGCTCTCATTACGATTGAAAAATTGTAAAAAAATTAAAAACAATTTTTACTTCTGCTATATGCGTGACTCTTTAGAAATGAATTAAGTTCTTTCGGTGACTGGCGTGTGTATACACTGCTTATATACAACACGTTAAAATTTCCCTTCTGTGATTCCATGCGCCAATGGCTTCGGGTGTAGTGACTTCGACTGACACCAAATCGGCCAGAAGCAAGTGGATGTGTCTAGCCACACTGATGAGCTGTAATACAGCGAAACAGGCTTATATGTGGATGACTACTAATATATATATATATATATATATATATATATATATATATATATATATATATAACTTCCGATTAACGGAGGCGATGATACTCCGTAGCTAGTCTATCTGTTGCCAAAATTTAAAAAGAAAAGTAGTAAAAATTCCACCACAAGCAAGGCTTTCTACTCCCACTGTTGCGCAGGGGGTTACATAGGGAAATTAATGAGAAAGAAGGTATCCTTATAAGAAATGTCAGAAATAGACGGATGAGAATACCGAGAATGGGGGTTGAGTAGATGAAAAAATGCTGGAGAGAAGGGATGCTTATTAGTGAGATAGGAGATGTTTATTGATATTACATTTAAATTCTTGGAGATTGTAGCTGTCGGCAAAGCAAGTATATGGAAGGGAATTCCACAGATGTGAAGTGCGTGAAAAGAAGATGTTAAAGTAAACATTCCAGTTACATTTTATCGGTTTCGCAGTAAACGTTTGGGAACAAGTTGCTAACCTAGAAGCTCGTGTAAATTATTCATATATAGGGGGCACCTGTGATTTAGGTTCATTAGAGCAGAAGCCGTGAAAGCATTCATAGAAGAGGCACAAGGAAGCCACGTCACGCCGGTGAGACAGTGACTGCAGCTGAGCAGTATATACAGCAATAGTTTCAATATATTTAATCCACTTTAATTCGGTTGAAAAAGTGAGGCAAAAGAGGTACAGTGTGTTGGGATCGTATTATATCTGGGAGATCGTTAATGTAGATTAGAAAAGGTGTAGGACATAGAATAGAGCCTTGAGGGACAGCCGCGTTCGAATGGTAGATTTTCGAGGCATATATGCGGGGAGACGAATGTGCAGTAAAACTAAATAGAAAAATACATTTTCTTATTTAAATCAATAATAATAAGGAAAAGGAATTATCTAGAACACCTAGCAATCAACTACAACCGATTCGAGTGAAATACAGAAAGACAATTCCAAATACATTTCAACTCTTTTTCAGATACAGTAGGGGTTTCAACTGCCATGTGTCCAGACCACGCGTCCAAGAGATGAGAGAGAGAGAGAGAGAGAGAGAGAGAGAGAGAGAGAGAGAGAAAGTGGCTACAAAGTAAGTGAGAGAGCATACGTTCAATAACCAGGGTGAGGAGTGGTAAAATGTCAATTGTAAACGAAAATGCTATTGAATGGTAGAAAATTTTCAGATATCTATATTTAGACAGAAAATATTTTTTTGCATTGAAGATATTTTGTCTACATGACTTATGATATAGCCGATATGTTTTGCGTTTATTCATAAAAAAATGATTATACAAATTTTAATCATTTTGCCCGAAGCAAGGTGGGACCATATCTAAGCTGGAGGAGGTAACGGTGAGAGATTAGACACCTTACAGGGAGTGTCGAAGAAAGAGGAAGAGTTTGGTGGAATTGAAGTAGATTTAAGTTGATAAATGACGATGCATTTAAGTTTATGAAGATTGTAACTGTCAGGGAATCAAGTGAATTTCTCAGACAAGAAGTGCTAGAAAATAAACTGTCGGAGTAGAAGTGGCGATTATATTTAATATTTTAATGAGAAAACGGTGTAATATAAACGTGAGTATAGTAGTATATTGAAATTTAAGTAGATATAGCACCAGGGAAAACATTAGTTAGAGCAGCTGATATGAAAATACTAGTAGAAAAGAAAGAGGGAAGTCACAGTATTCAATTCACGGATGAATGGTAGATTTGTAAAAGTACAAGATGTATATTTGGATGAGATAAACTTTCTGTCCAAACACAGAGATTCAACAATCCTAGCAGTATATACAGCAATAGTTTGAATATATTTGATCCACTTTAATTCTGTTGAAAAGGTGAGGTAAAAAAGGTACAGTTTGTTGCTATCAAGGAGATTTCCATTAGCCATGCTGATGGATAGCAGGAAAGGGTCTCTATTGTCGTTAAAAAAGTGTAATTTTCTCTTGGAGGAATTCAAATTTACAAGACAGTTTTTGCATCAGATAAACAAAGATAGCAGTTCCTTTTCAAGAGCAGGAGCCAGATTTAATTTGTCAGCTTTTGCTAATTTCCTATTAAGACGAGAGTAAATGGTGGTGTCATCTGCATAGATACCTACTTAGGATGACTCCAAGAAGTTTGTTGATGAAGACCAGAAACAGCATAGTCATTTTAGGGACATAGGTTTTCGTGTTAAATTATGTGAAAGATTGCCAGGTCAAAACCACATTCATTTCACTTTGTTTGAATAACGTCATGTTATAAAATACCATAAAATGGTAAGTTATATTTCCATCTTCATATATACTAAACAGGAATTCACTTTCTAATATATATATATATATATATATATATATATATATATATATACAGGAATTCACTTTATATATATATATATATATATATATATATATGTATAATTACACTTTTTAAGCATGGTATATTTATGGGTTAAAGAGTGTGAGGATGTGGCTTAATAACTAAAATTCCTAATAAACTGACCTACTATTACACAAAATAACATTCATATAAATTGAATACCACAAATCTCTTAGATCATATAATATAAATTGAAACCCAAGACCAAAGAGCTTGCTTGCTTTGCTTCACACCGCAAAACAAGAACAACTGCTTAAAATAGAAAATGAAAACAGAACTAGAAATCTTCAATAAAATCACAACTTATTTCAAAAGGAAGACGAAAATTAATTCCTACTACGATAACAACAATTCATTATTGTAATAAATTCTAACAAAAATATCCTAAGATAAAGCTAAAACTCTTTCCAAGTAGAGTGTAAAATGTAATGAATTACGAAAATAATTAGGATGATAATTTATGATATAATGAAATTAAATGTATATAATGAGATTATGTATCTTTAAACATTAGTTATTAACAAGAAGAACAGGTAAGTGCATATCTCTAGTTTCTGTTAATTCCATTTATAATTCAAAGGATATTGAGACTTGCTTTGAAAACAACTTAATTTCTCGTTCAGTTCAGCATCCCGTGTACGCACAATCTCTCTCTCTCTCTCTCTCTCTCTTTATATATATATATATATATATATATATAATACCTAGAAAGCCAGACAATCTACCTAGGTTTCACCTAAACAGTGAAAACTAGGTAGGTTTTATGTATCTTTGGGCTACGTGCTGACTCGGTCTGAGCTCTTTTGACTGATGTTTATGTATTAGCTCTTTCTTTTTTGAAGCCATTTTTCCCTTCTTCGTAGATACGTAACGTTTTTCGACACGAGTACAGTTATTATTTCTTATATTTTTCAATCTTGGGTTAGGAAGCGAACGGAGTCTAAGCTGTACTGATGAGCTGTCATACAGCGAAACAGATCTGTCTGCTGATGACTATAATATTTACGCTCTCACACCCTGATTGAGCACTTTGGAAGAGTGAGAGGCTTTGTAAACAGTAGCTACCCCGGCACATATGCGCGCTAAAAAGCCTGCCTTCTTCTGCCGGACGCTCGTGGTCTAGGGGTAGAATCGCCGATTCGGTCGGGTTTCAATCCTGGGTTAGGTAGCGAAGGTAGGCTGAGCTCTAGTGATGAGCTGTAATACGAGGTCAGAATTTGTTTCCAGACGTAAACACAACTGTAAATACATATTACAAACATGTATGGAATGTTTTTAGATTCTTAAGTATCTCCTGCATAATTTTGAAAAATATTTTAATTTCAAGGCGAGTGTTTGTAAATAAATTGCTGTTTGTATATTTGGAAAATAGATAATCCATTATTATAAATAACCTCAAGTTACAATATCGAAAACTATGTTTCGGAAATAACTAATTGTTAATAAAAAATATTCCAAAGTCTGTAATACAAATGTATTGAATATTTCTGAACACAACTGTGTACTGATTTAACATAATTTTTACCAAAGTCTAACTAATTATTCGTACACATATAAATATGCATAAATATATACATACACATGCAAGAAAACAGGTATATATATATAGGCACACACGCATGCACACATATATATACATACAGAAATATATATATATATATATATATATATATATATATATATAATACAAAGACACACACACACACATATATACATAAGGCACATGGACATATGTAAACATAATACACACACATATATACATAATACATACACATATAAAAGACACGTACATATATGTACGCAATACACGAACACATACAGAAAACAGTCTCGCATACATAGTTAATACACACACACACACATATATATATATCTTGAGAGAGGTTAAATACACGTTAACATAAAAACATCCACCATCAGCGATGATATTATTTTGTGAATCGAAAGCATAGAAGCAACTTAATAAAAAATTATACAAATGTTCAAGAACCTTTGTCTTTATTTTCACCTGAAATTAAAGCCAAAATACGATGTTTAGAACGGCTCATGATTAAACATAATAGACATTCATTATCTTTTATATATATATATAGATATATATATATATATATATATATATATATATATATATATATACAATACAAAAATCTGAAGCACTTCTATATTTAACAAAATTCGACAACGTGTAAAGACTGCGGTGACATTTGTGAAATATATAAATGTGCTTTTATCAAGATTAGTGTGCACATTTTACTGCTCAACGTCTCGTTGTACAATATCAGTTTTGTTTTATTTTTCGACTTGTTGAATTAGATAGCAAACTATTTGATTAAGAATTTTGCCTGACCTGAATATATTTTCTTCAAATAGCTTGTTAAAATATTCGTTAAAACGATCAAGAATGTAGCATCATTTGACATATTGGATTGACGAAATAATGGAATAATTTATAATTGAGCAAAAGATGTTTATCTTTGTTCTTCTAGAATTTTAGATTTATGAAAGATCCTGATAGGAATCAAGTAATATAGCTGACTAAGTTAATTTTGTGTCTTCAAGACAAATTCAATTATTTATATTAGGAGAGAAACTAAATTCTCTTTTGATTCTCGTGGCATAATAATTGAATTCATGAAGAGCAATTTATTTTTGTGTAGTTTGCAAAAATTCTACTTTATTTACAAATTCTTTTTAGTCTGTTGCGGTAAACACAAACAACAAACATTTTCTACATAATTCTTTAGTAGAAAGTAAAATAAAGTGTATTTATTGTATATTAGCATTTAATAAACGATGCAGTTTAGGCCTGAGCAAAATAACCTCATTGTTGAGCAATAAATTAATAGTCATCCCAAAATATCATGAATATGACAATATATAACCTCCATAGAAACAGTACAAATTACTTCTCGTAAAATCGAAGATAAGTCAGATATTTAAGAGCCTAACGTGTTACACCCTTGTGCGATCATATCTCGAAAGGTACATAACTGACTGGGTAGAAAATTATTCCGCACTAGTTTGCTTTTACTTCTCACAGTAGACTGTTTGCCAGCAGAAATTATAGAACCCAATATGTCCTGTTATTTAGCCAAAACTGTAGCGCGTAAGTGAATGCAAGGAATTCGAACTCGGCTATCCTGCACCGCAACGCACATTGAAGATAAGTAAACATCTTAAATATAGCACTCTTGATAGATTCAACACGTATATGTCGCACATGATATCAAGTGAGTGTGTATAGCTGTTTTTCAAAGAAAATATTTCGTCGTTAAATGATACACTACGATATTTATATAGTCAGTTTGTCTCTTTCAGAACAGGACTGACTAGATAGACGATTTTCCCGCATTAGCTTTCTATAAATGTCTGCGATGAGATTGGTTGCAAATCGAGGCCTATAGATTCTAATCCGTCCTGCTATTAGCTGAATAGAAAAGAGACGGATTAATACATTTGCGGAAGGGAATAGAACGAGCTCGACTCAGTTCTACAATTTTTCATTCCGAGCCGATACCCATTTCACTATAAACACATGGAAGTTTGTAAGTGAATCGAAAACGGTAGATATATGTCCGGTTTTCCCAAGATTTAAAAAAAAATGGGATGACTTTCGGCTTACATGTGTTTCAGAAAAAGAATACCATATGTAATTATCTGCACGACATTCAAAATAGTTCATTTTGCACGGGAGTAAAGAAACATGTATTGCAATAACCGTTTTGCAGGTAATTCAATAAAACAGAATCATATGTCTGCTCGAGTGTCAAAAGAAACCTTAGCTCTTGTTCATCGCGAATTGCTTGATTGATTTCTTACGATTCGTCAATATTTTAGATATTATATGTTTAGATTTTTAAGAATATTGTAAGGGTAATAATTTTCTTATAGCATTTTAACTATCAAAACAATAGCCGGAGAGAGAAGAGTTTAATTCATACCTTTTCAAAAGTACAGGTATTCGAAACGGCTTTCATTAGGAGCCATATATTTATTACACAACCAGCACAACCGAACAGAACTTATTCATTGGCAGTTACCCATCTAGGTTCAACTTTGCTTCACATCGATGCTCGGACGAAAACCGCTATTTCAACGTAAAATGACCGTCAGTTTATCGTCAAATAGATAGACATATGCGTATTGTGGTAAAAGCGATATTTTTGTTGCTTTAGGAGGAGGGTTAGCTTTAATTCTCCTCAGGAAGATCTCGCCAGCCAAATTTTTCTAAAAATGAAAAAATGATACTGAAATAGACTAATGAAATATATTTTTAAATTCGTAGATGTAAAAGAAGTAAAAATCATGAGTGTTTTGTTGACTACATCAACCAAAAACTATAATTGATTTGAGCGCTTCAAAGTGATTTAATGGTTTGAAAGCTTATCTCGCTTTATTAGTAACAACTAACGAGTGAGTTCTGTTCATACTCTGTACCCCACACTTTCAGCCTTGTGTCGCAACTAATTTAGTATACTATATTCAATTCACACATGTTTACTTGTCCTGTAATCAGGTAGGAAATAAGAAGATATCTTTTAAGAAACGGACAATTTCTTTCTTTTTCTTATCTAATTAAGTTACTTTGCTGCAGGTATTTCCACGCAATTGAAGTAAACGGAAATATATTTTATTCTTTGCTTGGAGGCGATGAAATTTTTTTTGTAAAGACGTGTTATAGGCAGATGGAGACTAAAAAATAATACTGAAAGGTGTTTTGACTTAATATCTGTCATTAATTAGAAAGGCACGTTTCAGTTGTCAGTATTAAAAATAAAGTTTTTTTTATTATTATCAATACCATCGACGAAGGAAATATTTTACTATTTGTTTTTTCATAAATTGTTGTATCATGCAAGCCAGAAAAAACATGCATTGCCCACTGACAAAAGCCTTTCAATTCAGAAATCAATAAAGCAAGCATATTGGCGGATAAACAACTTACGCATCGACCAAAAACAGGACTGTAAAAATTCACTTATGCGAATCGGATAATATTCCTAGCGTTCCTAAAGCAATGATATCAGGTATTGCATCGTATTACCAGAGGAAAATAGAAATAACTTATACAGAGGGTCCTCGAATTACGACAAAAGCTGTGACGCAATTTTCGGTGTCAGTGAAAACGTACCCGCAAAAGACAACGAATCTATCACAGTAAAATATGGCCGGCAAGCAGAAACTGATCCACGCTAAATTCTTCATTATATACGGCTTTGTGGCATCGTATTCTTTCACCGCACCGTTTGTGTCATATGCACGAGGCAAATTACAGAAGCTATAACAACAATAACAGAGATTGCGTTTTAGCCATCTTCATAGGTCGAGACAGTCGTAACCCAGGGGTTTAGAGCGTTGTTGAAATTAAATCACTTTATATGTTCTTCTATGTGCCGTGTCCCTTCAAGGTGTAGGTGATCATGGCCTCCACTTCTTCCTATCCAATATTGTTCTTAATATACGTTCTCCTGTTAATCCACTCAATCACCGCTACACCCGCCATCTGTTGCAGTTCATCAGGTTTTCTCGTTCCCTCTTCCTTTCTATCCGTTCCAGAAGCATCAGGTTCTCCTAGCGCTTCATCCTCATTATATGTCCAAAAAGCCTCAGCACTCTTTTCCTGGTGTTAAGTAGCAATTTCCTTCGCATGTCCATCTTCTCCAAAACCTCCTCATGGCTCGAGTGTTCTGTCCATAGTAACATCAGCATCCTTCTGTAGAACCACATTTCGGTTTATTAATGTTTTTCCTTCATCTTTGATGAGATTGACCTGCATTCGCTGCCATATTGAAGAACATACATCACATAACACTCTAGTACTCTCTTCTTTGTTTCTAGCAAAATGTTCCTGTCTTTTAACGATTTACTCAGCTTCTGAAATGTATACTTGATCATTCCAATATACTTTCGAATCTCCGTATCAAACGTTCCTTCCTCTGTTAAAACCATTTCCAGGTCTTTGAATTACTGCACATATTTGAATTTGCATCTGAAAGATGTAGTTGGCATTTTGGGCCTCTCTTTTTATTGATTACCATGCATTCAGTTTTCTTGTAGTTTATTTATAGTCCTTTCTATACGCTTTCTTTGACTACTATATTTGTGTACCTGCTGAACTCGTTTCCGCTCCGTATGCAGGCAGTTTTCTGCCAGTAAAGGTCCTCGATTACTCTAAGGTTGTTCCCAAATTTAACAAGATTACCAAACCTCATTATCACGTCTTTGTGGCTTACTTTGTCGGATGCATTTACATGGTGTATGTAACAAAGTTACACGTCCTTCTGAATTTCAATTTTCCTTTCTGATAATACTGCCAGCATAAATATAGCACACCGGGTTCGTCCTTGACAAAAGCGCACAGCTCTTGTTCCTGTTTTTAGCCTGATTCTGCTGCGTTCTCTGTTCATAAGAATTCTGACGGTCATTTACCAAACGTATATCTTTGGTACTCGAACATCAATCTTCCATGTTTTTATATAAAAAAGTCTGGATTCTGAATAATAAGATGAAAAATGGTTATTTCTGTTAAATAAATAATTTGTGAAAAAAAACATACATGTATGAAATCAAAAGAGTTTAAAAAATAGTGTTTTATTGTCTTGAGAACGCCCTGTTTCTGTAGGACAAAGATATATATTTTTTCATCGCATCATTGTGTAAGAATAAGTTTTAAGACTTACAATGGTGTTTATGCCTAGAAATATTTCTTAATTGCGATCTTGTTAGGGTAAAATTGACTCACTCATTTTTTGTTTAACGATCTCTATAAAGAATTGTTCGTTTTCAAGTGGGTGGTCTTTTCTCACATAATAATCTCAATTGTATTGTTCGATGTGCCAAACATCATTTAGGAAGGCGGGCATCTAAATTCTTGTTCAATCACATTACTTGTGAAAGTAAACTTCAGGGTAATATTTGTAACGAGGTAAAAATATATATGTTTTCTGGAAGGGCGATTTTATGCTGTCTATAATTTTTTTTCAACCAGAACACTGACAAAAGTATACTACGCTGCATTTCTTAAATGTTTAGATCTCGTAATTTTTTAAATTTATCGAAGTGTATATTCATAGGAATTGTGCTCCTCCGTGCTCTGTAATTACTGGAGGACAACCAAAAACAGATATTTATTCATTTAAGAAAAATATAGCTATCGAATTTTTCAACGATATAACGACCACCATTTCTAATCAACGGATAATTCTGGTGGTTTTCCATCTATATCGATGTACAGTGCTATGAATCTACGATCTGGTCCGGCAAATTTACCTGAAGGAGATTTTGCATGTCTAGCAACATTGTTTTTTTGACAACTTCAATATATCTGAGCCCGGTTTCTCATTGTTATTTTTTATTTTTGTATGTTAGATCAGAAAAAAGCAACTGCTGTCTTTACCGTAGCTGGACGTTCTGCATGCGAGTAGTTGCAAAAACAAACATTTAAAGTTATATATCTCAGTGAAGACAGAATTTAGTCTTGAATAGCCTGTGCAACAATGATTTTATGCAAAAATGTAAAGAGTACCTTTTCAACTGTAATGAAGTTTGTTTTGTTTTTACAGGCTTTGTGAATGCTATGTAAACTTGCACAAACGTTTCAGAAACTGATAGATGAAATCATAACCATTTGCTCTCGCAAATCTAATATACCAACTTTGTATTTTTCGTCTTTGATACGTTCGAAGTTGAGAGTTTTAGTTTTTACAAAATATATTAAGAGCGAAAAGGTATCTGAAACTTTACTGTTAATGATGTTTATCATAGTTTGGGATATATAATACATCTCTAGGATAGTATAAACTTTTGGCCATTGAGGAAATGCCTAATATGCCGTATAACCAAACAAACTGCAAGTAGCTCCATCGGAAAATCTAGTGTAATTTTGTCGGGCGTTATTTAATTTTAATGAGACAAAACATAGGCCGATTTAATCTTCATGCGAAACTGATCTTATAGAATTCGAATAACACATCTGTTGTCAAATAGGTGCTGAGCAACTGGTATTTGTCTATATTACTGAGATGAGGTAGTATTTCCAGTATTTACATTATTCGAACTATTGTTATCATCTTTGTTGCCATTTATACGAGTTTCGGCCATTGTACACTCCGGCCTTCTTCAGGTGCTAGGATTTACTAAAATCACTGGTGTATATTAACTCCACGCCTTACATTAAGACTCGATTGGTATTCAAGAGTTATCTCCCTCTAACCCTGAAAGTTACTTGTTCACCACTGCTGTAGCCTGGTATTGAATCACAACTCTAAGAGTCAAGTCAGAATCTAAACATTGTCTGAACAACTGAATTATTGGGACGAAAAACCCATTTTAAGTAACCCATTTTAAGAGATTTCATATTGAAGTTTTTTTTTATATTCATGGTTTTCTCTAGAATTTCTGTTGTTAATGGTTTTCTCTATTATTTTTTTATCAAAGCTCATATTGGAAGTTTTGACACTAATGGTTTTCTCTGACACTCCGTATTTCTGGTTCCCATATTGTGTTCATTTCTGTGATCATCTCTTCTGTTCATCTCTGTGATTGATTCATTAAGTTTACCTACTTTCCAGTAGCGTACTTTATCTGTTATTTCTACGTCATCCCATAGGGAACAATGATCTCATTCTCCCTCTATATGTGGTCAGTTACACCTGATTTTTCTATCTCCTTTCGGGTTACGGCCTTGCGGTATTCTTATAGAGTTACCTTAAGGGAGCGGCCTGTCTCTCCTTTATATTTCTTTCCACCACTACATGGAATAGTGTACACACAATCCTTAGTCATGTATTCAGCTTTTGGGTGTTTTACTCGGGAGAGGTACCTGCGAAGTGTAGAACCACTTCTGAAAATCGTCCTTATGTTATATAGACAACGGTTCTTTTGTATTTTTTCTGATAACCCCTTCACATAGGGTTGACACATCAAGGCTGTTTTCTGAGAGTTGTTACGCTGATGCATCTCCTCTTCCGTGTAAGTTGGACTTGTTGTCATGTACTCTGGATATTTGTTTCATTGTAGGGTGCTGCTTATACTAAACATTTCCTGTTCGTATGAATCTGGATCGCCGCATATGACTTTTGTTCGTTCTTTCTTTACATTGTATGAGTGCTGCAAACCTGAAATAAATTTCAGGTAATACTTAATTATACCGATAGAATTTTGGAAATGCCGAAGCCATGTTCCGTGTGGGAATTGTTGCATCGCTGCAATTTTTTCAGAATGGGTGTAGTATCATATCTTCCAAAAACGAGGCCCGAGAAATATTAGATTCAAAACTCCAAAATCGCATTTATTTTATTAGTTTTCAAGCACAAATGTTCCAGTCTTTTAAAGACTTGTCTTAAATATTCACAATTTTTTTAGATCATTGTTACCAATTAGAACATCGTCAATATAGGCGAAGTCAAATATTATTGCTTCGTCTATCAGTTTCTAAAACGTTTCTGCAACTCTTCGTAGAATTTACAAATCCCGAAAAGAAGAAATACTCGCTGTTTTTCTGTCTATTTTTTCTCTATATTGAAATTTATCACCCGTTAGCCAAATCCAACCTTATGAATAATTTATTTAATTGTAATAGTGAAATAGGTGAGCAATTGTCTATTTATCAGGAACCTTTTTTGCGTTAAGTTTCCGGAAGGCCCCCTCAATGTCGCCAAGATACTTTACTGGTAAACAAAATGTGAATGAAATGAATATTGACTTTGTTAAAGTCGCAAGTAAAAATTCAGGGAAAAGAGCGTCGTAAAGTCAAATTAAACGTTAAAGAGTATTCCATGTGTTAAAATTAAACGTTTGCTGCCTGGAGTGCATATATTGATAAGATGTGTCACTGTTCAGATCGAGTAGAATAGCCCTAATTTGTGTGCTAAGAATAAATGTCCACTATTGTTATCCCAAATGTAGAATAGATAACATTAGCTGGTGTGTGGCACCGCAAATGCGGTGCCACACACCAGCTAATGTTATCTATAATTGCTGTAAGGATATAAATTTCCCTTCGTCTAGGCTGTGTTGAGCTATCCTGTTTAAAGCGTGCAGGTTTCTACGCATATTTTGGCATTATATCCTAATTTATGGTTGTACCAAGAGGTAACTCGGGGAAAGGTCAACAAACTCCTTCAGATTCTAGAGATTTTGATCGTTTCTTTAAATCTGCTGAGGAACGAGAGAAAATTTGACTACTGACGATCATTATATTTTGAAGCTGGTTTTTAACAGTTTTATCGTTGTTCAATGTGTTCCATTGTTAAAATATCTTTCCGTTGGTCTATAGCCTGGTGTTGTTTTTCGGATGACCATCAAGACTCTTCTCGGCAATTTCTGCCACTCGCCCTAATTTTATGTATTTAGTTAAGGGGATTAATATCCTTGTTATATATTTTTAAAACTTATTGTTCTACAACTGATTTTGGCCATGTCGCCCATTAATCCCGTTTCTAGAAGTTTCAGCTTTCGGGATAGATATGAAGGTTTTATATAGCCGAGGATTAATGTGTTAATAAAATCGTGTCACCTCATGGTTTTGAATTCCCTCCTAACCTCACGACGTAATATCTTAATGTGCCATACGCCTTACCGTCTGGCATATACTCTATGTTCGTGAGAATTTTATCCTTCGTACTTAGTGTGCTGTGACGTGATTCCGTTGGTACTGACAATAGCCTGTACTTGGGATTAACTATTTTAGATATACATTTGTGGTGTTATATACAATCGGCTTATGGTTTATCGGTGTTTAATTATTTGAGTGTTGATTTTTCAGCCTTTTATTTGTTTCAGTAATGTTCTAAATTCGTGTTGTTGGCATTTGTATGCAGGCTGTATGAAGTAATATTAAAAGTGATATGAGTAAAAGTTTCGGGAGTTTTGCTTGACAGCGATTGAATCATCTCAATTGACTTGGTTATATTCATGGAAAATCAAACCGAAGCAACCTAAAGGCGATGATAAAGTAACTGAAGCCGAGATGTTAGTTTTAGGTCGATGATATTGCAGGTTATTTATTGGATTCTGTCAAAAAACATCTAGATAGAAACCTTAAGCTGCAGGCTAAATATATCAACTATACTCAACGCAAAGACGAACATTAAACGCAAAAATTTAGCAAAATAAACATTGACCAGAACTAAGTTTTATATTTTTCCTTTTTTTGATAAGAAGGATTAAATTACTTAAAATAATTTTTCACAGATACTATAATCTTTTAACTTGAAAAGAAAGCCCCTATTCCAAACGCTTTCAAGATATCGAAAGCAACAAGCTTCACAGACTCTTTCAGATTACAATCTTATAAAAACATTCAAACATTGCTGTTAGAAGTTAAACAGGTTTATTCTCTATTTAATATTAATCTGAAGATTTTTTTCTCTCGCGTGTCAGACAGTTTGATTCAATTTATATTGATTTTCATGTTTATTTTTAACAAATGAAATTTTTTCTCAATATTTTGAAAATGTAATTTTACATAATAATTTCATTACTTATATTTCGTAGAATACAATGTTTAATATAACTGAATGCATATTCATATGTAAAGTAATGTATGTTAGGGTAGAGAAGATAAATTGTGACAGTTAAGAAAGATAGATAAACCAAAGTCTGTTTTAGATTTCATATTTCATGGTATGCGTACAATTGACTTACTGTTGTTATACTTCCTGTGTCGATGATTCAAAAAACTGTATTTCATCTAATGGTATGGGAACATAGATTAGTCGGTAAAACTGAAAGTAAAACGGCATCAGCACGTGCAAATAAACTGCCACATAAACAAAATCTTAACCTAAAAACATGGGTCATGTTCTTTGAAATCTCCGCCACATTGAAACAATTGTATGAATACTAATAATGACACCTTGTTGAGATATACCTAAGTTGTCAGTTGTAGACAACCGCTTCCTGAGATCAATAGTTAAAAATTGCTTCCAACAAATGAAGCCACTGTATTTTCAGCAGCGTGGATTGGTGCTACAGTCTCGCCAAAAAGTACCACTTTTAAATAAGAGAGACCACATCAGTTTTTTTTTTAATATGAATGAAAAAAAATAGATGAATGTGTCATTATAAGGAAGTATCGAACTTAGAATACGTCCTACACAATATTAATTTATATATATATATATATAGTCATCCACAGACAGATCTCTTTCGCTGTATCACAGTTCATCAATACGGTTAGACATCTTATTGCTTTTAACCCAGGATTGAAACCCTACCGAATAGGCGTCAGTCAGCAATTCTGCTTCTGAGCTATGGGCGCTCGGTAGAAGGGGGCAAACCTTTTGCCGTATGATGTATCATACGCTAATATATATATATATATATATATATATATATATATATATATATATAGAGAGAGAGAGAGAGAGAGAGAGAGAGAGAAAGAGATTAAAGTACATTGCGACACGGAAAGTATCTCGTCATCAGGTAATAATATATGAATCCGTCGCTTTTTTAACAGATATAGGTTAAATAATAGGGTAGAGTGAGTTCTCTAACCTTGGATGGCAACCAGTCTACTGGAGAAATATAACTGGAAATTACTGCGGGATAATCTTCTACGCAGTCCGTCATGTCTGTTTTGAGATATGATTGCTTAAGGGTGTATCATGTATAGAACTTAACTGACTGATTGATGTATATACAAGAACAAAGATTCTGAAAGTGCAATAATACTTTGCACTTGTATATAAATATTTTTCACAAAATCAATTTCTAAATTCTTTCAGTTGAGGAAACCCTTCTGCTAAGAGAAGATTTCCTTCTCTCTCTCTCATACCAGGGAAGTTTCCTAACAGAAGTTGGAAAGTGCGACACTGAGATCTGAAGGTGTACTGGAATGGCAAAACATGCATTCCAGAAGCTGAATAGAGTACTGAGAGACAGGAAGATTTTGTTGGTAACAAAGAAGAGCTTACTGGATTGTTATGCGATGTCCTCTATTAATACGGCTATGATTGCTGAACAATCCCATGAGAGATGAATGACTTGAAGCAACCGATGCTGATGATACCATAGTTAGAAATTTAAGCGAAGTCGAGTTGTTGCAGAGAATGTGTCGTTAGCGTTCTAACATTTTGATCTACATCAAACTCCCTTCGAGCTAGACCGCAAACTGCAGACGCTAAGTAGAATCTATCAAACAAACAAATAGTTACACAACCTCCATCCTCGTCACTTTTATAGATATGACTATACATGTTTTGTTGAATATCGAAAACATGGAAATTTTTCCCAGCATTCTTATGTTTCTGTTCGGTGGTAAAAATTATTCATTGTTTCAAGAGTTTTCAATCACTTTTTTAGCCATTTTCAAGGAGGTTGGATTTGGGTGTTGTTCAATTCTGATCATGTTTGATGGTAAAAAATCTGGATTTGCGGTGTTAAGAAGCGAGAGCGTTTATTCCGAAATTTGTATGTTTAGTGCGGATGGAAAATCAATTGAGCGCCTTTCTATTGTTAAAAAAATCTTTCAACACCGCAATAGCAATGTTGATCTAGGTGAAGGTAATAGTGTGGTATACAGATGGTCTTTCTCACAGTGAAATACTTACGGTAAGTTGATTTATATAAAACTTTGTGATTTCGATGAGAATTTTCTTTAAGAAATCTTACCAATCGTGGGTGACTAGATGATTTATATTATCCCATTATCTAATGTGTGCCATTTTCGACGTCTACTCATGTATGTACGATTCAGTTATTTTATATATATAGTCATCCGTAGACATATCTCTTTCGCTGTATCATAGATCATCATAAATATGTTTATCCACTAAAAATTAGATCTGAATAAAGAAAGGTTGGATAAAGACACACAAATACGCACACGCACGCACACACACACACACCAACACACACACACACTATAATAATATGATTAATCATCCATATTCGACGATGCCTCTCTAGAAGTGTGTTTAGCCAACCCTATTTGCAGATCTAAATGAAAAGAGAAGGTCTGTGTTTGAGAAACTACAAAATTAAAAAAAAATTCAAGCTTCTGTTTACTGGTAATGAGATGCTAATCTATAGTTTGCAAACACTCCTGTCATTCGGTAGCTTAGACCAGAAGAAAAAAATTCTTCGTTTCACCTATGTTCCTGCTTTGTTATAATATTTTCCTTTCGGGTTTATTAATTTTTTTTCAACAGTTTCTAAAATAGTTTAACTCTGAAGAAAGGACATTATTTTCCTCTGCATGACTAGTCATTTTAACTTATACGAACTATATATATAATATTTACGTTTCTACATTTTTTTCGGGGTGTTAACAATCCAGTAGGAAATAAATAAGCCTACGAAGGGCGGAAGATCTCCTAAGGAGCCAAAGACCAGCTAACTAGAGGCGGTGTCTCAATATATCACCGTAGAGAAGGCATCGGGATAGCACTCTACTATCTACCCACCGTCCACCATGGCTTTTCACAATATATATATATATATAAAACCCAACAGCGTGATGAGGTTTGCTTCCAAAGGAAGCAAAGGTGTCACCAGACTGTCATCCGTCGATTCTTAGAACCAACGTCAAAAAGGGCACATTCTATTCCAAATTTGTCCCTTGCTCGGAAAGGAACGATATGAGCAACAGGTTTCTCTAGACTGTTATCCTGCCACTGTGCGTAACAAAGAAAGGTTTACCTTTGGGACAGGGAATGTTAGGACGCTCAACAACTGTATATAACTAGAGCATACCAAGCATGAGTTCGACAGAGTGATAATCAATATTCTGAGAATATGCGAAACCAGATCAATAACAATGGAGACCTCAGCAGTGACACCCACAGGATAATTTACTCAGGAGGCAAAATCAAAGAAAAAAGAGTTGGCTTAATAATAGAAAAAAGTATGACGTAATGGCTTCTGCTATACTGCCAGCTTTCGGAGAGAGTCTTCTTGTTTAAACTGAGCGGAGAGCACTTCAACATATCTATTATATTAGTTCATGCATCACCAACTCAAAGCACTGAGAAAGAAATACAATCATTTTACTCCATATTGGAAAATGCCAAAGATCAGTGCAAAAGCCAAGAAATTAGGATCATATTGGCTGACTTGAATTCCAAGGTAGGTAAAGAGAAGAAAGATGACACAACCGGCAAATTTGAACTAGGAGTTCGCAACGAATGAGGAGAAAAATGGGTCCAATGGTGCACAGATAATGACCAGGTAATAACAAAACACCCACTTCGTCTATGGACATGGAGAAGCCCAGGATGCGACTCGAAAAACCAAATAGACTACATAATCATAAACAGGATATTCCAAAACGCACTTCTTCAATGCAAAACCTATCCAGGCGCCGACTGCGGAAGCGACCATGTCACAGTCATCTGCAAACTATGCATAAAACTGCAGGGAATGAAGAAGACTTACACAGCACCAAGACTGGAATACAACACGCACGTGAATGACCTCAACCTGCCGAAAAAATACACTAACAGCGTGAAAAAAAATACGAATAACAAACTGGAAAATGACATTCGAAATGGGGCTCACTAAAGGAAGCGATAGTGACATCAACAAACAGCGTTACCCATAAGGAAACCAGACGCAGAAGAAACAAAGAGTGGATGAATAAAAAGATCATCAACATGATGCAAAGAAGAGAAAAATGACGCAAGACATGGAAGGGAATACAGAAAACTACCCAAGAAAGTAAGGAACTAATGCAGACAGGCTAAAGAGGAATAGATCAATGACAAATGCCCAGAGGTAGATTGACTGAGCAGGACCATAAAAAGCAGAGATGCATCAAAATATAAGAGAACTGACAGGACAAAAACCTGCTCAACAGGATGAATAAAGTCAATAGATGGGACGATAATATTGGAAAAAAAGGAAATACTCCAGCGATGAGATCAGGACGAACCAGAAATATTAAAGTCCGAATTAGAAGCTGGACAGAAATAAAGCAGCTGATCTAGACGGCATTGTAATAGAGCTGCTGATAGCCCTGGAAGAATTCAGCATAGAGACAATTACAGAAATAATAAGCATAATTGATAGTAATAGACGACCTATGCAAGTAGATTTTCATAGCACTACCTAAGAAGCCAGGTGCAAACGAGTGCAAACTACACTGAACTATCAACTTAATGAGTCAAATTAAAAAACTGGTTGTGAAGATCCTGATGAGCGAGTAGCAGAATCAGGCAAGAGATAGGACAGGAACATTCAGGGTTCGTCAAGGAAAATGGAACAAGGAACGCCATATTTATGATTAGGATGTTCTCAAAAAAAAATGAGGAATGACTTTTACCTATGTCTTATAGATTAGGCGCAGACATTTGACAAAATACGCCACAAAGAATTGGACATGCTTAGCAGGCTCGACATTTTTGGGAAAGACATCAGAGTAATTAAGAATTACTAATGGCAGAAAACTGTCTGCATGCGGACAGGTAAGGAGTTCAGCAGATAGACAAAAATAGAAAACCATGTGTCTTTTAACCGGGTCTGTTCAACTTGTACAGTTAGAATATTTTGAGGACCCTAGATACTATGCCAAGATTTGTAATCTGAGGTCATAATTTGAACAGCATATGATACGCACATGATACAGTGCCGATAGCGGACACGGAAAGGAAACTACAGGACCTACTACAGAAGGTAGCTGAAGAGTGACAAAAATGACTCCAAATAAACTGCAAGAAAACCGAATGCATAGTAATCAGCAGGAGGAGCATACCAAAATGCCAAATAAATGTAGAGGATACTAGAATCAAGAAGATACATAACTCAAAATACCTAAGATGCGTTCTAAAAGAAGATTGAACAGTACAACAAAGAGATCTGAAGGCGAATTGACATGGTGAAGGACGCATTCCAGAAGCTGAGTAAAGTACTAAGACACAGGAAACTATTACTAGTAATAAAGTGGAGAGTACTAGATTGCTATGCGATGTAATTTCTTTAATATGTCAATGAATATTGGACAATATCATCGAAGATGAAGGAAACATTAAAGACGTGGAAATGTGGTTCTACAGTAGGATGCTGCGCATATCATCGACAACGCATGTGAGCAATGATGAAGTGTTGGAAAGAATTGCAAAGGAAAAAAAAATTAATATTGAGCATCAGGAAGAGACAAAGAAATACCTGGGACATGCAATGAAGAAGGAGGTCTTGGAGAATCTGATACTAACAGGCCAGATAGAGGAAAAAAGAAACAAAGGAAAGCAGCGGATAACATATTTGAAAGGGCTGAGCAGGTAGATGATAGAACGGGGGTTGCGTGGTTTAACAGAAGAAAGCGAGATAAGAGCCACCAACGATAGGGAGACGTGGAAAGCCATGGTCACCTACATCCTGAAAGGACAGTGCATGGAGAAGAAGTATTGCAGACGCTAGCTGAGGTACACTTGCTTTTTTGAAAACTCAGGCAGCTCTAATGTAGCATATACTGCAAGTATACTGAACGGATCTTTTGAGAACCCATTATCCGGCATGAACAATAACGTAAAGAAGGCCCGGACACTCAAACACCTGCTTACGATAGCTTGTGACTCGACGGCTCGCATATATATATATATATATATATATATATATATATATAAGCGTGGGTTTGTAAGTTCAGTTTATAAAACCATCTATCTACAGAAAAATATGTATCAGATCTTACACTAAACCTTATTCTTTTTTATTTTATGCAATGAAATGTACAAAAGGAAATATTGCACGAAACGTATTGCTGTACATTAAATATACGAAGAAAACAAATATTGCAGATATTCTCATCCTTGACAATTTTCTCACAGCTAACATTTATTTAATATGACATTTCATAAGTTTAATCAATAGTTCTTATAAGACTGACAAGATATATATATATATATATATATATATATATATATATATATATATATATATATATATATATATATATATGAGAAATAGAGACAGATATAACGAGTTTGTCCATCGCTGGGAATTTTCATCAATGATATCATTTCTCGTGTGAAGGTCATTGGACCTTGAATCCTGTAAATGATATGCAATACGTATTGCAGTCAGAGCAAATTAAGTTGTTCTTTATACGACCGAACCTCTTTTGTTAATTCTGTTCAGGTTTAGCAATTTTTTCTGCTAGTCGTTTCACACACTCAACAGGCAACAATATATCCTGTGCTTAAACGATGGGTAGTTGACAAGGGTCTATTTATAATATTCTACTTACTTGTCGCTAACGCGGCCTGCATTAGAGAAACATACTGTGCCGCATTCATTTTATGCAAATTGTTAAATTGCTGGTCAATGATTTCCGTTTACTAGCTGAATGCTTGTCATTGGCCTAACTTTATGCATGAACTTAAGAGTTTAGTACCTTCATGATTCTAACATTTCCATATATTTTCATGAGAATCAACTGTTTTTCACTCATAATATACTGTATTGCTTCTGGCAAGTGACAGTTACATAGCCCATGATGCCAACTTTGGATTATACTAACCTTGAATTTCTATAAACTGCTCTCCCTTATTGGCTTTTCTATATTTTACTTCAAGACAAATCGGACCATAGATTCATATACGTATAAATCTATAAAAACAGAAATAATAATAAACAGAAATCAAAAAATAATAAAAAAACATAATTTTACCAGTAAATCCATCAACGGGAAATTACAGTAATATATTTATAAAAAATCTGTGTATGAATACAGAAACATTTACTGTTGTAAATTGAATTTAAGTTTAAATTAATTTTGTACCTGATGGCATTCTAAAATATACAAAATATGAAATTCAAATGTAAGCAAATTTTAGGTTATAAAGACTTATATATGTTTAAACATGAACTTTTCTAAACATCTAATTTTGGCATTAGTCTCAGGTGAAAATGAAGAAGAAAATTGTCCTGCATTCGGATATTCTTTTATTATGCTTTTTCTAAGCTTTCGTTTCACGTGAACCTTTTTCATAGAGGTTGCAGGGCCATTAACATAAAGACATCTACCATTAAAAATGATATTATCTCGGGTTGACATGAAATATTTCTATATAACGATACAGCCACCGAATAGCAGACGCAGGATGTAAAATTGTAATGCGTTTCTATGACGTCACTTTACATAAGAGACCAAAATGTTAACAGAACCATATGTCTAAATGCAATTAAATGTGTTGTGACTAGACTGAAATGTGATTTTATTGAGTTTGGTTTGTTTTGATGTAATATAAATGGACTCCAATATCTGAGGGATTTTAATGTGAAAATGTGAGTATTATTGTGTTATCAACTTAAATTGTCTAATATTAAATACATGGCTATATGTATCAAAGAAAAGTTGTTTAATTAATCTATGAATAGAAACGTGGCAGGTAAACCTAGAGGAGCGTGTGATTTTAGTAAAAGCAATATATGTAGTGGGTTTATTATTAGTACCAGAGATACAAACACTGAACGGGCATGTAAATCCATTCATTACATTGGTTTCTTCTGGAGGTTTTAGTTGTGCGGTTTTAGGTTTATTAGAAACAATATTGATTGTCAAAACTGGATAGAAAAGAAAGCGTTAAGGTTATTCAGAGAATTAGAAACGGAAGAATACAAAATATTTGTGGACTATATCCTTCCAAAAAAAGAAACGACTTAACGTTCGACGAGGAAATTACATGCCTTACAGAGCTCTTCAGTCTAAAGATTTCACTTTTTCACAAAATATTCGAAATGCCTCAATCTCGTTAGAGACGAAAATGAGGACTAATCGACGTTCGTCGCAATCCTTAACAAACATTGCGAAAACTGTAAATTGCCAGAATTCACTCCGGACAAATTTAAATGTCTTATATTTGTTCAAGGTTTAGTCGCGGCTAAGGACAGCGAAATGCGTAAACGAATGTTTACCAAACTCCAAAATGAACCAGAATTAAAGCTGCAAAAACTATCAGAAAAATGCCAAAAAATGCTTAAGTATTAAAAAAACAGTAAAGATATTTCGAAATCGGGAGTAGCTCATATACGTACATTAAACAAACATTTACGTTTTTCACCTTCTCAAAAGTAAAATAAGAATTTAATGAAAAAATTACGAGACAAAAAACAACTAGTGACAGATATCAAATTGAAAATAAGGCTCACACCATCTGCATGTGAGATATGTGGTGGATTCCACTGGAATAGAGATTTTCGGTTCAAATACAAGAACTGTCTAGCTTGTGGGAAAATGGGACATACAGCAGCTCTATGCAGAAAAAAAGACGCTCGAGTAGGGTAAGAACTACTAGAGTGGACTATGAAGATAAAAATACACAAGGAAATATGTAAAACTTGAAATATTAAATAAAGGATCATACTACAATTAGATTCGGGTTCGGATGTAATGACAATTAACCTACAAACATACAGGAAACTGAATAACTCGACCATGATGCATACACAAAAAATCGCTAAGTTTGACATGACAAAAGAAAACAATTTCGCAGGTGAAATAATCGCGAATCTGAAATTCCATGGAAAAACTAAAAAATTAAACAATGTACGTTATGACAATCATAGAACATTTGTTAGGCACAGACTGGATGCAAAAGTTTGATGCATGGAGTTTACTCATTAGCACACATCTAAGAAAATAGAGTGTGAGCTGTCAAAAACTACGAAATTGAAAGAAGAATTACATAAACAATTTCCAGAAGTAATCTCAAGTGGTTTAGGACGCTGTAACAAATTCGCAGAAAAAATCGAGCTAAAGCAGAATGTTCAGGCAGTTTTCAAAAAAAAAAACGAAACTTACCTTTCGCAACAATAGATAAAATAGACAAAGAGCTAGATAGACTAGAACAAACTGGGATCATTTCCAAAATTCGGTGAATGGGCGGCACCAGTTGTATACGTGAAGAAAAATATAGATAAACCAGAGTTTGCGCAGATTTCCTGACTGGATTAAACAACGCTATAACAGATTCTCATTACCCATTGCCAAGCCCGGAGGGAATATTTACTAAGCTTAACGGTGGTAAGGTATTTTCGAAAACTGATTTAACCAAAGTTTATCTTCAGATTCCAGTTGAAAAAGAAAGTACAAATATATTATGTATAAACACCCACAAAGGACTCTATAAGTTCAACAGATTGTTATTTGGAATAAAGGTAGCTCCGTCAATCTTTCAACATACAATGGATAACATGCTCAAGGGACAGAAATTTGCTACTGATTATTTACACGACATTCCAATCGAAAGCAATAACTTGGGAGGACACGCGACACATATTAAAGAGGTTTTCAAATTTATACAGGATTTTTGGTTTAAAGCAAAAGAAAGAAAATGTGATAATTCCTTCAAAGAAATCAAATACTTAGGCTAGAAAATTCAAGAAAATGGCAGAAAACCAAACCCTGATAGGACATCAATAAGAAGAAATATGCCTGTGCAAACCGTATATATATTAGTAGTTTAGATCCGATAAGACATTACTGGGATCAGTTTCCTACACATACTCAAATTCTGTATTTAATAATATTGTTCGATATATAGATTTTCAGAATATGAGGGAAGAATAACGAAGCTTTCTGTAGTTTATGTTGTAACTGTGTATCAGATATTTATCTGTCTGTCCATTTCTTGTAACTTGTAATTGGACATTCCGTTTCTTGTTCATATGTCAACTTCATCTCTCCAGCTGATTGTGCTGATAATAAAAAATACTTATAAATGACCTCGTGTACAAGTCCACGAAGTTACAGTGGACACAGAAAATTGAGAAGCACTGTTGACGTCGTTAACATGAAACCGTGTTATGCAATATTTGGCATTCAAAAGCTGATTATGAATAGGGAAATAAGACAAAAACTATTGTATTCTTTGATCCACCATTCTTTGATGAGATAACGAAACTAAATATGTGACTTTGTAGCCTCTCTCTCTCTCTCTCTGTCTGCCTCTCATTTACTTTATATATATATATATATATATATATAGAGAGAGAGAGAGAGAGAGAGAGAGAGAGTAGGTGTGTTTCATAATTTTTGACTCGCTGACATTTGAAGATAAAAGAAAATGGAAAATAAACCTGGATTTGGCGTAATAATATTATGTTTTAACTGAACAAATTCCATATTTTGCAAAACATATCTGTATTATATATACCGGAATGTTATTTTAGTTTTCAAGTTTACTTGTATGCATAGGATAGCTACCGAAATAACTATTTTTTAAATTCGATTTTATACTTAAATACGGGTATCCAATAAAAGTAACGTTTGAATTATATATATATATATATATATATATATATATATATATATATATATATATATATAGATAGATAGATAGATAGATAGATAGATAGATACAGAAAATTAATACAGATAACATACTTATAATATGGTGTTTTATTGTATTTCCTAGATTTATGTATAATTATATATACAATATATTGTACTTGATGGTCTTATCATGTAAAGTGATTTCTCTGATTTTACCATTGTTTGTCCTAGAGTAGGGGTGGGTCAGAAAGTTCGAAAGAAAGAAAACGTTCTATACTTCGTTCAACAGGTTTCCATCTTTCAAACTAGTTTTAATCATTGATCCTAGACTGTTCGCTTGTTAGATCTGGCTGAATAGTTTTCTCGCCATTCACTTCATCTATATGAAAGAGGTAATCGTGCCAAGCCGTTTACAAATATAACTCCAGGATTTTTCTTTATGTTTCGAAGCAATTGTGGGTTTTGTGCAAAACTACTTTTAGCACAGCCAATACTACCGTGTGTTTTCTGGCCTCCTGTGCTAAATATAGTATAACTTATTAATAGGTCTATTGAATTCAGCTATCTCTACAAGTACGATGGGTAAATTGTCACCACTTTATATTTTTAATTTCGTGTATGAGTATTGCTTCTTATTCTTTTTGTCGAATGCACAATATATTACGGTCAGTTTATCACCGTCTGTGAGAAAAGGAGCATCGTGAAGGAAATCATTGCGCCAGAAATGTTGAAGCGGCGTGTTGTCTGGATTGGCAGTCACACTAAATGCGCCAGTATAACAGTGCAGATGATTCGGTCAACATCATGGTTTTGCGGTTAATCACTAGTTATGGTGACGTTATATTTCCATTCGTCTTCCCTTGTGGGAAGACGAATGGAAACATAACGTCACCATAACTTAAAATGAAAGCTTATACAAAGTGTCTCAAGGAGGTAGTGCTTTTCTGAGTCAAGAGGTTAACTGCTGGATGACTATTTCTGTCAATAGAACTCTGCAACATGTTACACGAGCAGAAGAACGCAGTCATTGCTCTCAGACAATTTCTCCAACCACATCACCTGTTACATCTGGCCATCTAACTCCGTAGACGGCAACACCCAACATTATTCGTTGACGATAATTAATCCATCACATGCAGTAAACTCCAAGGTTCTTTAATATTTAATCAATCATTATACGATAACAAGATATCACTTTCAGTTTTTGGGCCTAAAAATTAACTTCAAAGGGTTGAACTTAATTTTTGTAATCAACTGCAATTTTGAATTTATCTCACGTGTATTACCATTAAATTCTTGGTCGTTAGACTAGATAACGATTTGAAAATTATTCACATGGGGAAGGCTGTTGAAGATAACCAAGAAAATATTTAGAAGAGATTAGAACTTCATATAACCTAAGTTGTTTCAATAAGAAATAAAAAAAATCGAAACAGTGTAACTTACTTAGAGACTGTGGTGGTGAACAATGAAACTAACTATTCAAATGTCTTATGCCATTTACGATCATCATAACAATCATTAAAATGATCAGTCTGTTCCAAATTGTTTCCAGTAAAGCAAAGGGTTCTGATAAAGAGAGTCTGCCTATCATAATGATAAATGATAGCTGTGAAATTGCGCTATCGTTGATCTCTGAATCTGCCGATAACGCGCTAGTAGAATTAATGGAAAATTAAATCGAAATAAACCAAATATGTTCTGTTTCCAAACTTAGACAAATTTTCCGCTCGGCATAAATGTCAAGAGGCCAATATTCAAAGAAAACATAACACCAGCTTTCACAAAAAACGTATTCTTGTTGAAGATGAAATCATTTATCTGGAATATTTTGGACCGAAAAATCGACAGATCCTAAACCAGTAGATAACGCATTGTATATATAAAGCCCAAAATGCTTCGGAGATAATATAAGAAAATAGACCAGCTGTACAGATTGTTTAGTGATGAATAAAGCAGAACACTCTAAACAAATATCAGGTATCTAATATGGTAAACAAATTAGGAAAACATTTTTCATGCTAAAAGTTTTGGCACTTAAATTAATTGTTTAACATTATGTGTCATATATAAAATTAAGATTAGTTTCCGAATACTGATTTATAGTTAACATATTCTCCAATCTTCTGTTGTTATACTCTCCGGCCATCATCATGTAATAATTTTTAATATTTTAAATCAAACACTCTATGTAATCCGCATATTCTAGTTTAATGTAATCACTTAATAACTCTTAAAGTATTACTGGATAGAAGTCAAGTCAAAGTGAACAAACGTGTTTATTCTTTGGGCCATATGTATTTGGGAAGATTAGTTTATTTACAAGTTCGTTTAATTATCAAGCACAATGTGTACGTGATATATATATATATATATATATATATATATATATATATATATATATATATCATCATCATCCAAGAAGTAACTGAAATGCTAAATATAAAATTGCACACTCGCACAAAATCGGATCAGAAAGATCGAAATATTTGTGCAAAAAATCAGACCAAAGTAAAATTCACAGTCAAGTGTGACAGTGTGAAATTTCATTTTGACGAATATGAACAGGATTGATACCATATTGAAAGAAAAAGAGGAAGACAGATTTTGTGATCCGATTTTAGATTAACTTTCTAACCAATGAATGAAAGTTTTTGCAAAACATAGAGAAAAGTCAACAATCTTACGTGAAAAACTAAATCGCTATAAAATAAAAAAAGACGGCTCAATCAATCAGATGGTAGCAAAAATTAGAAAAGACAGGCTATGAAGTGTCAAAAGAAACTTCAAGCCGGCACGGCCTACAGACAGGCTTCTCACTGACAAACAGTTCAGATTTCGCTGATATGCTAACGACCATTACCGAGTACATATACCGGGCATTTGACAAGAATGGCGAAACCCGAAACGTTGCCTTGGATATCTCCAAAGAGTTCGACAGGTTCTGGCACGCTGGCCTCTTGTGCAAACTGCGGAGCTACGGGATAACTGGACATCTGTTTGACCTCATCCAGTCATTCCTCTCTACCCGCACATTGAAGGTGTTATTAAATGGGCATCTCTCCCAAAACTACCATAGGAACGCGGGCGTCCCTCAAGGTTCTATCCTAGGTCCCACGCTCTTTCTGATCTACATTAATGATCTCCCCGACGCCGTTAGATCCCAAGTTGGCATGTATGCCAATGACACAACAATCTACTCTGGCATCGATCAAAAACCAGGTGAGGGCGACAAAGCGAACCTCGCTGCCGTGCTTGAAAATGACCTCCAATCCGTAGTGGCCTGGGGTAGGAAATGGCTAGTAAATTTCAATGTTTCTAAAACGAAGCTGTTATCAACTAACCACCATAGACAATCGCATCTACCTCCCATTAGCATGGGACCGGCTAGCCTCCCAGAGAGTAAAATACTACGCCACCTTGGCCTTACATTTTCGGCGGACCTCAAATGGAATGACTATATCAAATCCATTGCCAAATCTGCTGCTATGAAAGTCGGCTCTTTGTGCAGGGCCCGGAAGTTTTTCCCACCTGAATCTATTCTGCACATATACAAATTTACCATCCGCCCGTGTATTGAATATTACTGCCATATCTGGTCGGGTGCCCCCGCTGCTCTCCTTGGGCTTCTTGACAAAATACGAAGGAGGATCTGTAACGTGGTTGATACTGACTTGGCAGACCGGCTGCAACCACTCTCTCACCGGCGTGATGTGGCTTCCCTGTGCCTCTTCTACAAGTACTTTCATGGCTTCTGCTCCGATGAACTTAGAGTACTAGTGCCGCCTAAGCACGACTTTACACGAGATACTAGATTAGCAACTAGGTCCCACCCTTTTACAGTTAAACAGATATGATGTAACCGTAAATTCTACTCCAACAGCTTCTTTTCTCGAGCTTCCCGCCTATGGAACTCCCTTCCATAAGTCTGCTTTCCCGACAGCTACAATCTCCAGGTGTTTAAATGTAGGGTCAATAGACACCTCCTATCACCCTAACTCCCAATTATTCTCAGAACACTATCATCTACCCAACCCTCATTCTCGGTATTCTGACCCGCCTATCACCCACCCTCTGACATTCCCTATATTTAACCATTCTCGATATCCCTACCCGCCTATCACCCACCCTCTGACATTTCCTATATTTAATCATCCTTTCTTCACTCTATGTAGCCCCCTGTGCAGTAGTGGCAGTGACATGCCTTGCTCGAGGTGAAACGTTTATAAGAAAAAAAATATATATATAAGTTCCCGTCACACATTCCTTCTCCCTTTTCTTCATCTTCACTATTCTAGAAGACGACAACACTAACAACAACAACAACTGACTACTAAAAATTAAATTCGTTAAGCATTATTTTCCTTTATCGCATCAGCTTTTTTCACCTTCTTGCCGGCAATAAAAAAGGAAAAGAAGACCTTACTATACTTTAATCTTTGCATATATACAATATGATCTACTACTTACAACTACGAACATTTAATTCTTTTAACTTCCTTCTACACTTTCTCTTTGAATATTTACATAGGTAACCATTTCACTTTTTTCAAATTGAAGTTATTTTGTTAATAAAATTCCATATATTAGACAGACAAAACACTTTTGATCTTCCAAACTTCAATCACACATCTGATATTTTAAATTGTGGTGATCTTGGCTGTGTTTGGCACAAGGGCATTTGATTAACTTAGCCGAGGCCTCTACAATATATATATATATATATTTATATATGTGTGTGTGTGTGTGTGTGTGTGTGTGTGTGTGTGTGTGTGCTAACATGGTGCGATGGGTAAAAAGCCGACATATTATGTTTTAAATTTATTGAAGACCCGTTGTTTGCTATTAGTTTTGTCAACTGAACTGTATATTACGAACAATTGAGTAACGTCTGTGAGAAAAAACACAATGATACAATTCCCTGTTTTGCTTGTCAGAGTTTTTGGGTGTCAATATTAGGACACAGTGCAAGGGATGCGTAAAGAGCTATATGTGCTAACAGCAGTTCGGTATGTATATCAATAAGAAAACTCACTCTGATATTACAGATAAGAAAAGAACTGCTGAATATGTTTGTTTGGGCTCCAAACACTAGGTGCCTAACTAAACTGCATTGAAGAGAACGGTCAGGGGATAGTTGATGGAAGATAAAAAAAAAACATGCTAGAAAATTTCAGGAGAAAAATGTTATGCCTGTCAGATAATATCTGCAACCACATCATCTCGTATATCTTGCTTCGCAGCTTTCCAGACTTCGAATCCTTGATTATTATATGCGGGGCTCATTTGGGAAAGAAAGAAACAAAATTCCTTCTCACACCCAATATGAACTGAAAGCGAAAATTATGGCAGCATTCAACTACTTAGACAATTATACAATCCAGAAATGTTAATTTTCGTTCCCAAGGGAAATCGACATATGTAACCCTACTTTACATATGGAAAAAACAGTGTAATTCTTAGTTTAATACAACCGTGCGAAAGAAAAAAATATTAGTGGTGTTGTTGATTTTGCAGTTCATTGTAAATCACGATATGAGCAATGATTAGAAATATTTTAATACTCAGATGCTTGTAAAATTCTGAAAATAGGAAAACTGGCTGGAAATTAAGAAAAAAAAATTCCATTGTTTTTTCCAGAAGTGAATTTTTGGCCAATAGACGAGAAAAAATAAAGATGGTCATAACAAATTGTCAGAAACTTTTGAAGGGGTTAGAAGGTCAGGACTGGACTATGAGAATAGAAATAAATTACAAATCTCATTGGAGTTAAAATTTCCAAGCTAAAGTCTGGATTTGCTGACTTAATCAGTTGAATTAGGAAGAAGAGGACGCAGAGAAAATTACGTCAGATGAGCTTTTGTTGCCTCATTCGTTGAACCATAACTCCACCTTGAAATGTATAGGTGGAAATAATCTCAGTGGTCAAAGATTTGATTTGCATAGATACTTAGCATCCGTCATTCATCCCCAAGAGAATTGGAGCAAGTATAAAAATCGGGATCCTGAGTAAAAAAATCAGTTGAAGAAGTAGTTAGAGTCAGTTGCAGTTGAGATATAACGACTGAGAGAAAATTGTTCCCAACTGGGGGTCACGACCAAGAAGACTGGTCGCCTTCCATAGAGCTCCGTGAGAAAAGTCTCCCGCCGATCAACTTGAAAGCGGTAAAGTCGAATAATACGTCTACAATAGAGTCCTAGCTAATGGTGTATAAAAAAGGAATGCGCTAAGAAAGAGAAACTAGCTGAAAAGAGATTTTGTATTGCCGAGCGAAGGAGATTCTACTATCATCACCGGATCGCTCCACTTCGGCTATTTCCGTAAGGCTTTGATAAAGAGCCCTGAAAGAACCTTTTACTTTTAAGTAATTGGGAAAATTAAAAGCTCTGATTATTCTAAACGAATCTTTAGTTCCGTTGTGAACATTGAAATCGGCGATTGTACATTCTGCTTTTATTGTTAATTATATATTGTTACAACCACAAACCTACACCATCTAATATACACGGTCAGGAACATTTTCCACTGGATTTAATTTTACATCTCTAAATCCACACAACTAGGGATGCTACCATGGATGTATTCACACCTGATTACTCCCTAAAAATATTCCGTTTCCACACTTGCATTCTTTCTTATTATCCTTAACAGACAAAACCGTCGAGTTCATCAAGCGACTAAGATGGAAAACATACTTTTACCTCCAATCGACTGATAAGTCCACCTCGCCATATGAAACTTATAACCTTAAATTCGCCTAAAACTCCTCTTAGTAATAAAAATTTAGAAGCCTTCGAATCTGATATGTTCGATTTAATTAGAAAAATCCATTTCAATAAATTATGCAATAACTTCCAGCGTAACAAAGATATTAAAAATATAAATAAATCTAATACAATTTGGGTCAAAGCCGACAAATCTCATAACATTTATAAAATCAACCCGTCAGAATACAACAAATTAATGAGAGACATTGTTACCAAATCCTACAAATTGGATACGTCTAATACTCTGTTTAATTTAGATAATGAAACCTCCACATATGCTAGAAAACTGAAAGTCGAAGATAGAATGGGAAAAATTGAATTGAAAAATGCATACATTTTACTAAAAGACCACAAACAGGACTTTGCTAGTACCAAACCAACTAGATTAATTAACCCCACTAAATCCGAATCAGGTATAGTCTCTAAGCGTATTATCCAAGATATAGTCTCACAAGTACAAACCTCATTGAAAATTAACCTATGGAAGAACTCAGATGAGGCTATTCAATGGTTTAAACAACTAGGTCATAAGGACAAGGCCACATTTATTCAATTCGACATCAGAGACTTCTACTCTTCAATCTCCGAGTAATTTTTAATAGATAGCATCAATTTTGCTAAGAACTATGTCACCATCACTGAGGATCAAGTAAATATCATTATGGCCTGTAGGATAAATATTTTGGTCCACAATTCCTCCATTTGGATTAAAAAGGGACGCCGGAACTGGTAGGTTTATATATATTAGAAATTATAGGTAGATTTTGGAACCTAGAACTAGTCGGATTGTATAGAGATGACGGCTTAGCATTCATTAATAGCACCGGTCCAAAAGTGCTAAAAAAACAAAAACAACTAACCAACGCCTTTAAACACAGGTTTTAAATTAGATATCCAGACCAACCGTAAAGTAGTTAATTTTCTAGACATCACCTTCGAAATCTCTAGTAACAGTTTTAGACCCTTTCAAAAACCCATCCAAACGCCTTTATACATCAATTTTAACTTCAACCATCCCTCACAAGTATTAAGGCAAATTCCTAATTCCATTAATGCCAGAATCAATAGACTATCCTCCAACCAAAAAATTTTTGACACACACAAGATAACTTATAACGAGGCTTTGCATAGGAGGGGATTTCAAAAGCCGCTTTATTATAATGAATCCTTGAAACATAGTAGTACAAATAAGACCAACAGAAGAAAGAAAGCAATTTGGTTCAACCCTCCATTTTGCAGACTATGTAATATTAATATAGGTAAATACTTTTTAAAACTCGTAGATAAACATTTCAGCATTTCTAGTCCCTTTCATAGAATATTTAGTAGAAAAACACTAAAAATCAGCTATTCTTGCACTAGAAATATAGAAAATATTATCAATTCCCACAATAGGAAAACCTTAGCTAGATGTAAAAACTAAACTAATAACTGGAAACCTACTACCACTAATCAAGCCAGCTCCAGAGGAACAACCACCAGCCGAGCCAGCCTCAGCCCCACAACTCCCAACCGAAACAACCCTGAGGTTGCCAGAAATTCACCAGACATCAATAATACAACTGTACAGTGCGATAACACTATAAAATGCAATTGTAGGATTAAAAATGATTGTCCTATGGGTGGTGAGTGTATGACGGAGTGGGTGGTATATCAGGTCATAATATACCCTAAAGAAAACATAAAGTTAATAAAATACTACATTGGTATTTCGGCAGGGGTTTGGAAACAACGACTATATAATCACACGCACTCATTTTCCAACACTGAACTGAAACACCAAACAGCCCTGTCGAAGTATCTCTGGTATTTGGAAGACCATAACCTAACCTCCATTATTAAATGGAGCATAGTTAAAAATCATGCACACCCACGAATTTCAGAGAGTGCTGAAAGTTATGTCTGAATGAGAAAATAACCATCATCAGACACAAAAACCAGTTGGATCTGTTGAACCTGAGGAAGGAGCTGGTGTTTAAATGTAGACACAGGAGCCGGTTCAAGTTATGTTAATCTTTTAGCGCCCCCTTTCATTATTGCTTAAATGTAAACCATTGTGATATATGCTAAAACGTTTTTTTTTTTATGCATTGGTTACATATTTGTTTTTGCTGGTACTTGAGTGCGTACATATATGTGTGCGCGTTCGTAGGTGCATATATGTATCTGCGTACGTGGGCATATATGAGCATACGCATGTGTGTATGAAGGAAATTATGCACGCATTTACGTGTGTATATGAGGGGTGGGTGTGCAAAGATAGGTTCCTCTTAGTGCTAAATGTATACGTCATAATCATTTTTGTTTAAATCAAAGTGTAAAATTTTATCTCCATCTCTTTCTCTCTCTCTCTCTCTCTCTCTCTCTCTCTGCCTTTCTCGAGAGCTTTCTCTTCACTGAAATCTCTTTCTTGTATTAACAATAACTACAACATTGAAGTTTTAGTCAAATTTAAATGAATTTCTTTTTTTAAAACTTTGTTTAAAGCTATAATTTCTGAATAAGTTCCGAAATTATTCTAAACATAAAGGGCTTGTAGTAAAAATTACTCGCAATACTTTTCTGGGGAAAAATTTTTCTGTCGAAAAGTATCACAAACAATACATTTTTGAAGGAAAATTATTACCAGCAATACATTTCTGATGATAATTAATTCCAGCCATACATCACTGTTAACTATTACAGATAATACATTTTTAGAGAACAAATATTACGAGCACTATATTTTAAACGATTATTATATTTGTTGTACTGTTAACCAAATAATTGATAATATGTAACCTTATTTATATTTTTTAATTTTTATTTCTTTAATTCTTTAGACTTAAGAATTAAGTTTAAATAGATAAATTTAAATAAAATAATTTGCTTTCTTTTAAATCAAAGTGTAAAATTTTACCTCTATCTCTCTCTCTCTCTCTCTCTCTCTCTCTCTGCCTCTCTCTAGAGTTCTCTCTTCACTGAAAAAATCCAAGAAAACTTGAAAGTGATGATTTGAACTAGTTTCGAATGTGATTGAAACATAAAGGGCTTTGTGAGAAAATTACCTGTAATATATTTCTGTGTAAAATCTTGCATTCTTTGTCGATCTCTTTCTTGTATTAACAAAGACTACAAAATTGATTTTTTAGTCAAATTTAAATGGATTTGTTTTTTAAACTTTGTTTAAAGCTATAATTTCTGAATAAGTTCCGAAATTATTCTAAACATAAAGGGCTGGTAGTACAAATTACTCGCAATACATTTCCGGAAAAAAAATTTTTCTGTCGAAAAATATTACAAACAATACATTTTGAAGGAAAATTATTACCAGCAATACATTTCTGATGATAATTAATTCCAGCCATACATCACTGTTAAATATTAACGATAATACACTTTTAGAGAAAAGATATAGCGAGCACTATATTTTAAACGAGAAAACCTTAATATTAATACATTTGTAAAAAGGGAAAACATACGAGTTAAAACAAATAAATCTAAATAGAATATTGAGGTTCCTTTAAACTAAAGATGTAAAGCTCTATTTCTCCCCACCCCTATTTCCTTTCCTTTCTTCTCTTTTCTCTATCACTCCCTCTTTCTCGTCTGACCCGCCCGCTTCCCTCGAACTTTCGTCAACACTGACAAATGATTATGGAGGAATCTCTGTGGGTTCGATGAACGGATGGATTGTTCTTATTTTCTTTTTTAGAGTAGCGACAGTTATATTATTATCATCTTATATGTTTTTATTTTGTTCTTTATTTTTATTCGCCGGACTAGGTCGCTGTGAATCCCATTCACGTAGAATCCTTCATTGAATAAAGACGGAAGCTGAAGATGTCTCGCCTGAAATAGGCCTATACTTCCGAATTACCATGAAATAACGCGTCTATCTTAATTTTTCTTATATTTGCTCTATATGTATTTATATGCATATATGTTTAGAGCTCTCGTAAAGAGTTATCCTACGATTATATGTAAAGGATACTCCTTTGGATTCTTCTATGTGCACAGAGCATGTTAATATATATATATATATATATATATATATATATATATATATATATATATAAATTATTCATTCATTTTTTTTTTGTTGCCTTGTTTATTTTATCAACACAATGGTACACGCGTGTCTGGTCTGGTCTGGTAGAGAGACGGCTACCGGGTTTCAACGTGTCTTTTCTTAAATCAAAGAACACAGCGTGAGCAGGGAAGTTCACTGTTTTAATAGACGTCTTGAGGACCAGCTGCTGTGATGAGGCCTTCATCAAGATTAGCGACTCGTGGGCGTCGTCGTAATTTGTGCCGTTTTGACTGCATAAACCCGACTCAGGTTCCGGTCATCATCGTAACTGACCTCTGACAATCAGCCGGGCAAGTGTTTTACATATATGAAGAAATGTTAATATAAAAATATATGTAATGAATGAACTCTGATATTAGTAAAATAATGAGAATCCTAAGAATAGAGAATGTTTGAAGCTACATTTATAGAGATTATGATAAAAAAATTCAGGAAAGCATTCAGTAGGTTGTAGTAGAAAAACTGGATTTGATTGAGGGGATTGAGGGGAAACGCTATCTGAGTAAAGTTATCTTGAATAAACAAATAAATATGGAAGATTTGCTCCAATATATATATATATATATATATATATATATATATATATATATATATATATATACAAATCATCCGCTGTATTACAGCTCATTATTGCGGCTAGATCAAACGGCCCGCTTCATGCCGTAACCAAAATCCGACTATATTACCAGCAGCCGAAGATTCACTCACCAAGACATTGGCGAACGTTAGTGAAAAGTGAATCTTCAACATATCCCGGTCTTACACCCTTTCAATCTTTATGCATTTGCTGAAAGGGTTTTCTGTCCGTATGCATGCAGTTGGTTGTCAGTAAATGTTCTCGACTACTCTACGTTCTTTCTCAAATATGACAAAGTTGCGAAGTGTCGCTAGCAGGTTTTTGTTCCGTACTTTGTCATATACCTTTGCATAATAGATCAAACACAGATCCACGCACTTCTACATATATTTTGACTTTTCTGATTACACTCTCAGCATAAATACCACGTGCCTTTTTTCAGTATGCTTGACGGAATGTCACTGTTCTTGTCCTATTTCTAGCCTGATTTTTTTGAAGCTGTGATTATCAGAATTCTCATGATGAGTTTTGTTATGTGACTCATAAAGCCGATTATTCGATAGAGTTCACATTCACTTGCCCGTGACTTTTTACGCAGTGCACTGAAAATCGGTCTTCTTTGATTTTGAAACTGTTCATAATGTTTACAAGACATGGATATGAGATGAAATCTTTTGGCATGGAGTTCTATCTAAAATTTTATGTCAGCAACAAATTTTGCTCTGCTTTTCGAGCTTCTCAGGATCAAGTCAAATGTTTTCATCAGGAATACTTGTGGTAGGGAAGACATGCTGGGTTGGTGTATTAGAATTGCTAGTTTAAACAACATGAAAGTGTAAACTGGCTGAACGTTGAGTCAGGACTTCTGTCTAGCCACTCATAGATAAAAAAGGAGTTACTTTTCCATCACTATATATATATATATATATATGTGTGTGTGTGAATGTATATATTTGGGTAGTATTCTTCAATTTAAATGTGTTTCTTTAAAAAACGACCGAAAAGGAAGATTTTATTATTTTTCATTTAGTTTTCCAGTAATCTTACATATTTCTTTTTTACTGAATATAAGATATAATGTAAAGATGTTCCATCATTTTCGAATTTCTGAGTGTTTTTAGCCACTTCACAGGCCATTTCAAATGATGTCATTTCTCCAGTGTTGTTATGCCTTCATGTTTGATAGTAATGTATTTTTTCTGTTTTTAGTGATTTTTATTTAAAGAGACATTTTTAAAACAGTCACGTTATACGGGCGGTAGGTATAGTGTGTGTGGCTGTGAATTTTATTTAAAAAAATTCAAATCACAATTTTCAGTTTTAAATAGTGTAAGGTTGAAGTAAAAAAAATCGTTTTATAGTGCTTCTTTTATAGCGTGGTGACTTTGATATTGTGATTTAAACAGTATTTTTGTATTTTCAACCATACTTTTTCTTAAGGTTTCACATAATTTATGGATAATAAATGTTTAGTATTGTATTATTATTACTAGGAGTGATGTAAATAGTCAATTATTCCTGCCAAACAGACCATTGTTCCATGGCTTTAGTAAACAGTGTAGTGTTAAAAAACAAATTACAAGAAAATGGATGTGTTTTGAAGTCTCCTCAGGACATCTGATACAATTGACATTTACTAGATGCGGTTACAATCTAGCTGTGCAAATATTTATAAAATAACAGTTTTTTTTATACTTTAACACGTGAATGAATATGACATTACAACATATCAAACTTCCATTTTGGATAATTTTCACATTCTAATGAACGCTTATGAATTTGTCAATTGAAATCAAGAAGAAAATGTACAGTAATTTTTAGAAACACACTTTTGGGGTTATTTTCGGTTACCACAAATCACACCCCTAAGGATTATTTCAGAAGTACATTGGAACATTGAGAAATGAATTATAAAATCATCTGTCAAAAGTACAGCTAATTTCTACATATTTCAATTATAATAAGCGAAAGATTATACATGAGTATGAATGGATTTGATTTAAAACAACCAGACACAATGTTTGCAATTTATTTAATCTGACATATCTAAAAGAAAGTCTTTTGCCTAAATACACAAATTTTAAACTATATAATTCATCATCTCATCATAACAACATCACCTGGCAATTTAAACGTAGCCTTGTAAACAAACGGAAACAAGAAATACATAAGATATTAAAAAGACCTACCAACTCGAAGCAACATAAACAAATGCTAATTATACTAAAAGAAATTACTAACAAATCAGAATGTAAACATAGGCTAGAAATTTAAAGAAAAATGAATACATTTAAAAAAAAAGTAACTATATAATTCCCGAATAAATTTGAAAGATTAATAATTCTTTTTGATTATGAATTAACTGACAACTAAAAGAAATTACTTACGGTCGGACCTAACTGACATATAGACAAAAATACAATGGATTGCATAAAAAAGTAGAGACTGAGACACTATGCCAAAATATAATTAAGTTCTAAGAACAGATGATAATTACTACATAACGAGAACACCGTGATCTACTTAGGGCAGAACAGAATTCATAAATAACAGAAACAATAAATATATATCGTATCACCCCGATTCATAAATAACAGAAACAATATATATATATCGTATCACCCCGAGCAAGGCGGTAATGCTACTGATGTGCAGGAGCTATACAAGAGTAAAATGATTAAGTAGAAGATGAAGAGTGAAGAGGAAGACTAACCAGTTGGAAAGGAGCAAGAGAAGGATGGGAATACATGTGGGATGACAGTTGTAAAGGTGGAGAGAAAGGAAAGGATATACGGGGGTGGTGAAAGAACTAGAGTCAAGTGGTTAATACATGGGTATTGACATTGCATTTAAATTCCTGGTGGTTGTAGCCGTCAGGAAAGCAAGAATATGGAAGCAAGTTCCCCAGGCGGGAAATTCGAGAGAAGACGCTGCAGGAGTAGAATTGTCGTCTGCATTTTGTTAATCTAACTGTGAATGGGTGGGACCCAGTTGCCAATTTGGTTGCACGAGTAAACACCTATAGCATAGGCACCAGTGATTTAAGTTCGTTGTAATTACTTATAGAACAGACTAAGGGGGGCCACATCTCGTCGGTGGGGAGGTGGCTGTAGTCAAGCCGCCAAGTCAGTACCTATCACATTACTGATTCTTCTTTGGAGCCTGTCGCGAACACTGAGATGAACAGCAGGGGCGCCTGACCATATATAGCAGCAGTATTCCATGCATGGACGAACGGTTGATTTGTATATATGCAGGATGGATTCAGGCGGGAAAAACACCCTGGCCCGACACAGTAACCCAACCTTCTTAGCAGTGGATTTAGCTATAGACTCAATGTAATAGTTCCATTTGAGATCAAAAGAGAATTTAATGCCGAGAAGGCTCAGTGTTTTGCTCTCAGGAGGACTCAATTGGTCCATGCTTATGGGAGGCAGGAGAGGGTGCCTGTGATGACTGATAGACAACAGCTTGGCCTTAGTCACATTGAAACTGACAAGCTAATTCTTGTCCCAATTCACCACAGAGTGTAGATCCCGTTCAAGGTCAGCAGCAAGATTATATTTGTCCGCCACGACGGGTTTCTTACTGATGCGGGAGTAAATTGTGGTGTCATCTGCGTAGATGCCTACTTGGCTCTTGATCTCATCTGGGAGGTCATTTATGAAAATATAGACGAGCGTCGGGCCCAGGTTAGAGCCCTGAAGAACACCAGCGTTTGTGCTGTAGGATGTAGAGGCATGCCCATTCAAAACGACCTTCATTTTGCGGTTATTTAAAAAAGATTAGATTAGACCAAGTAAGCGTCCGGTAACACCGTAACCTAGTAGCTTTCATAAAAGGCCAGTGTGCCAAACCCTGTCAAAAGCATTGGAGATGTCCGGAGCAACAGCACTAGCCTCGCCTGACTCGTCAAGGGCCTGAAGCATGTACTCTGTAACGGTTGTTAGCATGTCGGCCGTGGACCTGGCAAAGCGGAAGCCATAGTGCCTGTCAGAGTAGAGTGTGTGGGCAGTAAGTTGTTGAACTATTTCAGCATTACTTAATGCCTCGAATACTTTCTCGAAAATTGGTAGAAGGCTGGTAAGTCTAAACTTATAAATACTTCACGAAAGTTTACTGGAAAAGAATTACGCAGCCTTCAAGAAATAGTAATTAAGAAAGCTGGTAAAGCTAACAGCTTTGTTGCTTTAAACGAGTCTGACGACAACTCAAAAACAGAAGAATTAATGGAGGATCACACGAAATTAAAAAAAGTCATCAATAACCCTATCCCTAAGGTAAAAGCAAACATTAATATATCAATCCCAGCTAATGATACGGAGGAAGACAATATAATACCTACGAAAATACTCAAGGATTGTAAACGAGGATACATTTTTGTTTCTATCAAAATGCACAAGCTTAACATTTACCTCTCCCTATTATATTGGAAATATCCTCTTCTATATACCAATTTCCTAAAACAATTAACCAGTTAATTTTCACAATATATATCTAAAACATTGAGCAGTACATCATCTCTTAAAATTATACAAATATTAAAAACAGGAAAACCCTATAATAGAAGCCAAAGTATCAGTGGATGTTGAAAATATGTTCACTAACATTGTTTTAGAGAAACTATTGACATTATTATAAATAAAAAAAGTATATATGATCATAATTGTGCCCCAACTGAAAATTAAACCTAAAATACTAAAAGTATACTTTTAAACTCTACCACCAAATCCCCATTTTATGATCACAGAAATAATATATACGTGCAACGAGTTGGTGTTCATATGGGCTCAATTCAGAGTCCAAAATTCAGCAACTTCTTTATGATCAATTTAGAAAAAAGATATATTTAGCATAATAAATACCCTCCGTCTACGTACGATATGTTGATCATATTCTTATATTAGTTAGAAATATAGAAGAAATAATAGATCACTAAAAAAGAACTTGCAATAGAACCCTGTCCTCAAGTTAACATACGAACTTAACAAAGATAATAAAATCTGTTTCATTCACATTTAAAAGGACACAAACAGTAACATATTTACTACATCCCCCATATTAAAAAAAACAACCTGCAGAAAACCTTGCACTCTAAACTATGGGATTGAATGCCCCAACAAAATAGTACTTATACACAATTTAGCTAACCAAGCACATATCGATATTTTACTCTGAACTAAAAAATATTAAGCCGGCTCTCATTGATAATGATTTTCCAAACCATATTTTAAATGAACAAATTAGACGATATTTAAAAACTTCAACACACACCCATCAAAATATGGTACATCCCCCAATATCCTAAACAAATGAAACAATTTTATTGCAACCAGATGCACGATAACTACAATCAAGATAAAAAATCATAAAAAATCTCATTTGTCGATCTTAAATTAAAATTAATAACATATTACAAAAAATATAATACTATTAATTCAACTATTAGTACTAACTTCTTTCCCAAACTGATATGTTAAATAAAAACCCACATTATACATCAATTCATTAATGTCTTTTAGAGAATGTATCTCCCACAGAAAACAAATTTATATGTTGGATTTACAACAACTACATTAACAGATGTCTTACATTACACGTTATCTGATCATTCGTCCATTTTTAGACAATTATAACATTATTCCTGTTCACATTCACAATGTAAAAAATATTGATCAATAACGCAACTATCTTATATCAAGAAAACAACAAATTCAAACTACAGATCTTAAAGGCAATGTTCAATAGAAACTTAAGCCGTCAATTTGTAGAATCCGCTATGAATACTGTAGTAATGTTCTAAAATATTTTTTAACACGTGCATGACCATGAAATAACAGGATAAAATAAAATAAAAAATCCATTTTCAATAGTTTTCTCGTTTTAATGAACGCTAAGCAATTTGTCAAGCGTCATATATAAAGCAAGAAGAATATTTACAGTAGTTCTTAGCAACACAGCTTTGCAGACATTTTTGATACTACAACTTACACCCATACAGATGGTCTCGGAAGAAGATTGAAAGTACTTGGGAACATTGAAATATGAATAATAAAATCATCTGTCAAGTTACAGCTCATTTTTTATATATTTAAATTATAATGCGCGAATGTTTATACGTGAGTATGAACGGATTTTATTAAAATAAGCAGAAATAATGTTTGCAGTTTATGTAATCTGATATGTCAAAAAGAAAATGTGCTGAATAATTAAACAAATGTAAGTGGAATCTATGGATCGTAATCCGACAAAATAGTAAAGTAAGACAAAGATCTTACTCAGTCTAACATATTTCCTTTTTATTAAATATCGTCAAAGCTCAAGAAAAAAGTCAGAGGCAGAATACTGCTATGTTATGATTCTGGATTAAATCTTCATTTGCTGTAATGTGTAAACAGACACAGTTTTCACTATATACCTCCACATACAAACTATTCCACCCGCATACATTCAAAATAGTTATCTAATGCTTCATTACACATGACATATCGAACCTAAACGAATCAAACACAGGTCATAACATGCAAGTATATTCTCGTATATTGTTTGAAAATTTTCATTGTTGCCTCGATCTCTGAAGAAGAAATATGAAAAAAGTTAGATTTCTTACTTAGTTCTTTACTATATTCAACTCTCTCTCTCTCTCTCTCTCTCTCTCTCTCTATATATATATATATATATATATATATATATAGCCGGAGCTAAATATGTAGTTTCTTGTGTAATTTTATATGCCGATATATACGAAAATGTTTGTTGTGAAATTTGAAGTCATTTCAGATAAAGAATAAGTTTCGAATATCTTCGATCCACTCTAGCCAAAAACCACAATCGTTTATGTCGCTTAATAATTTTAATACCTCTGTTAGTCCTTTGGGCAGTATTTTACAAATTGATTCACTGCATTATATTTTTCAAAAATGTCTAGAATATTGAAATCTTTCATTTTTCGCTGAAAATCATCTGCCTAATAAATAGCGCAGAGGCTCACATTGAACCGTACCAAAATAAAATTGCGGTAAATATAGGAACTCTCTCCTAAATCTATTAACATATATTTTTCAAAAGTCCGTGTCATCCAACTATTGCAGCGTTGAAGCCTTCATCAAAATAAACTCTGACATTTTTGCCTCCTATGAAACTAACTATGATTCCTTTATTCCTTCCTCTAATTTATATATCCCTAGTTACATTCACCTGTTTATGAATGACTCCAGTATCCACATGCATGTGGTACGACGTTAAAATAGTTAAAATGAAAATATTAAGAGATAGCTATTGATATACCGTTGTAATAAAAAAATGTATCTAATTAGAAAAAAAGTAAAATTAATGGGGTCGAGTTCGGGATAAATTCGTATTAATCTTCTAGAATAATTGCAGAAAATATTTAAATATGGATCCCCCTAAAACACATTTTTAAAAGTTGTCAAATATTCGGACAGGCAACAGTTAATAATATCAGTTGGGGTCAAGTATACATGAAGTATGAATCGGAATACGACAGAATGGTTTGATAATGTACAAATAGAAATCGTGTATCAATCTAACAAATTTCAAAGAAAGACATCCTGGCATTTTTACTTTAGTGTTGTGTGCTTTTCACTGGTAAGTCATGTTTTATATGCCTTTGAATCTTTTTTTAAATATCGTTTATATAATTTGTGGTGTTCCGAATTTAATAATATATTATGGTGAATTATGAATAATTGTTGTTTTGGTTATGATACTAATATATATGGGATATATATAGACAAAAATAATGAAAAATCAAAACTAACCAAAAACAATGCATATGTTTATCTTATTTATCATTTAAGACGACCGATGCGTTCTCGATTAAATCATCATATGATTATTTTGAAAGCAATACTAAACGCTTGCAACATAGCTAAAACGACATTGCTTTGATCAGATATCAATATAACGATTATAAACAACTATGTTCATGTAATAAATTCGTTACGCAAGATACTTGCAAAGAACAGGAATGCAGATACATCACTGAAGCTTAAATGCTTTTAACAATTATATTTTTAAATATTAACATAAAAATCAACAACTATTAACGTAAGTTATGAACAGAAACATAACTGGAAATTAGGAACATCTCTGTTTCAGAAAATTCTATAACGTCAAAAAAACACAAAAGCATTTATTTGTTAATTATGATGATTTATTAAAGTTCAAACGCTTTAAAATGTCTTCCAGTCACGGTCTATTTTCAGTTATGAAGTTGCTAAGGAAAGAACATATTTAATCATCAAATGTTAGAAAGCAAAATACAAATCATTTTGCACTAAAGTTAAAAAAAAATATTTTAATCTTTTATGTAGAATTCTCCATTTTTTTTAAAGTATGGAATTTCATAAGTGATCTATCATTAAATGTTTACGTGTTTCACGGGTTATTCTCTTTACGAAATGTTCACTCAGATTTCATAAGTTTATCTCAATTCTGGTTAATCAGCCTTAGCGTGTTAGAACATCTCTCTGTCATCACTCATTTCACACGTCAGAAAGATAAGAATTCCGTGATTAAGAAATAGTTGCATTCTAAATATAATGCTTTAATCAAGTAATACTTGTTATAAATCAGCTTAATTTAAATTTAAATATGCTAATTTAAAAAAACGTATCACAAATATATATCATAAATTACAATATTCTGAAAACCGAGAGTTGACTTTGTTTACAAATCTCTCAATATATCAAAAATGGATTAAACCTGATAATTTAGGAAAACTCTAAAAAGTTGGAATTACAATCAATGTAAATTGTATTTTAAATAAACAGAGTAATTTACTTACTGGAAATAGAAAATTTAGTCGTTTAGCTTTCAATAAAGGCTAACATGAGACCTTCAAGAATGATTTTCTATCTTTGAAAATTCGGTTTAAAATATAGGTATAATCCTAGTGTTTATTAAATTTTATATTTTATCAATCATTTTTTCAATATATATATATATATATATATAATTATTTATATGGTGGCACACTTTTTTCTAATTTACCGAACAAGAAGATCAATTGGTCACCGTCTGTGAGCAAAAAGGGGGCCAAAACGAAATATCATTTCGCCAAAAATTTGGAAACAGTATACTAAACTGCTTGGTGTCGATCTTAGAACAGTGCAAATGATTCGGGAAGAGTTTGATTAGTGTAATTGTGATTAAAGCTGTTCCGAGTGATTACTTGGTGATGACCAAAATATGTCTACATTTATCTTCCCTCAGTATCACAGACTTAACATCGACTATCTTGTGAATATAGTGCTTCATTGGGTTAGGAATATGGCCGGTAAAGTACCGTATATCTAGCAAAATATTCAGCCCTATGTCACACAGGAAGGAGAACATAACCGAGGTTCTCTGACAATTTTTCGACTAAGTCAGCCCTTACATCTGGCCTCTTAACTCCCAAGAGTGATCAGCTCACAATGGTTATGCGTAGGCCGCAGTTGAGTGAGAGATGAACAAAAGTTCTTGTAATATCAAAAATGAAGTAAAGCTCTAATTATGACAGCCTTCAATAATTAAAATAAAGAAAATACTCAGTGATGCAGAAGATTCCAAAGGCAGTGGTTGAAGACAATAGTCATTTTTTTAAATACATTTACTCGTTATTATGTCAATATAAATATCAACACAAAACCTATGCATTATATATATATATATATATATATATATATATATATAGGCTTTATATATGTGTGTGTGTGTGTGTGTGTGTGTGTGTGTGTGTCTAACAGCTGTCCGTTCTTTTTCATACATACACACACCGACAAACACGCTCATATATATGTATGCGTGTGTGCCTAACGGCTGTCCGTTCGTTCTATATACACACAGAAACAAAGACACACACACACACATACATATATATATATATATATATATATATATATATATATATATATATAAGGATCGATGAACGGGCAGCCTTATAAATGTGGTCATGCGCCATAAATATGCCACGCTTAGTAAACATCTATTATCGAACGGTGGATATAATAATCAGCCAACACAGTTTGAGAGATAAATTTGTCATTGCAGAAACGTTATTTTCGTTCAACGATATGATCATCTTGATTTAAATGCGGATGCAACAACTCTTTCTATAGTTGTTACTACTGCCGACTAGCTGAGTGAGGAGGTAAACCTGACGCTATTTCAGGAATCTTTCACTTCTAATGTGTTTGTGGCGACCAGCTTCAGACAGCCTCAATGTCCTTTCTGCTCCATTTATAACATTTCTAATTGTATTTAAAAATGTTTATACAATGCAGTATTCATCTGAACACTAATCATATTAAACACATTTGAATATATGTTCAGTTTGCTTACTTTAAATAAAGCAAACTTTTTTCATTTTAAAATTTGATCCACTTTCTTGAACGAGATATCAGTCATGATTAACATTTTTGCAAAATGCTTACTACTTGTTCCGTTTTATTGCAACAATTTTGTATTTTTTTGTTTTATCAGATATTACAGACATTGTTCAGTCTGGAATGTTGTTTAACATGAAATTTTCACAACGATAGTAATAAAGTTTCAGTTTGAATTGTTTTACTTGGTATTACCTGAACTGAATCAACCTGGAGTAAAGAATGCACAGGTCGGTAAAAATACTGTATATTCAAAAAACAAAACAAAAAAAATATGATGTTGGCAGTAGCTGTGGAGATTTGATCTATTATTTTTATTTTATAAAATAAGCGAAACTCTATGATCTCAAGGAAATTCACTGAAGTTCTCGAGAGATAAAAATGTACAACTTAAAAAGAAAATGATGTCCATAAACCATTTAAAAATAGTGCATCGGCATGTTTTTAACTTCAGCAATTTATTTACGTTTTTCTGTACATTATTCTTCAAAGTTCTGCAGCAGTTATCATGGGGTTAGCTTCCTTGCTCGATCAACTGATGTCCACTGTGAACAAAAAATATCTATTTTTAATTTACTTTTCTTTGAAAATGTAACAATGAGTTGCAGATTTATTTCTGAAAAAAGGATAACTTTAAGTCATTAACTGGAATATTTTAAGTTGCTATTTTTCTTTTCGCAGGCTTTTTAAATAACAGTTACATGGTTAAGGCAAAAGAAATTGATGAAAATCTATTTTACTGACGATCATTGTTAAGATTTTCTAGAACGTATTTTCTGTAAAATTGAACGTGTGTGTTTACGTATAGCTATGTAGCTGATTATCAATGTTTTAAATCATTTCACCCCTCGAACGGCAAAACTTCCACTGGCGCTCAGAGGGTTACTGTAAAGGTTAAATGAGAAAGAGGAACAAGTTACAGGCGAGTCAGAAATAGAGTAAGAACAAGACGAGTATACATGTGTGTAGATTGATGCCTGAGAGTGTAGTGTAAAGGAATAAAACCATGACACAGCAAGTATACGGAAGAGAATTCCACAGGTGAATGTGCAGGAAAAGAAGCTGAAATTTCAGTTACATTTAATTAGTTTCACAGCAAAAGGGTGGGACCTAGTTGCTAGTCTAGTAGCTCTAGTGAATTCAGGCAGAGTGGGCACAAGGGAGGTGAGCTAGTTAGGTTGGGATGAAATATATTACAGATTCTTCGTTGGATGTTGTCAAGAATCCTGAAATGAATAGCATGGGCGCCCGACCAGATGTGACAGCAGTATTCAATGTACGGGTGGATGGCAGTGTAATATACATGTTATATATATTGTAAGATAGGTTTAGACGAGAAACACTTTTTAGCCCTACAAAAAAAAACATCGTTCCGAGCAGCAGATGTAGTTATGGATTCAATGTAGTCATCCCAATTGAGGTCGGTTGATGGATTTAGACCTAGTAGGTGCAGTGTTTTCCTTTCAGGGTGACTAATCTGTTTCATGCTGATGGTGGGGCAGACGCGGTTGTCTGTGGTGGTTAAATGATAGCAGCTTAGTTTTGGAAGCATTAAAATTTACGAGCCATTTCTTACTCCAGTCCACCTCAACAGCTAAATTTGCTTTGTCAGCTTCGGCAGATTTCTTATCAAGGGGAGAGTAAATTGTAGTGGTGTCTGCATATATGCCTATTTGGGATCTTATTACATCAGGGAGATCGTTGATGAAGATCAGAAAAAGGCGTAGAATCTACAATAGAGACTTGAGGGACACACGTGTTTCTATGATAGTCTCTGGAAGCATAACCATTTAATACTACCTACATTACGCGATTTGAAGGGGAAGACTAGATTAGGTCAAACAATACTTCAGTTATACCATAGCCATGTAGCTTGCGTAGAAGGCCAGCATGCCAGACTTTGTCAAATGCTTTGGAGATATCTAGTCCAACAGCTCGAGCTTCATCGTTCTTATCGAGAGATTGGTATATATATTCACTCTCTGATGCTCTTTAATATTTCAGCAGTAGACCTGGTAAAGCGGAAACTATACTGTTTATCGGAGAAGAGGACATGGGCTGTGAGATGTTGAACCACTTTATCATTATTAATAATCTCGGACACTTTGCCAAAAATGAGTAGAGGACTGATAGGGCGATCGCTAGAGGTGTCTGAGAGTTCTTTAACGTTCCTAAATACAGGAACCACAGAGGATGACTACCAGCAGACAGGGATAGTAATAAGCAGAGCGGTAGTAATTGTAGAGTTTGGATAGGACAGGGGAAATTTCAGGGGCACATTCCTTGAGAACAATGATTGGGATTCCGTCACCTATGCTCGTCTTATGTGGGCAAAGCGTTGAAATTATCTTAAAAGACTAGCAAGGGAGTAATGTGAACGTCACTAAGTTGAGTCCCATTCTAGTTGGAAGGTCGGGTGCGGTTAACGCAGACTGATCAAATATCGAGTTGGTAGAGAATCTTGTGCGATGCTACACGCTGTTTCATTCTTTAATAAACAGCAGCTTAGCATCATTAAAAATCACCTCGCACTGATTACGAGCAGAGGCAAAAAAGGCACCTATTATGGTCAAACGCGTGTCTCCGATAAAGCCGGAAGAAGTTGTGGGTAATATCAGCTGAGCAAGCAAGGAAGAACCAAAGGCAAATGGTGATTAATTCGTAACTTCCTGGCTGGGATGAAAGCATCGATGCCTGCTTTAGCACATGAAGAGATCTCGGACGCATAGTCCGCAACAAGAAGACTAAAAAATTTGTTCCAAGAGACGTCACTCAGGAAAAGGAGGAAAGACTCCCAGTTTGCTCTTTGGTAGCGATCAGAATCGCACTAGTTGTAAATGTATCATTAAAAAGAATGATTTTAGAACCAACATAATACAATTCGTATCTTTCTTCGTCTTTAACACAGGTTGATATCCACAAATACACACAGCATTTTAAATGCTGAATACCATTTCGTAATATATTATTCTGCATTAATTGTATTTGTTAATGCAAGACAGGAACAGTTGGAACTAATAAATCAAACGTCCTCTAGTACCTCATGTATTTATAATGGAGGATAATTTTGACGACCGTAGCAATTGTAGATATTGCAGAATCTTGATGAAGCCATTTTCCCCAGTTGGAATAAAATTTCAGCTACCATTCTGCAGATACTTATATCGACCATAACAAAGGCGAATATATTCACAGTAACGGCCAAGCATTTCACGAATGAGATATCTTATTTGCATTTTCTATTTTTTCATTTTCTTATATATTTCAAAGCTCTATTCAGATATGTAGTTGAGTTTAACAACACCAAGCGTATACAATTTTCTTTATTTTTAGCTGCCTTAAGATTGTTTTAAAATCTTTCTGAGAAAATACAAATTTTATATATTTATATTTTTTCCGATGTATTCTGGGAACGTCGTGTCATATATCTTTACAATGTGTCGATCTTAACGACAGATTATGATAAGTGGTCCTCCAGAACAGGGTATACACATGTTTTAAATATTGAAGAATCTTCGATGTATCACGTCACACATGTGCATCAATTTTCCGAAATGATATTCAAATCTCTTGAAAGTCTGCAAAACTGCCGCTTAATATTCAGCAGATATGGAACAAAGTATTACGCGTGTATTTGTATCTATATCGTACCTGCTGGATATTTTCAGTGAACCTATAATTTTACAACATTTTGCCGAGTCTAAATCTCAGCCAGAGTCGAGACAGCTGTAGTAATTGTATTACTTCACAATATATCCGCAAGCATAGATAATATTTTCAGATTATTTCTAAGTTCATAGAATGCAAAAAAAGTCACTTGGTCAATTCCTTACGTAATAAACCCATGCGCGATCATACCTTGAAAACGACATGATTGACTGGGCATTACGTTGAAACACAAATGCCTGTGAGCTGGTGATTGCAAAAGGAATACATCAGCCTCCATAGTGTACCGGTGTGCTTTGAAACTAGAAATTATATTTTCAGTCAGCTTAGTACCATACGTGATACACGATTTGTAGATCAGTTTTCGAAAGAGCCATGTTTTTTTTTAAAATCATTTCACCCAGAGCAAGGCAGAAATGCCACTAATGAGCGGTTGGCTACATAACTAAAAATATTAATTAGAAAAGAGTGAGGAGTACAAAATAGTTAGAAAGGAGCAATAGAAAGCTGAGAATGCAGGTGCGATGACAGATACATAGGTGGAGAGAAAGGGAAAGATATACGTGGGTGGGAAGAGAGCTAGAGTCCAGTGGTTAATAGATGAGTATTGACATTGAGTTTAAAATTCTGGAGGTTGTGGCCGTCAGGAAAGCAAGAATATTGGAGCGAGTTCCACAAGCGTGAAGTGTGAGAGACTAGGCAGAAAATTTTCACAGACTAGGTTGCCATTTGTGTCTGCATTAGACTGTTTGCCAGCCAACGCTATAAAACCTAACCTTTCCTGCTATTAAACACATAGCTGGAGAGAAAAGCGACGGCTTAATACCTTTCCAAGCGTATTTGCGAGTAAGTGAACGCAAGGTATTTAACTGGAAATCGAACTCGGTACTCCGATTATTTGTTCAGAGCTGCATGTTTTCAGCCCCATGACGACCATCCAACAGTATTGAATCTAAATATTGTCTTTTAGAATGTTACGCTTTTATTATTGCCAGTGAGTGTTATCGCCAGAAAAACTAATTACTATAAATAAATAAAAATTCCATTCGATTAGAAATATTAAATCTAATACTATGCTACACGTACTATCAGAGGTATTTCCTCCATAATCAGTATAGGAACTAATTTTCTATTCCTTGCAGTTCTTTTCGTTATCGGTTTAATCTACTATAATTTTCACTCACTATGTAACTCACTTAATCGGCAAAAATATGGTTCATAAAAGTATACGCCCGTGGATGGTGGTGGCGGAGTACAATACCAAAGGCAGAAACACACGTGATAGCTGACAAAGTTATGACTGACAAATATATATCCGGCCTTGAATGGTGGCGGCATGGTGCAACATCAAATGTAGAAACGGGCTATAATCGGCTAGAAAGACGATAGCTAGTGAAGATGAATGACAGATGTATCTGGTTGTAGATTACGTCAATTAAGCGACAACACGAAAAACATGCTTAGGAGGTTTGAGGTTATGCATGTCTGTGGATTTCGGCCAAAGTCGGAGAGAGAGAGAGAGAGAGAGAGAGAGAGAGAGAGAGAGAGAGAGAGAGAGAGAGAGAGGAAGAGAGAGTGAGTTTACATTTTGCCGAGTCTAAATTTCAACCAGATTCGAGACAGCTGTAGTAGTTTTATTACTTCACAACATATCCGCAACCATATTTTCAGATTATTTCTAAATTCATAGAATGCAGAATAAGTCACTCGGTCAATGCCTTACGTGATAAACCCATGCGGGATCATCCATTGAAAACGACATGATTGAGAGAGAGAGAGAGAGAGAGAGAGAGAGAGGTCTGCTGTCAGAAGAAACAGAAATTGGCTTTCGATTCACTGATATTTCCTGCGTGAGTGTTCTGTCTCCGTCTTCATTCTTATTCCACACAACAAGGAATGAAAATATAAAATTATATTTATATATATATATGCATTCTATGTTGTCTTCCAAGACTCTTGTTGTTTTTAAGCAGTGATGTTCTAAAGTAACTGATCTATCCTTCATTTTCAGAACAGTGTTAAGCGAGTTACTCTCCGTTTTTATCTTCCTCTTTTTTTTCGTAAATATATTCTGGGAAATAGATAATTTCCAGGAGCTCTTTCACTTTCTCCTTCTTCTATGTGCCTTGTCGTTTCAGGACATAGACGATCATGGCCTTCTACGTCTCCCTATTTCCAGAGGCTCTTAGCAAACTTTCTCTTGTAACATCAAGCAACGGCCGTTCTGTTAGCCACCTGCTCATGCACTTCAAATATGTTATCCGCTGCTGCCCAATCTATCTATTTTCCATCTATCTGGCCAGTTAGTATCAGGTTCCCCAAGCCATCCTTCTTCACTACATGTCCCAAGAACTTTAGTTGTTTCTTCCTGATGCTCAATATTAATTTCTTTTTTGTTTCCATGCTTTATATATCACAAATATTTCACCAGTTAGTATTCAGCTGAACCTAAGTATAAGTAATCTTTTCTTTTGCATCTTCTTTAAAATTTACTTGTTGCTGACATACCCCAACTATGTAATTTTAGCTTCTTTCTATAGAACCATATTTGCGTCTCCTCTTAGTTCTTCTTCATCTATGGTGATAATCCAGTATTCTCTATCATAAAGCTTGATATTGCAGGGTTAAGCCCGTTTTTTTCTTTTTAATGAAAGGTGGGATTTTTTAAAGGAGGTATCAAAATAAAGCCTGTACATGAATTCAAGTATCTGGGGTTGGTTTTAACAGATGAATACATGTGACACTGCAATTCGAACGCGCATTTAAATAACGAAATATACTTTCCAAAATCTGTACAAGTTCAAAAGAATACAAAAATTCGGGGTGTTATTCATTAAGAGTTTTTAGAGCATAGTGTAACATGGAGTCGTATTTATAAGTCAAGCAGTTGCAGCGAAATTTTTGTCGAAAAGAATCTAGCGCTTGTTAAAACTTAAACATTCTTCCTCTTTATGACAAATTAAAGAATCAGCAAACCAAAATTGTAATAAACAATGACATTTTTTTCACCGCAACCCGTCAAATCCATCTGAAAATGCACAAAGTGATTATTACATTTTCGATCACCGAAAAAAAGGTTTAATATACTATAATGAAAATAAGAATCAAGAATTCGTCGAAATCTCTTCCGAAAGGGCCTGCAGAACTTTACTGAAATAAGCAATCGAAAAATTCCTTGTTAAGTAGCAGGAAGTCCTTGCAAATAACGGAGAACATATAAGTGAATGAAATTTAAGTGAACATTTTTAAATACATTTTAAAAATAACAAAATTATTCATGAATACTTTTATATTTTTGCTTTTCTGCTATTATATGCAAATAATTTGTGCAACAAGATACAAATCATTTTTTCATGCGAATTATCTAAAAATCAGAAATGACTTGAAGATATCTTACAATTGTTTTCTAGATGGTTTACATAACGAAAATGCATGTCGAAGATAACTTTATATGATATATAAAGTTGTCTATATTGGAAATATTCAAATATGATTCAGAGAGCACCCAGTTCTTGAACAGGTTTTCTGTTAGAATTCATGATGCACTTTTTTCGTGACAAATGATTAAAATATACATAAACCTAGGAGAGAGAAATTGCTTTTACTTTTAATAAAGCTAAGTGGTATGTGTCAAAGCTGGATGTATCAGAAATATAGTGGATCAGTAAAACTCGATGCTTCAAAACAGATTCAAAATGATTTACCATATTTTTAGATCGCTGGTCAAATGAGCTTATGGAAAAATAAAAATGTCTGTTTGAATTCGTCATGATTCTAATTGCAGACACACATGGAAAAATAGAAACTATCAAATGCAAGATGATGACGAACAGTCAGTTTTTCGCATATATATTTCTGACAAAATCTCATTAAAAAATAATTTTTCATTAATGATACTGATGAAAAGTTAAAAAATTCTCAGGAATGATAGACAATTACTAACAATAAATTCTAACGGGAGATATCTCTAACGAAATTACATATGCATGTAGATATTTATGCAAAGATATATATGTATAGATTAGTAGGAACTTGATTTTCAGGAAAACTGATACAATATATACAAAAATTAATGGAGCTGCGTGCGGAAATGCCAAGCACTACGTCGTGTCGTTCCCAAATTACTGGAAGCGTGAATGGTGAAATGGTGCCTCTCAGACGGTGTCTAACTGACCGTAAAATAACGTACAGTAGACAAAATTAAAACGAACATGCCCGAAATTAAAATATCTGATATCAACAATTTACTCATCGCAAACCACACACACATCTCCTTAGATTATACCCTCTTTTTCATCATTTTATATATATATATATATATATATATATATATATATATATATATATATATATATAATTTTAGATGTTTAAAATTCATATTTATTGAGGAAGAATGATATTTGAGAAGGTAATTTGGAAATATAAATAGATTTCAGATCAAAATGTACATTATCTGTATTATAGTTGTTCCTTTTATGATATATTTCAAATCGGACTCGAAGATTTAACACTGAATTATTTATGGGGCATTCACTACGGACAGTATTCGCTACTCAGAATTAATGGTCAACTACAATAGGTGAGCTAACGATTATCGCACTTTGAAGCGCTTCTCCACAGTGCTCATATATGTTCATTTATATGCAAGAGCATGTGAGTCTTGGGTTCGATTCTCATTACGATCAATTGTTATAGCAGTTGACTTCTTGAGAATATCGGGGCGGGCAGACAGTCCCAGCGGTCCTCACTGTTAAGAATTGCCTGGGGTGAAACTGGGTCGACCAAACGGAAAATGTCAGAGTTTCCGTTAGTATTAAGAGACACGTTATCGTGACCGAGACTTTCAGTGCATATACACTGTTTACGCATGGTTCATGCCAGATATTTTCATTCTCTTCCCAATAAACTAAAATCTGCTTAGTATATTACTCTACTGCACTCCGGGTTTTGAAGAAAAGTAAATGCGTGTGAGTGGGTGTTTGTAACAGGGATTCATCATCCCCCATAGTATACCGGTGTTTGTTGAAGCTTGGTATAATATATTCAATCAGTTAAGCGCCATGCACTTGGGAAATCATCTTTTTTTCGAGACATGACTGATTAGGTAGAAGATTTTGCAACAGTAGGTTGCCATTATTTTCTGCGGTCACAAACCAAGGCTATAGAAAAAGTCTGGCCTTCTATTCAACCCTTAGCTGAAAGGAAAATAGATGGAGTATTACATATTCCTAGGGTATTTGTGTATATGTGAATGCAACGAATTCAGCTGGAATTCAAACACGGCTCTCCAATTTTTTATAACGAGCCGACATCCAATACACCACTACGTACACATCCTTAATGTATTAAATTATTATATATTCTTCTTCTTCTTCTTCTTCTTCTTCTTCTTCTTCTTCTTCTTCTTCTTCTTCTTCTATGTGTTATGTCATTTCAGGACATATGAGATTATGGCATTCCATGTCTAATTATCCCTGATAACTCTTAGCCCGCTTAGTTCTGTTAGCTTACCCGAACCCCGCCCTTTAATCAACTTGTTACACGCTGCGTTCATCTGTCCCTCTTTCTCACCATCTTACCTGTGTGTATCAGATTCTTTAATTCCTCTTTCCTTATTTTGTGTCCCAAAAAGCTGTCTTTTCCTTTAGACCAATATTAATTTTCCCTGTGTCTATCTTTTCCCAAACCTCATCTTTGCTCACATGTTTAGTCCATGATATCTGCAGCATCCATCTGTAGAACCATATTTCTGTTGCTTCAAGTATTGTTTTTAACTTTGACGAGTCCAGCATTGAATGCCATGTTCAAGAACAGACATAACATACCATTCCAGTAATCTAGCGGAATTTTCATGTTTCTTAGTACTCTACTCAGCTTCTGGAATGCAGCTTTCGCCATGCTAATTTGCTTTCGGATTTCAATGTCGCATATTTCTGTTAGAATACTTCCCAGGTATTTAATTTTTTAATCTGCTTGAATTTAGTATCACGTACCTATAGTTGGCATTTTGGGCTGGTTAGTTGTTGATTACCTTGCATTTGTTCATTTGTTTATTTCTTTGCAAAGCAATTAATAATAAATGCAGCCTGTTTATTTATGTCAAAATTTGGTTTACTTGAAATATCAAACTTAACAGCATGATTCTAGGTTTGAATCAGTGTTTTAAGAAATCCTGTGTTATTTTCAGAATATTTTTAATTACTAATCTTAGAACTGTTTAATTCAACAAATCAAGCATTAATATAAGACTGGCAGATCAAGGCACTCGGCTGGCAACATTAGAACTTTTGTTGTTGACTGCAATATATCGGCCATAATGATAGAAAGTGTCGGTTTGAACATTCATTTAGCTCAAAATAGTTTTTTCTACCATTTTGTTTACAATCTTTTCTGTTACCAACATCTCATAATGTTTATCATTTGAAGCCAATAAAAAGAGTAAAAGGATTTATCAATACGAGAAATTTAATTTCTGATATTATCGTTCTTACAGAAACCTTACAATTTTATTTATTAGGCGTTTCTAATACAATCAACTGTGAAGTAATGTGGAATGAGAACTTGGGGAGATGAGTTTCAATTTTAGTTGGGTTTATGCCTTCACATACGGGCAAGTACCAATGTTATGGTGATTTTTTAAACATAGCTTACATTTGGTAAAAGTCCCAAAATATGGGACACTCAGTATACCATCTTGTGTTTGTTGTTTCGCGTGTACATAGGACGTAAAACTTATTCATATATGTTTAAATTCTCAAGGGAACATTAAAACTTAACATATTCCTTGTTGCGTGGGTTAAATAAGCAAGAAACTAGGTTCTCAAATAAAATGAAGAAATGCGGAAACCAGTTTATTCCTAGTCCTGTGTTTCAAAATTATTTCTAATCTTAACAAACATTGCGCTATGTAAAGGTCGTGTTAGTAGGGAGCATTTACAACAGTTTAAATAGATTAGAAATATTAAATTATTATTATTATGTTATTACTAATTTTCAAAATTTTACAAGGCAGCCAGGAAGACAGCCAGGAAGACAGCCAATAAGAAGAAGAGACTGGCATGGGGAAGAGAGCACAAAAAGAAGACACCAAAATAGTTCATTTGATGCACATGTTATTGTGCTGTATTAAAAAAGGAGCCATTTTATTTTCATTTAAAATAATACACTTGGGAATAAACACTAAAAATGTTATGAAATAATAAATCATTCATTTAGGAAAATACTGGATGATCTAATAATTATGACTGGTTATATATATATATATATATATATATATATATAACACGGTGCGATGAATAAAATGCAGACACTTTCATTTGAGGTTTCGTGAAGGTTTATTTTTTTATTTTGTCGACTGCACAATATAGTACGTTTATTCGGGCAGAGACTGTGAGAGAAAAAAATGCATCAATACTAAATTCTTTCTGACAGAGACTTGGAAACAACGTACTGTACTACTTGACATTCGCGCCTGAAGAATATTTCAAATAAGACTATTTCAGAGATTTCGCGCGCTATGTGGGAACATTTCAGAGAATTCAGAATGGGTTGGATGATTCTAATAGTGACTGCTAAGGTAACGGAGCACGGAAAACTCATTCTGTTATTTCTGATTAAAAAAGGAAGTTCCGACTTTTTAAGGTGAAGAAGTTTAAGGTAGTGGTGCCCTGTGTCAAGCCAGTGGGCTACTGAAAAACAGTATATTTTGCAATAGGATTCTGAATCATTCAACCAGAGCAGCAGAACACTGTTATGGTTTCTAATAATTTCTGCGACCACATTCCCTTTTAAATCTGGCGATATAACTCTCCATACTGCAATCTTTCTTGATTATAATGCAGATGATCAAAAAACCAACAAAACTCTTGTAACACGAAATATGAACTGAAGATAAAGATTATTTAAGCATTCCCCAGATGCAAAAAAAAAAACAAAAAAAACAGAAAACTGATGATCAGTATTAAGTTACATTTTGTTTCTATTCTTTCTAAACCCTCATCATTGCTCACGTGCTCGATTCAATACATCTGAAGAATCCTTCGGTAGAACTACTTTTCAGTTACTTCAAGGATTTCCTTCATCACTGTCACAGTAAAGAACAGGTATCACAGCAATCCAGTACTCTCTTCCATGTTACTAGCGAAATTTTCTTGCCTATTAATACTCTTCTCGTCTTCTGGAATGCAATATTAGCCCTGACAATTCACCTTCGTATCTTAGTGTCGCACATACCTTCTTTTTAGAACAATTCCCAAGTACTCAAATTTTTGTACTTGCTTGATTTTAGTATTCCCAACCTGTAATTTTCATGTTGGTTTCCTCTGCTGATGACTATACATTCGTTTTTCTTGTCGTTTATTTTTCATCCTTGCTTTCGATTTGGACGTATTGTATTTTTATTTCAGTGTCAACTGTCAGCATTTGATCAACTTCGTTTTTTATATTGTTCAGATTGTGATACTAAGATACCCAGTATAGTCTCGCTGCACAAGTTGAATAGACCCGTTGAAAAGACACATACTTGTCATATAGCTCTTTATATCTCTGTATATCGGCTGATTCGTTTCCTGTTCTTTCACAGGTGGTTTGCTGCCAGTAGAGGTTCTTTATTATTCTGATGTCTTTGCCAAATATGTCGATGTTGCTGACCATTTCTATTAATTATTTGTGGCGTACTTTGTCGAACGCCTTTGTATTGTCTACAAAACACAGGTCAACTTCCTTTTTCATTTGTATCACATTTTTTGATAACATCCTATTCATACATATCACAATCCTTGTTCCAGTGTTCTTGACGAAATTGCACTGTCCTTGTATTTCCGGTCTGATTCTGTTTTGCGCTCTATTCATCCGCATCCATCACAAAAACACAAAAACTGCGCGCCTAACCTAATAATCGATGGTGTTGCTTTTTGGGGAGTCAAGTAACCAGATATATGTGGTAATGTGGTAACGTTGTCGTAGAATTGTCTGATAGTCACGAATGGTTCTCTTATTTATTTCGTTTGAGCAGAGTCATATTGCCAGGAATAGAGTCTTCAAGCTGTCTCCCTTTTGAACCAGGTCAACACATTCTCAGGGCAGACAGAGTTGGGTCCTAATCTCTCACAAACAATGTTTTTTGCGTATGTGTTCTCAGAGCTACGATACATTCGTAATCCTCATTAAACTTATCTAAATAATCTCCGAATCCTCTTTACTCTCTTGGGATTGACACTCAAACATTCTTAAATATTTATATTTTTTTCCGGCGTTAATGATAAGCTAGGAAATGCCGATTCCGCATTCCCGTCAAAGTGCTCTACTTCTCAAAGACGTTGGGCGTCAAAGTTCAAAACAAATATTATGCATAAACGATATTATATATATATATATATATATATATATATATATATATATAAACAAGTATACACACACACATATATATATGTGTGTGTGTGTATGTGTGTGTGTGTGTGTGTGTGTGTGTGTGTGTGTGTGTCCGTGTCTGTTTGTTTATTTCTGTATGTTTTTGTTTGTTATTGATCTTGTACTCCATTTCCGAGAGCACCCTGTATTTTCACTAATATATCACTGAAAAATTGCTCCTAATCATAATTCTAACATATTGCAACATTTCCATTTGCATCTATTCCTGATTTGATATCTCCGCCATATTTACTAGAAATGTTATTGAAGGCTTTGGTGCGAAAGAAATAAGCAGTGACTAATTGTTCAAACTGTTCAGATGTCTTATAAGTTAACTAATTTTCATCGGTTTTAATCAAATTTGTTCGGGACAAATCTAATTCCGATCTATCAATACGGACGCAGGGCAAATTTTGATTTAATCTCATCTCCATATGAATCAATGGCAAAGTTGTTGCTTACGATATCCCCAGGTGCCCTCTCCAACTCGACTAGCAGCATAGATGAATGATATTGGTTGTCAAATACACTAAAGAAAGGATATTTTTATAAGCGAACCACCTTAATTTCTGTCTGTATAAAAAATATAGTTTTCTTGGCTTTTTTAACATTTTTGCTCACATTTTAGTATTCTGTACACGTACACACACATACACGCATACACACACAAATATATATATATACATACATATATATATATATATATATATATATATATATATATATATATATATATATATCGGGTATTTAGGTGGTGAATAGACATTTGTGTCCATTAATTTTATTGATTATTTATTCCAAAATGCTATGCAAATCAAATATAAAAATCGATTTCTGAACATTAAGTCCGTACTCATAGAAAAAACAAAACAAAACAACGCGTAAATAAATAAAGCAATTTTAACATGAGAGCATACATTCTCAAATGGAAAAATGAAACACAAATACAACCCATCTTAACTTATAGCTTCTACAATTTATCCCTACATACCTTGATGAAGACTTAGAAAGTTCAAATTTCTGAGGAAATACTTCCTCGCATCAAAGGATTATGTTTTTTTCTGGAAAAGATAATCAGTGACATTTATGAAGAAAACCTGTCCGTTGTACGAATACTACTAGTACTACTACTACTATTAATAATAATAATAATAATTAATCTATATGTATTATACTTAATATATATATATATATATATATATATATATATATATATGCTAAAAAACAGCAAATACACACATTACTTGCTACCCAAGATTCGACCTCATAGACTAATCCTCCTTGACTAAGAGACCTGCGTGATCAAAACTTAGGTAGCATGTACGTGGTGTGTGTTTTGTTTTTTTAAGATATTGTTAGCGCTGCATATTCAGTTTATTTATTTTGTTTGTGCATTGAGCACTTTTTATCGAACTACTTTGTGCTCGTTCTTCCAGCTACTATTTGGTTAATATATATATATATTACCACAGGCGACACGTTTCCTCATCCAATGAATATTAATAAGGTAATTTTCGGGATTTTCCATTGCAAAAACAACTTTTTAAACAAAATTGAATCATTCGTAATTTTGCAGTATTTTTAAATTTAAAAACGCTTATGTATATGCATTGGGTTAAGTGAACATCAATAGTAATTATAGCTTATACTATGTGATGTAATATCTAAAGAATTTTCGTGCTAAATTTAAGAGAAAACAAATTGAATATCTAAGGCAAAAATCCATTTAATCGAAAAGCAGAAACGACTATTGCAGGATAGAATAATCAAAATTCAATTCACCTACGAACATAACCCACAGCATCTGCCACAGCAGTGACCCTACTCCAGAATATTGTATCTTTCCCAATCGCGATTCACATATTGGGATTACAATCAGACGATTTGGGGGATAGATTTTGGGGATGATAAAATTCTAAATATCATGTGACAACTATCACTGAAATTTCCTGGATTTTTAACTTGGAGCTGAAACTTGCGTCCACATATGCTTTTCCAGTAGTCACAATATCTAACCAAGATATGTCCACGGTTCTTGCCAACTTCACTCAGCAAACGTTTTGTGCCTAAAATGTTGCCGAAAGATATAAGGTGGAATGACATCACCTTCATAGAAGACATAGAAGATCCCTCAATATTTTGGGGAAATTAATCTTCCTAAGACGAGAAATATCATATGAATTGTAGGTAAGTCATTTTGCAGGTGGTTCGGACAAAAGTATCTGTCCATTATAAATAACAAGATGGTCAGTAGGTCATAAATATGTTTTACCTTATTTAGGTATTTTATTTTGCTATTGTCAAAGAGTTTTCTAGTGCCTTTTTTAAAGAATTTGACATTAACTGGTACCTGATGTTCTCATTAAAAGAATATTTATGATGGCAATTACAACACTAATTTCCTGCAACAAAGGCAAATTTTATTTGCCTGATTCTTCCATAATTTTTTCTTGAAATTATTCGATTAATTCTGGTGTACGGAGGCACTTTTACTAACCACGCTCTCGTAGTCTCCGTTGTAGCTCTCCATTAAACATCTTATTTTTTTCACGGTGTTCTATGATCACTGAGCAGCTGACAAGATTGCATCATGTTCAGGCCCGTTACAAATAATCATGTTTACTCTTTTTCAATATTCAGGTGGCTTCTACTCGTCTTTTTCTTTGACACGCCCAAAACAGAAATGCTTTGTGTCAATGCAGTTCACTCTAGACAGATTTTCAAACTAATTTGAAAAATAAACCATTTATGCTAAAAACTAATCTCCAATGTACTGTAATCAACTGTTGTTTGTAAATGGTGTTATTTTTTATTTTTTTTATAATGTAATTAATAATTATATTAATTTAGGTTAAGATTAATTTTTGTAAGTTTTACTTTAAATAAGAGACTATTTTGGAATGGAATCGTTTTCTTTTACTATTTAAAAGCATTCATGGACTTATATGTTGTCTTGGGAAATGAATACTTTGAGATGAGGATATATCTGAAACAATGATGATTATAAATTTCGTTCTTTTGCAAATATATGTTTAGTTATATCTTATTCTTGACATACAATCACAAAGATAGATAGATAGATAGATAGATAGATAGATAGATAGATAGATAGATAGATAGATAGATAGATAGATAGATTTCAAATGTAAAGTCAATAATTCACACTTACAGAATAGCCATTTTAAGGCTCTCGACAGTCAGCTGCGTCAGATCCCGGTATGTTGTATAATGAAGAAATTCTTGTGCGATCGGATGTAAAGGTTTTCTTAGAAAAAGGAAAGGGGCAGAAAATAATGGAGAGTGAGTAGTGAGCTGGAGCTTCACACTGTGTCCGATGCATTCGGTTTTGTGTCCAATCTAAGTGGTGCTTAGAAGTACACATAGAATCCTTGTATTGGAATTGAACTATCAATTATAATGCATACACAATTCTAAGAAGAAATATATTTTGATGTATTTATTAAATATTTTATAAATAAAGTTATAAATGTTTAAATACAGGTCATATAAAATAGTTGTTTTTCGATAATCGTGACTTTTCAATTAATAGTTGCTGAACAATTGACATCTTTTGGTCAACACAATTTCACACCCTCGTTATTTTTAAAAAACGCCACATGCAAAATGCTAGACTGATCGTTCACAATAAAATGCCAACTCACTGACACACATGTCCATATATATATATATATATATATATATATATATATATATATATATATATACGTCTGTATTGTGTAGAAGTGCCTCAGCAAGAAATAATTGTTAGTTAGTCTATTTTGGCTAATAATTAATATTGAATAGCGAATACCTTCCCATGTAACACAAATAATTAAAAATTGAATCTGTCAACCAGAATAGAATAATACTGTAAAAGAAACAATTGCATTCAACAGTTTGAATTGCGACAAATATTAATGTCTACAAAGTTGTTGACTAAAGGGAGTATAAAGAGAAGGATGTTAATGTCGGAACATTCGGAACCTCCTGTGTTCTCCTGTGTGTTTTTTTTTTTTAGATCGGAGTTAAAATTTATTTCCAAAATAATTTCTAACATTTAGGATTAAAACAGTGATATGGATGTGTATTTTGAATGTAATTACTACGAGAAAACCTCTAACCAACAACAATATTCCTGAGAAGAATTGTCGCTCCTGTGTTTAAAAAATAAAATTATAAATGATAATGCCAACTTTGAAAAATAAAATATGATCGTCAGGATGAGATATCTGATTTGATACGTATATCGGAAAATTTATCAAAGTTTTCAGATAAGTATATCGTGATATGCATGTCGGCTTGGAACGAGAAATCGGAGAGCAGATTTCGAATTTCCAGTTGAATTCGTTACATACCCGCAAGTTTTCTTGGGAAAAGGTGTTTAATAGCAAGACAAGTTGGGTTCTATAGTCCTGGCTGGCAATTATTCTACCGCAGAAAGTATTGGTAAACTACTGCGGGAAAATCTTCTGACCAGTCAGGCATGTCTCGGAAGAGACATGATCGCTTAAGCGTTTACCAGGTGTGGGATTTAACTGACTGACTTAGAACTTATCTTTGTATTTTGTAAATTTCCAGAAACAGTGAGTAAAATAGAGTCAGTTAAGTGCCATACGTGATACACGCTTGGGCGATCATGTCTCGAAAGAGACATGACTGACTGGGCAGAAGACTAGCCCACAGTAGGTTGGCCATTGCTTTCTGCGGTAGACTGGTTGCCGACCAAGGCTATAGAACCCAATCTGTCCTGCTATTTAACCCATAACTGGAAGGAAGAGACGGATTAATACCTTTCCCAAGGGTATTTGCGCGTAAGTGAATAAAATGGATTCAACTGGATTTCGAACTCGGCTCCCCGGCTTCTCGTTCCGAGCCGATATCCACTGGACCACAACGCACATAGAGTACAGAACGATAATAAAACCGAGAGAAAAGGTTATAAAATTGTAGAAGTACATTAATGAACTTGAACCAAATGTTAAAAACAGAAATAGTATTAATGTTCTTATATATTCGGAAATATTTCCAAATCTAATCCGGGAGAGAAAATTAACTCTTGTTCTCAGAAATGCCTCAACTAACGAATATAAAACTTATAAAAACATTTGTTTTTTAAAACTTGCAAAATTGTTTTGGGAAATATGCTCTTGATCAATAATGAAATATTCAACAATTTCGTATAATTGTAAGTTGACTGGAAGGCTTTCATTAGTGAAACAAACAGCCTTTTTTAGTGCAAATTTTTATTGCGAGTGCGAGAGCAAGTAAAACTTCATTTTCTTTCTATTTTAAATTTTCAATCAATAATGTTAATATTTAACGGATTATGTCTAAAGAGTCACATGCTTGAAGGCTTAATTCCGCATGAAAAACAGCTAAAGAGAAAACATGAATTTGCAAATAATTCCCTAACGAACAGTTATTGTTCAACAGATGAAACGCTAGATAAGTTTCCACATACGCAATATATGTTTTTTCTCGCTTACGCGTTACTTCCTGTGATGGAATTTATTCAGGCAAAGAGATGAAATTAATTTTATTTTAAATAAAATTTTTATAGGAAATATTTTGTTGTTTTGGTGGTTAATAAAAAATAACGCTCATACATAATTCATAAGATTATTTTTTGATAATTTTAGTTTATCTTCTGCATAACTTATGAGCATCGTTTAAGTAACTAACAATATGTTTTTGTTTAGAAATACTTTCTTTAAAATAAGATACATGTCATCTGTTTGGCAGGATGAAGTCAATCCAAGAACGACAAGCTAAGTCAAAAACCAATTTAAATAATGAAGGCAAGAAGAAAACTTATGTGTGCGTTTGTGTTTTGTTTAAATGCATATAAATTTCTGTACCTTATTTGATGACAAAATGGTGGGGTTTTAATTTTTTTTTAATATTATATTGAGAAGGTTGATCATTCAGATTTTGAACGTTATTAAATTTCTTTATTTAGAAAACATAGAATGTCTACTAGTTTTGTATTACAAATTGTATTGCTTGTTTTTTTTCCTTCAAAAATGTATTATGGGAAAAGACTTCCTTTCAAAAACGTCTTGCTATAATAATAGTTTCCTTCAAAAAAGTATTGTTAATAAAATCTTTATTTCATAAAAGTATATTTCTTTACAAAAGACTATTTTGATGTGTATTTTTAATAAAAGTCGATATTTATATACTGTTTTGATCCCAGTTTGGAGGTTAAATATTTGCCCATAGTTGGGACCCTAACAGGTGCTACCACTGTGGGTCAGAGTAAGCCTGGGAACAACAGCAGTTAAGATGTGGTTCTATGCTTCTCACAAGTTTCCAATAAGATGATTTTCTACCGGATGCAGTTTACTGTCATACCCAGGAACATATATATATATATATATATATATATATATACAAAGAAATACACCGACACACACACATACACACACATATATGTATATATGCAAACCCAAACATGTTTCCTTTCCGCCTGGGAGAAGGATATTTAAAATTGTTCCCGGCACCATTCTCAAAAGTGTTATCTTTTCGATGTTTTTATATATATATATATATATATATATATATATATATATATATATATATATTAGTAATTAAAATATATCAAAAGTTACTGAGTGAACAACGACACATAAAATAGATACTTTAAATTCATTTACCCGAATTTGCACAACATATCCTGATAAGATACATATAAATACGTAACTGCAATTCTTCTATAGTGGATATAATATTTTTAAACCGCTTTAATTGAAAATGACTTTTTTAGAATATCATTATTTTGAAAGTTTATTTTATTTTATTAATCATATAATTATTGATTACATTATAGAACGGAAAAACACGATTTGAATTTATATTTAAAAAGAAACAAAGTTCATACTATTCCACATTCCCTATATTATCCTACACTTTATTCAAATTTAAAGTATTTATTAATTTTATTTGCCATATGTAATGCAATATTTGCATCTTTTTTAAAGAAGCGCTAATACATGCATTCTGATGCATTCATGTTTATATCTTTTAAATTGGTTTTAATGCCACTGATCAGTTCTAGCATATTTGGATCAGATGCAATATATTGCCTGCATTCAGTTCTAGCATAATGTGGCTAGTACGTAATATCACTGTATACAAATATACTGGAATTTCAATAATGATATATAATTTAAACTCATTTTTCTTCCCGTTTTATGAATGAAATACAAAATTCAACTGACATAAGCATATAAGACTTTCCCTCACTGATTCCAACACACGAATATAGAAGAACAGATATAACGTAACAGTTCACTTCATTGTCTTTGTTTCTAACGTAATGTTTCTTTTTCTCATAACTTAACATTGATCTTAGAACGTCTCGTTAACTTCAAAACAATTGTTTGAAACGAGAAAAAACATCAAATTAAAAAAACCATTGAAATATCAATGAGAAACTATAACCATTTTGCCAAATTTGATCTTTAAAAATGTCTCTTTAAAAGACATGACGATTTGATGTATTTAAAATGTAAGTATCGAAATAATATTCATTTTCTTTTTATTATAAATTATTTAAAGACTTATATTCTACTTTACTGCCCTGCCATTAATACATGGGTTTTCAAAACATTCCTTTTACTTCAAAATCCTTTAAAATAAAATTGTTTATTTTAATAATCTTGCATTTGAATACATTAGATTTACCTTCGGTATACTAATTATTCAACTCTATATATTTGTTTCTGATTTTCGCTCACTCGATTTGCCTGTATAACTAAAGACAAATTCTCCTCTCCGTGAAATTTCTACTAGATACTCTGTCTGACCTACTTTATTATATCCACTTCCCAAAGGATAATATGCCGCGCATCTGTTACTTTGCACTGGCCTATAAGTTTTCCTTTTATGCAATTCGTCATTATGTTCGAATATGCTATAACTACAAGTGCAGTTTCTATTTTGGAGATAATTTTGTCAGACAGTTAATTCCACCAAATCCCAATGGAGTTTTTTCATTCCCATTTTCTCTTTCTAGTCGTTTGGAATACTTATGCAGTATTTGTAGTTCTGCTAAATTTGTTTTCTAAGTTAGTGGCTTTCGTGACTAATTCTCGTGGCTCCTTGGCTAGATATTTGCTAGTTGAACCAATCAGATGTAAGTTATAAATATTCCTATGACATACCGTGTCAAGTAAAATGACGGGACCTCTATAGAGTGCAACACCATAGACGAATATTTATTTACAATAAGGATGTAAATTAAGTTCCGTGCATGGTGTAGCACTATATATATCTCGTTATTTACGAACCGGTATGAAAAGGAAATATATATACATACATACATACATACATACATACATATATATATATATATATATATATATATATATATATATAATTGAAAACTAAACACATCATTTAGAATGAATTTTCCAGTATAAATATCATATTGCTATTGATAACACCCATTGTGCTTTTCATATATATCTAACAGTTAATATTTTATATAAAGTAGATCTTGTTGGATCATCCTCGCCGTTCGCGGACTTCACACACACACACACACACACACACACACACACACACACACACACACACTATACATTATATATATATATATATATATATATATATATATATATATATATATAAGAATTCATTGGTTTCATTAGTAGTCTGACATTATTTTCAATTAATGTAAAATTTATTTAGATGATAACAATGTTTGTGCATACAACATATTTTTTCAAGACATAATAATAATCGCCTAAACATCATTATCAAGATTCACAGGGACAGAATGTGCTTTCTTATTGACATTGCAGTCTTTTCAAGTTGTAGTGTATATTTATATTTAAATTTAGTGTATAAACCATCAAATTGTATGTTTTTGAAGTAGAAATCTGAAGAATGTAGCTTATGACAACTTAAATAAAGTTGTAGCGCTGGGATTGAGAATTGATTAGAAAATGTTTATTTCAACAGCTGCTAGCATACCCGTCTCAGAACCGTCACGGCACGCACATCACAGTGAGAAACATTCAATTACTATGTATTCCTTTAGAAAGATGTAAGTTCGACACGAGTAGCGTCTTTCTATGAACAGATGCATTGTGGAACCGACACCTAAGTAGATGTTTCCCTGGTGACAACAGTCTTAACCTGTACGTCTGTAAGCTTCTACATCGTACAGCACTTTTCTATATCAACGCTTCAAATTAAAATACCCATTTAAATAGTAAGAAGTCTCAAAGTTGCTTAAATTTCTTCAGTGAATGAGAATCAGTCTTTCAATGTAATATATATATATATATATATATATTCATTTATAAACGAGTTATTTCGTTACCTTGTTTTCCACCACGAGTGGTTTCTTCAGGTGATTTGTAATAACTGATTTAGCCTTTTACTGTTTTTCTTTTTAAGACCGCTCTTATAACGATGTTTTATTTGAACGATCACGTGGTAGAAAATTTATGTGTATTTATTTTGTAAACTTACAAACTTACAAAATTATGGCACAAGGCCGAAAAATGGGGAGGGGGAACAAAACTCGGGTTGGTCTACAGATACTCTATCCTATATCTAGCTAATCAGATTCGCGACCCATACATACGTTACAATGATTCTCATTCACCATAAAAATTTGTCCATCAACACTCATACTTGTCGTGCACCAAAATACCGCAAAAACATACCGAGGACCTACAAAACGCCCCAAATGTACATAAAAATTTGTGGTTTGTACAATAAATTACAAAAATAACTTTAAAAATTTTTCATGAAATGACATGATGGGAAGGGGTTATGAAGAAACAAAAAATCCCAAAACAAAACAATTTCAAATGAATATATATACATCGTGTTAGTAAGACCCAAACACACCCTCATAATTAAAGATGCCGCTGTATTCTGCCTTAAAAGGACAGAATCAAGAAGCTCTCTTTCTTAGGGGAATGGAGATGCCGGGTACAAAATAAATTGGACAGGAGAATATATAAGGCTGACCCAGCCGAGAATGAAAAACGGGACAAAATAACAATGGACAATGGGGATCTCGAACTGGATCATAACAAAAGCAGTGGAGCCGGGAACAGGCCGGGACAAACACATTCACTCACATTAACTAGATACACAAAAGAATTCTTACCTTAACCGCGGGAGGGGTTCCAAAGGAATCCACCCCGATGCGACTAGCAGATCTAAAAGAGAAAATCAAGGCTAGCCCCGGTCACACGAACCAGGCTCGCTGCAATTATCCACCTTTCGCTGAACTCTGTCGGGTGCAGCCGTTACCGTTCAGTTCTAATCTTCATTTTGAGCTGATGCTCAAAATATCGGATTAGATCCTGATCCGAAAGACGGCCGCCCCGCAAGACTTCCTCCAGACGCGTCATCCAAATCACCATTCTAGCCGTGGCCAGTAGCGACAGAAACACCATCCGCTTCACTCCAGAGTACGGGGGCAACACATTGTCCACAGCGTATGCGCGATCAATGAGCAGAAGCTTCCGCGGCGCGATACGAGCAGTCAACTCGCCGACACGCTCCCACAACGGGCGAACACGCAAACAATGGAAGAAGGCGTGCGCAGACGTCTCCTTAATTCCAAGGTTGCAACGCTCACAATCTGGCAAATCCGCCAGGCCCATTGCGAAACGCTTGTCATTGAGAGACAAACCATTCCGAGCCAATCGCCAGGTCAGAGAAAACTCAGAGTTGCTGAGCCAATCCGCACCTGGCGCCCAAGACCAATGAGAGCGATACTCCTCTCTCGTCATGCCAAGCTTACTCCACAGTTTATCCTTCACGGCGCCCTCCACTAATCCCCGATAGAAGATTCTCCTAGGCTGTGAAAGGTCACTGGACCGTGGAATGGCCCGCAGGGCCTCCAGACATTCGAGCAGGAATTTCGGCCGAACCCATGGCCTAACTGTAAGCCACAGGATCGGGGGAGTGATAGTGAGGCAAGGGAACATGTCCCTCACTACCCCCGCAAGCAACGTGGTAGAAAATTTATGAATGCGCATTGTTTAAATTCAAACGAATTATGACGTTTTCATCCATGTTTGTATAAACCTAATAGGTATTTCTTGGTGTAGATGCATTCTGTCATAATTTCTTTTCTTTCATTTAACATTTCGCCTTTATTTGGGTATGTCATAATTTCGTATTCTCCTTCTGGCACAGTCTAGATATTTGTCCACCATTGTAAGGCTTACCTATTTTACAATGCTCCCCGTTATGTGTGGATCTTTTTCATATTTTGATTTCAATTTCCATTTATATATATATATATATATATATATATATATATATATATAGATCGAGAGAGTGTAACACAATGTGCTCTTGAAATAGAAGTAAATGCAGTGTTTATAGACTTGCAAACAAGATTAATGGTGAAAATTAAGGAATATGAAAGCTAATTGAGTCACAAATGAGATAAACCCTTTAAATTAAATTTACTGATTTGATCTAGAAACATAAATCAAGTAACTTTAGAAGTTTAAAAACTAAATACATTTTTCAGGACAAGTTGTATGTGTATATGTTTGTGAGGGCGTATTTTGCGAGTGTAGTATAAAGGTTAAAGTAAATGATAATTTTAGTGTATTTTCTCAATATAACCTCTCGTTAGCGGTAAAAAAATTACTTAATTCTAAGTATGTCTTTCTTTATTTATGGTGGCTTTCATTGGTTCATTGTTAATCATCACTTTCAATGTAAAAGTATTTTATCATCTACATTTTATACTTTATTTAAAAGGTCCCTTATAATGAATTCATTTGGAATTTAACGTTCTGATTCTTTTATTTATGCATACATTAATACTATTTTGAAAAAAATATGACGACATTTCTTTATACTCTTCGTGTTGACGTAAAATTTGCTTTGCAAATCAACTTATTTTTCAGATTTCGAATCCATTTTTGAGATCAGGATACTGAGATAATTTTATTTCTCTCGTCAACTCAACTCATTCGAGAATTGCAGAAAAACGAAAAATTATATTCAACATTAGGTTTTTTTTTAGTTTCTGATTTCGAAATTTAAATGAAGATTATTTTCACTTCTTCTCATGACGGGGTGTGAGAAAACCTTGAAATGAACTTCCGCATCGATTTACACGATGCATTTTCGTCTTCCTTTAAAACCTGATGTTTAGCAGAAAAATCAATAACAATTCTTGGCGATTTTTGAGAAAAAAAATCTTTTCAATGTGATATTCTAAAGTAGCTTTCGGCGGAAAGATTATTATTTGAATATTTCTAAAGATATCTTACTGAATTTAACGAAATTGACGTGATATCAAGGAAAATAATATAGTGCCGCTCTGTTCCTTCAACTCTAATTAATTCTTTCATATGTTCCGATTTTTGTAAACCTTTTTTCTTAACAGATAAATGTAGATGATTTATGAATTCTTTGTTTAAACAGAGATGCGTGAATATTTAAATTTGGATATATTATATAATTAGTATGTTCGATTCTATTTATTCTTGGCATTGTAATTTTTACATTGGTTAGTTAAATTTATAAAGCCCAATTTTAGAATCAATGTTTATTTTTTACAATAATATTCACCCTGTAGAAGGCTTAAGAGCATCTTAAGGTAAACGGTTACACAAAGAAAAGGAATTAAGAGATAAAATCTAATTCTGTTCAATTGATATACAATGTGTGTGAACCGGATTACAGGCAAACTTATCTAGTCCTACTGAAAATAGAAAAGGTAATTCAATAGTAAATAAAAGTTCAGAATTTTAGGCGGATACTTCAGATGTTTAGATTTGAAGTAAACATAAGAAGAATCCGGAAACCTAATGCTAAACAAGAAAACAAAAGATAAACATCTAATTTTTAAAAAACCGTGAGTTTCTTAATTAATGTATTTAAACTGTGTTCAAATTATTCGGTATAGAAATCCTGGGCATCTGTATAGTTCTGCCATTAAAATACAAGTTTGTCATGTCCTTAGGATAAGATTTTGAAGGTTTGAATGCCAATTTGCGACTGGATGCTTTTTTTGTTTGAAAATAGAAAAGCTCAAAGGTTAGTGGTCAGTGTGTGAGAGATCAAGGAAATATGGCGGATGTGACAATGTCTCGTATCTCAAGTCGTTGCAGAATTGCAGTGTTATCATCAGAGCAGGTAGCCTAGTGTATTTATGAAGCAGATTAGACAGTTTCAATTAAACAGCAATGGTCGCATTTTGCTAATCTGAAAATACATTCCATCCAGTCTCTTGCATTAATGTTCGTTTATAATTCCCAAAATTTACAACTGATACAGCCAAAGTCTGACTACCAGACAGTCAAACTATTCTTCCGTGTGTAAGATATCGGTTTTATTGTGTTGGCTTGTGTCCGTTCTCAGAAGTAGGCCACTGAGCCGATCCTTTAATGTTGTCATAAGGGATCCATTTCACATCAAATGTTACAATTCGATTAGAAAATTGATAATTCGAGTTTCAAAGACGCCGCATTGAGAAACCTTCAAAAAACCAAAATCTTTGTATCACGTTGCGTTTATATCGAACCCGTTTATTGAGGAAGTTCTCTTTATCAATTTCCTTCAGATGGTCCGATATAGTGTAAATGCAGACACCTTTTATCTGAAATATTTTTCTAAGTGTTTGACGTGGGCTTTGTTTAAATCATGTTTACAGATAATGATTTTTATTTGCAGATAGCCTTGCTCTATCACCTTGATCTTCAAAACTACTATCTCCACTGCGGAACTTCCGGAATCAGTATTGTACTGTCCAATTAAAGAAAGAATCATTCACTCACCTGTCCTTTGAGTGCTAACATTTGTTTAAGAAGTATTATAACCAAATTAGAATGTGTGCAAAGTCTTAAACACATCACATTCTTTAAACTTAAGACGAGGTTCATATTGTGTTTTAAATTACAGTTCTGAAATATATTAATATATTCTGAAAAAAAAAGACATTTTAATGATTAAAAAGGAATAATATATATTGGGCAGATATTATAATATATGAGAACACAAAGCCTCGCTGCTTTATTCTTTGAACAAACAACATCTTAGCATTATGTAAGATTCACTTGCATTCATTATGAGCAAAGAGACACAGGCGCCTATTGTAGTCAGACGTATCGTTATGGTAAAGTCGGGAAAAGAGGTTCGCCTAAGTACTGACAGCTGAACTAGAAGGCGAGAACCAAGAGGATTAATGATATTTAATTCAAAACTTTCTTGTTGAGATGAATGCATCTATGCCAGCTTTTACACAGGAGATCTTAAACGCGTAGTCTTCAACAAGGAGACTAAAAACATTGTTCCAAACAAACTGCGGAACTAATCCATGCAGTAAATATTCCGCTGGTAGGAAGTCCCTTGAGTGATGGTGAGTGCAAAAAGATATTAACAGAAACCACAGTATGATTTGGGATTACAAACGGAAGAAGTCAGTTATAGAAGAAAAGCAGATATGTAGAATGGAAAAGTGTTCTTCAGGCATTCTGGAAAAATGCAAATCCACCAGTTGCGAGAGAGACAGAGGGGTTGAGAAATTCAGGTTATGCACTTAAGCAAGATCAGTGACAGAGATCTTCAACTACTTGGCTGGTTAGTACTGAATTCGCCGAACACAAACATATTAGCAAACGTTTGAAAGAAATGTCCTTTCTATAGGGAATAAAATATCGTAAAGTGAGAAAGTTAAGCGGTAGTGAAAGAAAACATGGTAAATTTATTTTACTAGAAATAGTTGGAGACACATGTATGAGTGGTTTAGAAATTCCCGAAAAATTACCCTAGTCTGAGGAAGATATGGCCTGACATCAACACGCGAGCGATGTAGGTGGATATAGGAGTCTTTCTTGAAGAGAATGTCACCAGGAATTGAGAAAACAGAGGTGGTGATTGTAGGGTTAACGTTGGTTTCACAGAGAGCTCGGAAGTCTGTAAACTAAGAAGACCTTTCGTGGAAGAACAATTTCATACTGAAACATATTGTACTATAAAACAGATGTTAGAGAAATAAATGTTGGGGAATGTAGGTGTCTTTTGTTTAGCTGATTTTGAGTTTGTTTGTTATTCGTATATTTGGCTGTAAATTTTCATTTTTCTCTTTTTTGGTAAAGAGAAGTCTCGAGTAGTGTCAACACATGGTCATCAACTGAAACATTTATAGTGGAACTTTTACAAACTCCAGCAGTGTATGGCCTCTTGGTTGCCAGCGGAAGCCCTTGAAGCTTCACCCATTATTGTGATTCATGGCACCACAAAAAAACCGATATTCTGCGACTGCTTATCAGAGGAGTTCTCTAGACGCTACGCAAAATTTCGGGCTCCTAATTACCAGTCAGAACCAGGAAACAGCCAAGTCGCAATTCTCTGTACGGAGTTACGTTGACACCATCGACACACATCAGATAGAATTTGCGGAAGCATTACTGTTCAGACCGGCAAAAAGAAAACCTGGCAAAAGACCAGTCAAACAACAGACATGTGCTGGATGTTGCAGAAACGTCTCAGAGAAAAAAAAATAGTCCTTACAAACAAAAAAAAAAGAGAAAAAATCCAATATCTACATTCAGGTGTGAAAAGACGTTCATTGAAAAATAAATAATAGAGAAATTAAAATACTAGGGTAAGAGTAAAAAGAAAAATGCATTAAAATTATTTACAATAAAAATGAAATTCTATTCATGTTATTAACGTCCTTTTTCGGAAAATGGAAAGAACAATCACCCAATGCTCATATGAAGTTGCAAGATTGCCAAGAAAGTGAAGCTTATCTATTCTACAGGAAACAAATCGCCTATTTTGGAAATCACTGTGACAAATTTGAGATAATAAATTTTTGATAATATACACATTTGCAATTAGGAATTGTTCTCTCTTATTAACATGAGTGTAACTCATCTAAGCAAGTCATTATAGTTGGAAATATCTTGATATTTATACACTAAAATCATGGTTACAATTTCTGCTGAAACCAGGATGACGGATGTTAAATTGAAGAGAAAGATGACTCAGAGAGAAAGAGAGAGAGCGAGAGAGAGAGAGAGAGAGAGAGAGAGAGAGAGAGAGAGATGTGAATTTCTAGAAATTATGTTCGGACCATATACATATATCTGCTTCTAGCGGAGGTGATTTAAGTGCAACGTAAATAGAAAAACCACAAAAGTTAGACAAGAGAGATAAAGAATGATTGCAAGACACGGTAGTCAATCGAAAATTAACAGCTGGGCAGGAGAGGAATTAATGCAATTTTATCATTGCGGTTTTACCGGATACAGTACGCAGAATAGTTCTAATAAATAACTTGAACAGGAATATAACGGTAAAAATCATTCATTAAACAATATCGGAAAGTAAGATTGAAATAGTCAAAAAATATCGATCGTTGAATGATGGTAAGTGGTCACGGCAGTGAACACTATGTGTTCTTGTGTTTACTTAGCATTATTACAGTTGCAGTTCGGACGACACGCCAAAAGAAATTTTACGAAGGTGAACAATTTTTCTTACTTCTACTGATTTTGTACTTTAAGCATCACCTCAAATTTGAAATGAGAGCGGAAAGAAAGCAACCCTCCTCAGTAAAATTTGACAAGAAGTCAGCGAATGCTTTGGGTTGGTTCATTTGAAAGGGTCTAATTGAGAGTGGTATTTGGAGGTAAACTTGGTTTAAGAATATTGATCGCCTGATTAAACGTCTGTCAAACCAACCTAGTGTTAAGTTACCTTAAAACGTTTTCCGTTTTGACTTACTGAATAGAAATTAGTGTATGGATGATCATCGGCCAATTTTTTACTTTCTTATTATCTTTGGTTTATTCCAAAGTCTTTCCTTATTTATAGTAACTGTGGAATGCTTTTGGGATTCGAGTGTGAATTTCGTGACTATTACTTGATCTAAAGGCGTGAGTGTATGTGCGAGCGATTATCAAATATAAGTATAGGATTTAGGATGGGCGTTGTGGTACAATTGATGTCGATTCGGAATGTCTAATTGGAGAGACGCATTCGAATTTAGTTGAATATCTTGCATTCACTTACGTGCAAGGTATTAAACCTATCAGTTAGCCCTGCATGAAAATCTGTATACTGCAGAAAGTAATGGCAACCTTCTGCGGGATATCTTCTGCCCAGTCAGTCATGTTTCTTTCGAGATATGATCGCTCAAACGTATATCATATTTGGCACGTGACTGCATGGAATTTATTTATGAATCGCACACCATATTTTGTTCAGCTGCTATTACTCTCATGATTACACCATGGGGGCTTGCTTCATATTAACTCTAGTTTTGTTTAATTGGGTAAATATATAGTTTATCATGAGCATTGGGTAATTATTTTATATTTTTATCAGTTAGCCCTGCATAAATACTGCACATAATGGGATTAAGTAGAAATTCCAGGAGAAAATGTGTTATTGTGTTTATTGAGTAAACTAGTGATGTCTTGCAGAGATATTTTATAGAAAATATCAAAATATATTTATCAGTAATAGAGGCTTGTCGTAGGGCAAAAGACTAGCATAGCCTATCCCCATTTTCCCTTGTGAAAGAATAATACTTTTGTATAATAAATATATCGAATATCATTAATGAACCTCCATTAGGCTGATTATCCTATGAGATTCACATTTTTTGCGACTTGCTCTTAATTAGAGCTATGTAAATGGATCTACTTAGTATTTCCGCTATACAAACAATGTTGTATATTTCATTCATTATGCCTGTAATCTTGTTCAGTATACCAGTATTACAATTCCTTCTGATTTGGCACAGTTCATTTTGTTCAATTTGGCCAGTGCTGTTTTCAATTTAGATTTTAATATTTATTGTCATTTCATACTTCAGTCTATTTTGGTTGCTTTCTTTCGGGAGATATTCGCTCAATCCAGAGGTATTTTTCTTTATCTGATATCCGTGTCGCGACTTGGAATTTATGTATGCTGTTCATGAGCATGCATCATTTTGGCTGTGATCGAATATTTAATAGCAACCCGCTTTCATTATTAGCTGACAAGAGTTCCGATAAGAAGTTACGTTTAATTTAAATAATGATAATGATATTATTCTTTAAAATTTATTTTGTTTGGAAGTGACACGTTGCCTTCATGTTTTATTTAAAATTAAAATGCAATAATTTTAATCCTATGTACTTTTTCTCTGTCGTTTCCGCATGCAGTTTTTTTTTTGTTATTAATCTCTAATTAATATTATTCGTAATCTTAAATTGGTGTAAATTCATTAATTTTAATTTCTCCTCCTCTTCTTTTATCGCTAAGAATAATTCCTGTGTGTATGAAAATAACGAAGATATATTCTTTATCGTCTCAATATGGGATCTGTTCTTTGTTTATCTTTTCTCTGATATTTTAAGAAGGGGTTAATCATTATCTGACAGCTTCTTCTCCTTTGTATTGTTAACATAGATTCTCTTATTAACTTCTTTCTAGTTTTCATGTTCTACTTTGTCTAGAATTGCTTGCAATTTTAATTTTGAGTTTGATATCAATACACACATCTAAACCATTCATTGTCAAGATTATGTCAGACTAGAAGAAATCCTGGAATGCTTTCTTATTCTGTTAAAATCAACACGCAATTTAGTGTGAGTAAATCCAATATGAGAAGGAACCGTTGTTATATATATTTTCTTATTTTCTACCTTTTTATTATAGAAGTATTTTTAATCAACTGGTTTTATTTCTCCTTTTAGAATATTCACTATTTTATCTTATTCTTGATTCTTATTTTATGCTCCTTCAGATGTTATTGACATTCTAAGACACGTTTTGACATAAAATTTATATGTATGTTTTTTGTGAAAATTTTAAGGATATACAGTTGATTGAATTATGCAGATTGAATTTATGTATTTTTTGTTCTCTTATGTGATTTGAACGAAACTCACATTCGTCAGATTTAGGGTTAGAGAGACAGTTACAAAATAATATTAACAAATATTTGTGTCCTCTATTTGTATATATATATATAATCCTACGTTTTATTTTCATTAGTCTTTATTATGGAACTACTAATCATTTTTTTTAATTTTGTTTTTTCACTTCCGTCACCACTAATTCTCTGGTAAACCGATATCATAAAAAAGAAAATGCATACGATTCAATAACGTTGCCCAGACGGTGAAACATCTCCAATATATTCATTTGGTGTCATAATATAGTAGCAGATTTTGAATCGACATACTTTATATTACAAAGTGAAAAGCTAGAGAAAATGTTTTTGTTCTTCATGAATATAGGAAACATTTTATAACAGATATTCATTTGTTCTCTTTTAAAACTAAATCCAATTGCTAATCTCAATTCCGGGCAAAAAAAAAACTCATTCTAAAACTTCATGTTTACATGTGCAGGTAGCGTAAAAGTTAGTAACAGAAAATATGAAGTTGAGTGATTGAGTTAAGTTTCTTGAATATTCTACTGTGTTGATAATCTAAATGATGTGCGTTGTGGTGCAGTGGATATCAACTCGGAATGAGGAATCAGGGAGCCGAGTTCGAAGTCCAGTTGAATTCCTTGCATTCACTTACGCGCAAATACCCTTGGGAAAGATATTAATCCATCTCTTCCCTCCAGTTATGAGTTAAATGTCAGGACAAATTGGGTTCTATAGACTTGGCTGGCAACCAGTCTACCGCAGAAAGCAATGGCAACCTCCTGCGGTATAATCTTTTGCCCAGTCAGTCATGTCTCTTTCAAGACATGACCACCCAAGCATGTATCACGTATGGCACTTACCTGACTGATAATTTAAGTTAATTTTTTAATCTTTTCATCCTAAGCTACAGCATACTGATATGAGATTATAGGGTGTCACAGAAAATGAAAATGAAAGTTAATGAGGAGACTAAAAATGAGTGGGATTGGAAGAAAAGAACAAAAAGAAAGAGGTTAAACATTGACATTGCATTGAAATAGAAGTCATCAGCGAAGCAAGAAATCAAAGTAAGGGTACACAGTTGGAATTTAAGGGAAAACATCTGTTTGATTAAGAGAGTAACGGTTTTATCTAGCAATTTCAAAAGTATAAGGATGGGACCTATTTTCCATTACAGCAGCACGCTTAATTTCGTGTAATCGAGTCAGCAAGGAAAAAAGATTTTTTTTGCGAACCACATGAATACATAATTTCATCAATTGCATGATAAATAACAACAGAGTTATGTAGTTTTTGATGGCTCTCTGTGGAGGATTATTTATATTCAAAAATATAGATAGAACAACCGAATTTCGCTTTATCATCTTTCTCAAGAAGTTATAAAAACTCACAGTCATTGAATATAAGAAAACAATGGTGTTCCATGATCGGTTACCTTCTGAAGGTACATAGTATTTGCATTAAAAAAAACTAAATCCTTGGCTGACCTTGTCCTATATTATATTGAGAAAAATAAAATATTATCTGCTAACATAGAAACGATTCTGCACTCAGATTCCTTTTTGCGCGCCAGGTGCTTGAGATATGCATACAGCATATTTATGTTCAAGCTAATTATATTAATAGTATACTAGTATTCAACTGAACTATTGGCACGGGATACATTCCTGTCCGTTATACAAAACATTTCGTAGTTCTACTAGAGTTGAAAACTACCCTGGTTTAATAAACAACATCTTAACAGCTTATCGCAGAATGGGATGATAAATGTCTGTTGAAATGCATATCTTGCATTCTAACCTAAAACATTTCTAACGGCACAGAGCGCCGTAAACGTTAATATTTTTGAAAGATTCCACCAAACATTGTCGTGTAATGTAATCATTGCCTGTACAAACTTAACATAATGCCTGATTACTGGTAGTTCATTGAGACCACCTAAACGCGTAATTGCAATTCAGTATATATTAATCATTTTTAATATATCAGAGAGCATATGAGTATTTTATACTACTCCATTATGTACAGTTCACATGAAGTCTAATAATCGAACATTCTAAGGATTTACATATATTCGGGACACGAGTTAATGTAATCCACGTTTGTGTTGTGAATAAACTTCCTTCTAGGGCTGTACGTGATATACGATTCGGTAGATCATGTCTCGAAAGAAACATGACAGACGAGGCAGACGATTTTTTCGCAGTATGTTTCCATTTCTTTCTACGATAAACTGGTTAGCAACCACAGATAAAAAAACTATCTTTCTATTTAATCCATAGCTGAAAGGAGAAGAGATGGAGTAATATCTTTCCCGATGGTATTTGTGCGTAAGTGAATACAACGAATTTAACTGGAATTCAAACTCGACTCATTCATTACTCATTCGGAGATGATAGTCATTATATCACATTGATCGAAAAATTAATACTCTACATCAGCCTACTTCTTCGTGTACGATCTACATCGTATGTTTGCATACTTGAAATATTGTGTATAACGAAATAATAAAGGTTAAAAAATAACTTGGCCATATTATAAAAAAGTAAGCATTGCTTTGTTCCACGCGTGCACAGTCTTCCGGAGATCTCAACGCAGGACCCGACTTTAGGTTCCTATCAAACTATAGCATTATTTGTATAGCAAATTTTATCAATGTTTCTCTGGTAATATTCACGAACTAATTTAGTGTTTTCTCCTTTTATTTATGTTTTCATGTGACTAAAGATCTTACGTTTCTATCAAAGGCGAATATTACGGTATATATATTTGGGAACAACTTGATCAATTTTTATCGACAATTCCCTTCATCAGAATTTAGTAAATGTTGGGTGTATCTTGCGCGTTTGTTTCTAGTAAGATTGAACAACTAAAGTGGCATTTTGATGCCGATTAGTCTTTAGGATATTGCTGTAACGGGATTGAATGATAGCAACCCCGTCCGAAATTAGGCTACTATTGGTCTCTTTATTGTCTGTATTTTTTTCATTTAAATTTTATTTAGCAAGTAGATGCAAACTCATTTTATATTCATTCTCCTTCCGCACTTTCGTTAGATGTCTAGATATGTACATTCTTTGGTAGATGCGAGATGCATTTTGTTTGACTGAGTGGTTGGATGAATTAAGGCTTTTTACAGTGAAAATCCCTACTGATTTTAATCAGTTAAATTATGTTTTTTATGGCAATAAAGAATTTTGAAGGGCTTCTTTCTAACAACATAAAATGTGCTCTGTGAACCATCTTTGTTTTAATCATAAGTTAGAAATCATAAGTTTAAGGACAAAGTTAACCTGCTAAACCATAGAAATGAAGTTAATGTCAACTGTAAGCATAGTTCATTTTGCTGTACAATATAGGTAATTTTATTAGTAATATTATGAATATATGTATAGTATTTTCACTGATCTAAATTGTTTTTTCCCTTATCTATTGAATATTTTATTTTACATAGATTATCAAATTATTATATGCTAGGTATTTAATTTGGCATGTATAATTCATATAAAAATTCGCTTAGTATTTAATCTAACATAGACGGTCCTGTGATATAATTATGGGGTATTTAATCTAACATAGATTTTCTTGTTAATATTTTATAGTTTTTAATATAGCATGTACCATCTAGTTAATTTTATTAATGCGGTTAATTTTATTAATGCGAAGATTGGTAAAGTAAGGTATTTAATTTGGCGTATATTATTATATTAAAATTTGCTTAGTATCAAAGTGTTTAATCTAGAATAAACTGTCAAGTTTTATAGTTATGACACACTTAATCTGACAGATTATCCTGTTAATATTTTATAGTTTTCAACATCGCATATACGATATGGTTCATGTTTAATGATAATTTAGCACAGATTGTCAAATGAATATTTAACACTTTTGACTCTTTCTTCATTTTCACATGATTTCTGATATATATTTTTTTACATATGTGGATGTGTATATATATATATATATATATATATATATATATATATGTGCATATATATATATAGATGTATATATATGTATGCATGTGTATTTGTACGTATATATGTTTGTATGTCGGTATATGTATGTGTATGTGTGTGTATTTAAATGTAATGACAATTGCCATCTCTTATCTTCTTGAATCGCATCCTTTTACCTTTTAACTCTACTTTCTTGTAGCACTGTTCACACCAGTGTTCACATCTTTTCATATCCATTCTCTGGCAATCCTTATAACATGTTACTTTTTCTCATCAGTCACATCTTATGTAATCCCCTACTCACCAGTGGCAGTACTGTCGTGCTAAAGGCGAATTGTTTATTATAAGTAAATATATGTTTATATATATATATATATATATATATATATATATATATATATATATATTGTTTGTATATATATAAATGTTTCTGTGTGTGTGTATTTATATTTATATATCTTTTGGTTTATGGAAATATATACATGTGCGTATACTTCCGTGTAGAGTGTTCTTGTATTTATCTGTGTGTATTTATGCCTATATCTCCCTATAAGAAATTCAGTCTATGTGGTTTTATACTGTATATGATGCTTTGTAGATTTTTAAATCTTGTGCGTATTTTCTTTTATGCTTGTGAATTTACGTTCGTGTATTTTTAATTGTATTTATTTGTTTATACGCTGGGATATGATTGTGTTTCTTTTTTATCTTATTTGAAATGCTCAGACCCTTGTCATCTCACGAATTTGGTTTTACACTTATTCAATATTTAGCTTTTACAGGCGTTTTCAATGGGTTTAAATTTATTGAATAAGTTGAAAGTCCGATAAAGACGTGTTAAAAATTGTATATGTATATACATGTGCGTATATAGGTCTGTACATTTGTATATACTAATTTATGTTTCTATGTGTGTTTACGTTTGTATTTGTATGAATGTACTTTTCTCCCCATTTCTTATTTGAATACCTTTATAATAATTAATATCTAATGCTTTCTTGAACTTAGAGTTCTAAACTCATAGACTCTGTTATAATTAATGTTAAAACATTAATTCATAATAAATATATATAACTTTTTAAAAATTAATTTTAATTTTGTTGTAAGGTGAAATTACTTGTACATTAGAAATACTAATTTCTATTTTCAACGAATATTAATAATAATAAACCAATGAATTGTTTTTACTGTCTGGTTTTATGTTTCTAAAATTAGAAATTATTGGTATTTTGTTTGGTCAAAACAAACTATCTAAAATGCTTGAGGGGTTTTGGTTAGTTTTACAACTTTTAAAACTCTTCAACTTGAAGTCAGAAACATGGCTCGATAAGACACGAGTAGTGTCAAAACAAAATATGTATAGTTGTAGTGATATTACAACATATTTATGTCATGAATTATATATATATGAATTATATATATATATATATGCGATGCAGATATAGAAGAATTCAAAGGAATATCCCGTACATAAACTGGTAGGATAACTCTTTGGGAGAGTTCTAAATATATATGTATATAAATACACATAGAGCAAATATATTAAAAAATTAAAACACGTTATTCCATAGTTAGGCAGAGGTAAGTACCTTTTTCAGAAAAAAAAATTTTCAGAGGCCGTCTTTATTTTACAGAAGATTTTAAAAGATTCCATGTAAATTCATGCAAAACTATCTGTACAATAAAGACGGAAGCTAAAGATGGCTCGCCTGAAATAGGCCTACACTTACGCTAAAAAATGGAATAACGTGCCTATGTTAATTTTTACACACACACACATACGCACACACACACACACACACATATGTATATATATATATATATATATATATATATATATATATATATATATATAATGTATCGAGGCATCAAGTAATTGTCTAAACATGTACTTTTAAATATGAGAGTCAATGAATTTCTATTATACGCATGATTAAACATAATAGACATTAATTGTCTCTATATTTAGCAGTATATATATATATATATATATATATATATATATATATATATAGTCTTTTGTAAACGAATTATTACGCGACCCAGATTTGTAACATATGGTGTCTTCAGGCGATTTAAAATAAGTGGTTGTTTTCTTTTATTATTTTTAAGTACCCTCCCGTAACTGGGATTTTTTACGAACACGCAATTTTAAACATTAGAAGATATAACGTTTTATCCATGGAAGTATGACGCTAATAGGCAGTTTAAAGTACGGTTACACTTAGTCATCTTTTTTGTTCTGTTATTCAGTTTTTTTTTGTTTTTTTTTGTGAATTTCATAATAGCTATATTTTCTTCCAAATATTGACATGAGTTTTTCAAAAACGGTCAAAAATTCCTACTCTCTCGTGAATGGGAAAATATATTCTTACCATTTTTATAACAAAACTTGTTTATGTACTCCCAAATATATATGGATTTTTGTGTATAAGCATATACTTGTCTGAGTATGTGTGAGTGTTTTCTTACAGACAATTAGACACGAAACACTTACATGCAACCATATTCCTGTCTATGTAAATATTTAACGAGATACTCTATTCTTCGATTATTAATTTTAGTATGCCTCATAGGTCAGAAACAAATGTGTCAGCTGTATACACGTTCACAGAACCTCATTAATTTAACCTCTCATTACGATGTATTCTTCGGAGTATAAAAGAGAATAAGAAGATAAAAGAAAATTATAAACTGGAAAAAACAAACAAACAAAGAAATAAATAAACAACAACAAAGGCACAGTATTGTCTATTTAGATACCCCCTAGCTGTCTCAAGAAGAAAATGTTCTTAAAGAGTAATTGTCGAGTGAGTAATGGTTATTAATACTATCTTATCATTCGGCAGAAAGAGAAAGACAATTGCAAACTTTCAAAGGAATTCGCATTTGCTGCTCTAGTGTTGTAGTTGAGATAAGTTCGCAGTATGACAAAGAAAAGTGGGTCTAGAATAAATGATAACATATACTCATTTAGCAGTACAGTATAAGTGTGTATTGCAGGGACAGTTTTAGCCGTTATGTTTATTATTTATATATTCGATTCAGTGTGCCTATATTCAAATAACTCATTATTTGTCGCTGGTAAGCAACAACCATTTTAGTGATGCGGAAGTTGAAGCGTGATAAACTGGTTATATATAACATATCCGAATATATAGCATCATCGTTTCGAGCATGAAAACAAAAGTCAAAGTAATTCTTATGCATTTGTACAACAATGTCAAGTGAATTTTGGCCTAAATAATGGCCTATATATATATATATATATATATATATATATATATTGTCTTTTTAAGCACCAATCACTCGTTTATGCAAATTTTGTCATAAAATAACAAAAATGATGCAATAATTTCCCAAGGGATCTTTTTTTTGTTTTGATGACAAGCATTATGTAAAAATAAAATAAATTTAATCCTTGAAAATGGCTAAATGTACAACCGAAACCGCTTGAATAAATAAAACATTCCGTCATTTTGAACAAGTATCTTATTTCTGTTTGTAACACAATATATGTATTATTTTAAGTATATTTCTAGTATTATAAATATGATTTATAGTTTTCGTACACGCCAGCGCATTTCACCGTGTTTAAAGTTAATGTTACTGAGCGTTAACATTTTCTTTTTTTATTAAAACCTTTTTGTTAATTTTAATCAATTTTACATGCGAATGAGGCTATTATATTTGTTTCACCAACAAGCAGGATAGGGATGGAGTGTGGTAGGTCTAAATGTTTATTTAAATCAGACCTAACTGATCTATGGTCAGAGAGATATAACGTGTGGTTTATTATTAGAAATTTCTCAGTATACCCAATATAATTATGATTTTAGTTTGATGAAGAACACGGTTTGTTAAAGGACGCATTAGTTTGGAAATGATATTGAATCAGTGTAATTTGGATATTGTAGGTGTACACCAAAATGCCTATTACAGGTAGAAGAAAATAAATAAATCAAGTAAAGAAATTTGAATACCAGTGAAGAATTCGGACAGATTGTGGAAATCGCGGCATTGAGATCTAAAGATGCATAACTATGGTTAATTAAACATTTCAAATGCTAATAAGAGGGCTGAGAAACAGGAATATCTCAGAGGAATGACAGAAAAGACTGCTGGATTGCTATATGATATATTTCCTTCAGTAGGAAAGTAAATGTTAGACGATCTCACCTCGGATGAATAAGAAGCTTAGGGCAGCAGAAATGTGTTTTTACAGAAGGATGCTGAGGATATCATGGACTCAGTACGTGAGGACCGATAAGTTATTGGATAGGATGTAAAAAAGAAGATAACTCATACTCAACATCCGGAAGAGGCAGATAATGTTCCTGGGGAACATAATGAGGTAGGGGTCCTTGAAAATTTAATACTCAAAAGACGAATAGAATACAAAAAAGAGACAGGGGAAAGCAGCGCGAGTCATAATTGAGACGCCTGAGCAAAAGAGTGGCAGATCGGGTTTTGAAAGAAATACCAAAGGAAAAATTGCTGAAAGTGAGAAAAGACAAATCCAAGTTAAAATCCATGATCACCTAAATCCTAAAGAACACTGCACATGAATAAGGTAAAATGAACTAAAAACGATTGGCTGAAAGTTACCCTTTACTTTCTTCTAAAACTGCCACACATTTTTTTGGGCGCTAAAGTCCAACACAAATGGCCAAGCAGGTGTAAAGTTTTCCCGTTAAATTCGTCCTCGCGATACGTCATAAACAGACCCTAAAACATTACCAAAGGTTGATCCCACCCTTTCAGCCGAAAGAAACGGACGCAGGAGACGACGGAGTACATACGTATGCTATTGGCCATGGAAAAAATCTGGGAACAACTCACTCCAGCAAGTAGGTAAGTACAGACTTTTCCCTATATGCAGACACATAAACATATCGCATAAAAGCTTCTTAATGCTAACGTAGGTAGAACAGTTCGACGGCAAGTTTCACCTTGCAATTCATGCATCATGTATTCGATAAACCGTATATTTGTCTTGGTTTTAAATTTCTGCTCGTATTAATGTGTCGAATTCTTAACTATGTTCAACACAGGTAAATTATTGATATTAACTATCAGTTTAGAATTTTTAATTAAAAAAAACAACTTAATTGTATTGTTTTTTGTCGACTTGATTTGTATTTTTCTCATGTTTATAAGGGAAGAGTAGCCTGCTCATTTTTACCATGCCTATGATTTTCATGTCATTAATTTCATCTGTATATCAGTTACACTATTAGTTAACGTAGAAATAAAAAAAATCTAATATTCAAGTTTATAAGGGAAATTTTGGGTGCACTCCAAGGAGAAAATATTTTATATCCCTTATTTTATATATAATTAGAGACCGGCCAATAACAAAGATTCTAATTCAGTTTTTGTCTTGTGTAATGTATCAGTGAATCTGATATTGCTAGATTCAACAAGAATATCCAAAAATGGGAGTTTATTTGTTGACTACGATCATAGGTAAAGTCGAGATCGCAATTTTTTATCCTGAAAGATGTTTTAAGATTATCAATTTTATTTTTTTCAAAGACAATAAAAATATCATCTAAATAGAGGACATATATTTCGGATTTAGTAAATATTTTTATACTGTAAAAGGAGTATTGAAATTGATGTTAAGTCAGGCTCAAACATTGTATACATAAACACAATTGTATTAACATTGAGCTAAATTGAGTAGAAGGCAGCACAACAAGGCTATATATATATTATGGAGAAAGTGCTTATATATATATATATATATATATATATATATATATATATATATATATATATATGTATTTATATGTGTGTGTAGGCATATATATAGAATATTATACACAATATTGTGTATAATATTCTATAATTTGCCTTAATATTATATATATTACATATACACAGCTAAAAAAATTACAGAAACACTTCGAAAGCGGATCAAAACTAAACAGATTAGAAAAAATGATCTAGAATAATTTTCCTGATAATAAGTAAGCGATGTATTAGTAAAAAAATGATGCCACATACGTTGATAGAAATGAAAAGACAACCCAAAAATAAAAATGAAAAAAATTATGCAGCAGGCTGGTTCATTTGGCCAAAATGTCATTTAGACACCCAAAATGATTCTTAGTATTTTGTTAGGCCCCCACGTGCTTGTACGCATACCGGACAAACTTAGAGCATATTCTTAATGAGACGACGGATGGTGTGCTAGGGGATTTCCACCCAGATCTGAACCAGGGCATCACTGAACTCCACAGTCTGAGGGGCAACCTGGCGGTACCGGATAGACCTAAACATAATGTCCCAAGGTATTCAATTGGGTTTAGGTAGGGTGAACGTGGAGGCAAGTCAATGGTTTCAATTCTTTCTTCCTCCAGGAACCTCCTGCATACTCTAGTCACATGAAGTCGGGCATTATCGTTGACCAGAAAGAACCCAGGTCCCTCTGCACCAGCGTAGTTTCTGACAATGGGTCTAAGAATTTCATCACGATACCTAATAGCGGTCAGTGTGCCATTATATAACCTGTAGAGGTCTGTGCATCCATCGAGAGATATGCCTCCCCAGACCATCACTGACCCACCACCAAACATGTCATGCTGAATAATGTTGCAGGCAATATAACGTTCTCCACGGCATTTCCAGTCCAATATAAAGCTGTTACCGGATTCGCCGATATATCCACTGTTGGGGCAAATTGAGCAGAAGAGAAAGTATATGATGTTTTTGCTGTCACAAGTAAGGTTTGGTGGGTGTAATTTTATTTTGGTGTTGGGTACAGAGAATGTTTTGTCTGTTATTAAATGTTTACAAATTAAACAGCGAGGCTTCCCACATTTTAAATTCCCTGATAGGTTTGTATTATTTAAATATTTGTTAGAAGTGAAATAGCTATAGATTCCGCTTCAATAATCACAAACTACATATACGCCAAAAAATGTATACTCCCCAATTGCATCCCATTTTAATCAACCTGATCATACTTTAGAAAATTGCAAATATTTACTAATAGACTCCAATTTTAGTTCTACATACACACGCAGATAGAAAGAAAAATACTGGATTTTAAAATTAAATACACACAAGCTAGGGTTAAATAGGGACTTAGGTGTGTTTAATCTTTACAAATATTTCAATAGCTAAAATTTTTTTTTCAGATATTCCAAGAAATTTTTATCTAAAACAAACAGACTTTCTCTACGGACGTGCCGCATGTTGTGAACAAACACACCACGTGATGTAAACACAAAAAAAAATATTCGGACGCTATCGTGAAATACGTTTCTAATGCAAATTTAAATATCACTCGTTTCTGATGAAGGACCGAAGGCAGCCTGAAATATAAAATACAATAATAAAAATAAACAAATACTGTCCCAAAAAAGTACATTTTTAAATTCAAAACTTTTTATTAATATTCTTTCTTATACATATTAAGACAGTATACGTGGATCATCACTATGTTAGGTATATATATATATATATATATATATATATATATATAGATAGATAGATAGATAGATAGATAGATAGATAGATATAATACAATATGATATAATATATTATAATATATTATAACATATGATATGATATGATATATAATATAATATTAAAATGTAGGGTAGTTATGTATAAAATAAAGTATATTAAAATACCATTTGAAAAATATCTATTTTCACTTAATACTTGTGTCTTATAATGCGAGGGTGCTGATTGCTGATGAATCGTTTTAAAAGCTTCAAAATTAACGAAGTCCTCTCAGTTAGCATTTGTAGTAATTCTAACGATTGTTATCTGTATAAAAATTATCTAGCTAGTATCCTAGTTTATTTTTCTAACTATATCTAGACTCAAAATTACTTTTGGTGTTTAAAAGAAAATAAAAAATAGTCCTGTTAAACAGAATTTACTTAGATTGGTTCGAACGTAATTTTCTCTATGCATTTTGTAATCTTGGTCTTAATGAGAAGGTAGAAACCATTAGATTTGCTCCCAACCTATTAAAAGAAAATTAATTAACTTACTGTTAGCTGTAAACAATATATTCTAGTCTCTTAATATAGTTTCTGATGGTTTGGAAAGATAAACATTTCTCGAATTCGTAGATTGCATTGTCGATGTTTTTCTAAGACAACCGTACATTCTTTCGCCTTTAAATTTCTGATTATACCAATGTTCACGCATTACGTTACTAAACTCTCTAAGGTTGCCTGTAGATTCCATTTTTTCTGCTTTCAATACATTTTCATCTGCACATCTGATGCAATGTCTTCGAAAAGTAGAGTTTTTTATTATTGCGTGCAATTATTTGAGCCTTAGTCATTAAAATTAATTTGGGTATTTCATGGGTAATGATTTTATAATGATTTATGTAAAATGACAGTCAGGAATTTGCTAAGTTGTTGTTCGTTTCTATCGCTAAATACCTCACACAAGCACACATTATGGGCCTTTATTTTTGGAGAAATGCCATACTACAGAAAATAAGGCCACTTATACAATACGTATGCCACGCCCAGAGGGAATATCATGATATACCTTAATATCCAAGAGAGTTAGTGTGTTATTACCCTCTTAAAATAGCTATCCACACATTATGCAGCAGCATAAAGTAAATAGAAAGATACGAAGCAAACCTCTATAATATTCTAATTTTTTCTATGGAAATAGAGGTATCTCTATTTAAAAACTACCGTAAGTAATCAAAACATCTAATAGGGAATCTTCAAACAAGAAATAGAAGTAAAATAATTTCAAAGCAAATAGAAATGTCATCATGTATAAAACGATTAAATTTTTATGTTTTATGTTTATCTTACAGAGGAATAGTGAGAAAACTCGTCTCTTATGTCCATTTTCTTGTTACATGTTAAAATGATGACAAGATACTTTTCTTTGCTAAAGTGATATATATTTACTAAATATGAAGATAGAAACGTCGATTTAAATGTGAAAATGTATTTAGTATGTATATATATCGTATAGTCAAATCTTTTGTTCGTTTCTCTTTCTTGACTTATTTACTTCTATAACAGTCTTGGTTACTCTTGGAACCATTTGTTTGTTATTATCAGGATATTTGCTGTTCATCATTGGATCATTTCTTTCTGCAATCATTGCGGGTCTAAATGTGATGACCGTTTCAACTTCCATCTCTTGATCAAAATTGACATTCATTTCTGCCATGAAAATATTTTGATTACATAATTGAAGTACCCCAGAATGCTTCTATTAGCATATTGATGCAGTATCACCCCTGTACCTTTTTTCTTCTTTTCACACCCTGCTTGTTAATTTCTGTGGGCATCAGTGAAAATTATCCGAATATTTGTTTCGTATATAACTAAAATGTTTCTATTTAATCTAGTTATCTTCTGATTTACATTTTGCATATGTCCACTGTTTATCAACGATCTTACATTCCATATCTAAGAGTTATATTTATTTTTTTTTTTTTTGTGAAATCAGTCGCAGTATAACTGTCTGGGAACAAATGACATTCTCATCGTTCTTTACTCGGCGAAGACTGTGTCTTTAAGCTTAATCATGATATATTATTGGTTGAAACCTATCCATGAATACTTTTGAATGCATCTGGTTGCTTTCTCTTCGGTGTTTTATCTGGACACGGCGTCTAGATTGCGTGCCGATGATTCCTTCAGAATTCTTCCGCCATTTTGTAAGTTTAATTTTTGTCTTAGCGGGTCAGTAACTTCCCGTCAAGCAAAAGCAATTGAGTGAATGTATCTGACACTTTAACAAAAAAATACGTACCACTGTTCTTTGAGGGGAGGAGTTGGAAGAAGTTCCGGTTTGTTAAGAATAATAGAATATAGAACAAATATGTAGTGGAAATGGGAACAGGAGAATGTAAATATTAAGTTCTTTTTTAGTGTCAATCTAAAAAACACTTCTGATCTGAGAATGATACGATAATGTTTCCCCAGACTAGTACACGCGGACGGTAGAAATTAAATTATGCTTACGTACAGATATTATTTAAATTTTCAAAAGAAAAGGTTAACTTATTAAAATATTTTTATGCTTTTTCCTATTTTTGGCAAACCGTTTCGGTTAACTAATCATATTAAAAAAGTGCTTATATATATATATATATATATATATATATATATATATATATATGGGGGGGGGGGTTTGCTTATGTGCGCATATATGTTTGTGTATATTTATATTTATATATATATATATATATATATATATGTGTGTGTGCGTGTTTATGCGCGAATATATATATATATATATATATATATATATATATATATGTGTGTGTGTGTATATATATACATATTGGAAGTGGCAACTTCTGCCGATAAAGGTACTATTTTATATATATATATATATATATATATATATATATATATATATATATTATGCATATATGGTATATATTTTTTGTTTTGTATATTATGAGTGTTATGCATATTTATATTGTTAAAACAACTTGAAAAGCTCGAAATATTGTGCATTGAAAAGACGTTTTAACATAAGTTTCACGGTGTTTATTGCATTTTGATATACAAAATAGTTAATATGTGCTCTTTAATAAAGTCAGCTTATTTGTAAACAGAAATATTTGTGATTCTCACAAACCCTTTATGAGGAATATGACAAAATAATATCTTTTCTTGCATGAGTTCAATCTTTGTTCCTGTCTGTCAAACTTCAGCTAACGAACATGGGGTGATGGGTCCACAAGTGATCGGAAAGTATGAAGGTGATTCCAAAAATTCCACACTGGAGATGGGGCCATTAAGTACGAAGATATTAGAGGGGTGTGTTGAGACAACCAATTAATGCAAGAAAATGTTGAACAAGACTCACATCAAAATGTCAGAGAAAAATCACAGACGCTTGGTGTAACAGTCTCACGACATTTGCAGAAAACTAACTGAAAAAAACTAGATAAATGTGTTTCTCATAAAATCAATGAAACTCAAATATTTATGCATTTTCAAATGTGATGGAAGTTTATTCTCCGTAACACCAATTGTGCCTTTCTTGACGGAGTAGTCCCTTTTGAGGAAAAGTGGACCAATAATGATAATCGTAAACGACAAAGGCAGCGACTTGATATTTATGAGTTCCCCAAAATTTTCGTAAATCCAAAGCTGCATCTGCAAAAGATTATGGTGACTGTCTGGTAGATTACAATTGTTGGTATCCACTCCAGATTTCTGGAATCCAATCAGAGCATTTTTCAGAGCATCACGGCAATCGATTTACTGAAATACATGCAGACAATCTTAAAAAATCACACTCATTGGTTAATTGAGGTGGTATCATATTGCTCCATTATAATAATCTGGGTACATGTTGCAAGAACGTCGTTGCAAAGATTCTCCGTCCCGTAGTACGCGAGTTTCATAAAATTTCACCCAATGATTATCATGTTTTTAAGCAATTATACACATTTTTAATGGAAAAACAATTACTTCCAAGCCAGAGATGGAATAAGATTTCAACATCTTTGGTTACAGCTAAAAACCTTTATTTTGGAGGAATAAAATATCTCGTCAATCGAAAGCTCAAGACTGGTATATTGATTAATTTTAAAATTTCATCAGCTAAAATTTAAAAATAAACACGCTCGTGAATGACCTCAACATACAGAAAGAATACACTAACATCGTGAAAATCAAATATAAAGAAAAATTGGAAAAAGGCAATCAAAATCGAATTCACTCAAGGAAGCAATAGTAATATCAGCAAACAAGATTGCCCCAAATGAAATCAGGCGCAGAAGAAAAAGCGAGTGTATGATTGAAGAGATTCTCGACATGATGCAAAGGTGGTAGAAAATGATATCAAGACAAGAAATGGAGTACAGAGAACCACACAGGGAAATAAGAAGAAAATGCAGACAGGCTAAAGAGGAAGGGCTCAATGATAAATATGCAGAAATAGAGAGAACGAGCAGTCATAAGAAAGCAGACATGCATATGGTAATAAAAGAACAAACAGGAAATAATACCTGCTCATAGACAGGGTGTATAAAATCCAAGGAGAGAACAAAGATGGTCATCAGCAAAAAGGGCAGCCCAAAATGCCAAATCCAGATGAGGGACACTAAAATCAAGCAAACACAAAATGTAAATACCTGGGAATTGTTCTAACAGAAAACTGAAAGTGTGACACTGAGAACCGAAGACGAATTGGCATGGCGAAAGAAGCATTCCAGAAACTGAGTAAAGTACTAAGAAAAAGGACAATTTTGCTAGAAACAAGAAAGAGAGTACTGGGTTGCTATGTGATGTCGGTTCTTCAATATGGCAGTGAATGTTGAACAATATCTTAGAAGATGCAATAAAAATCTGAAGCAGCTGAAAGGTGGTTCTAGAGAAGAATGCTGCGGATATCATGGACCGAGCATGTGAGCAATGACGAGGTTTTCGAAAGTCTGGAACCGAAAAGGAAATTTGTACTGAGTATCAAGAAGAGACAACTGAAGTTCTTGAGACTTCCAAGGAGGGAGGTGGGATTGGAAAACCTGATACTAACATGCTAGACAGAGAGAAAAAGAAACAGGAGAAAGCAGAGTATAACCTATTTGAAGGACCTGATCAGGTGGATGACAGAACGAGGGTTGCATGGTGCAACCGGAGAAAGTGTGCTAAGAGCGACCAGGGATAAGGAAATATGGGAAGCCATGATAAGACATGGCAGATAAAAGAAAAAAATATATAAATCTGTGATACAGCGAAATAGGGTTGTATATGGATGACTAATAAATAAATAACCATATATATATATATACTTATTTATATAAATATATATATATATATCTTTATTATTGTATATAATTTTTCACATAATAAATTGCATACAAGTTATATATATATATATATTATTTATACTATATATTATACATATTTCATATGTTATGACTTATACACACACACACACACACACACACACACACACACACATATATATATATATATATATATATATATATATGGTTAAATAAAATAAAGACAAGAGGAAAACTGTATTTTAAATCGCCTACGCGTTTCGTCCGTGATGGACTTTTTCAAGGCAGAAAGATGAAATGAGCTTTATTCTAAATTACGTATCTATAAACAAAATTAGTGTTGGTAACCACAAATACGCTCACAAATCATTTCAAAAAATTTACGGAAGATTTCAGTTTTTAGATTTTCTTCATGTGTAATTGCAAAGACACGCGACGTTAAGATGAAGGGAATTTATTAGTTTTCTTCGAAAATTGTCCATTCTGTGTGTTTAGTATGTTCCAGAACTCCCCCACGTGCAGTGCAAAAACACGAGATTTTAGAATGAAAAAAAGAAAATCAACCGTTTTCTTTCAAATTCCCACCATTCATTTTAATTTGTTTCAATATAGTTTCCACAAGCAAAAGTGAGATTGGGAAAAATCCGGGGAGCAAATTGATGTTTTGGTAGTATTGGATAGCGGCGCTCTCGAGAATCTTCCTTCTGAATAAATTGTCCACTCTAAAAAATGCATTGAGGAAAAAATAATTCCAAAATGTTCATACAAACTCATAAAGTTATCACATCATATTTTTCCACCGTATGCCTACAAATTTCTTAAATCATCAGTCCATGAATTAGAAGAAAAAGAACGTGTACTTTTCCACAGGGCATATACTGCGGGAAAAACTCTCTCTACATATGACAAAATTATATAAAAGACATAGTGTTTTATAACAACAAGAAACACATACAAAACTTACAAACTAAATTTCAAAAGCTAATTAACAATAGCAAATGGTCCAGGATCGGCAAAAAAGATTTAATTAATAATTTATCCAAACTCCATCGGATTCACAACTAGAAGCATTATGCTTCGGTCATAAATTTGCCACCGGATTACAAAAACATGATTTAACAGATTTTATCATAAAAAAACTACCAACATAACGATTCCGAATTCACCAAAGGATATATACAAGGCATACTCACAGCTACGCACAAAAAACAAACCACCTCTCATTTCCACGCAGATATCTATTAGCACTGAAGGAACTAAAAAAGAACAAAGATATACACATATCTACTTCTGACAAAGGAGGGGGAATTACAATCATGGACGAACTTACATACCAACAAAAAATGAAAGTGCTGTGCTCTGTGTTAGATGAGGAGCAAAGTCACAGGACTTCAATAAATCAAAATTATGCATAACTCAAAAACCAATTGTACATATGTTTTAAAATTCTGCAATAATTAAAAACCAAAAAGTGTCTCTGACCACACTAGATGGAAATCACATCTAATTGCAAAGCCAGAGTGTCAGGGATTTTAGTAGAATCACAAAAGAAAAGAAGAAAATAACAATTGCAACATATACATATATTCTTACTTTGTTAAAACTTAAATAGCGCGAAAATAGAAAGTGATGTACAATATTGACCCAGTGAATATATTCATGTATCAAGAGTTAAAAAGCATATATATATATAGACAGAGATAGAGCGAGAGGGGTAGATAGATAGAGAGAGGGAGATAATGATAGATATATATTTTCCAAAAACATTGCTACTTATAATATGCTATTTAAGTTGTAACAAATATATATGTGTGTGTGTGTGTTTGTGTTTTATATATGTATATAACCTGACACACTCACACACACACACACACACACACACACACACACACACACATATATATATATATATATATATATATATATGTCTCTGTGCGTGTGAATATATATCTGTGTGAGATTAGATAAAGAAGCATATAAAATCATTATTGATTCTGTAGTAATGAGATTTATATATGTGTTGTCTATATCCTGTTAGTTATGCAAAGCAAACGCAAACACATAAATCCTAACGTATTTAGTGACGAATTTCCAACAGCTGTTAACATAAGAGACTCAAAATATTTTCACACATGCCATCTGCATGTATGCGTGTATATTTGTGCGTCAGCTGCTATGCATTTTTTGTCATATTGCTTTTACGAAGACAAGCAAAACCCTCGCATGATCAGGAGGCGGAGTCGACAACTTTATTTAATCTCTTGGTGTTGTTATTAACTTCACACACTGTTAAGTCTGGCATACTTAAACAAGACAAAGCATTAGTGTATTTTAGATGCGATTTTCATTGAGATAGCACCATATCCCACGCCTTTTGCTGGAATGAACGCATACATTTAAGAAGAAAGCAGACTTAAATATGATATCACGCTCATGTCAGAATAATATTGTCGAAAAGGAGTTAACCCCAAAAATATCCAGGTCAATTAACGTGGGTAGTTTTTAGTAAAGGATGGATAATACGTAAAAAAAGACCCATGAGATCATTTTTAAGCAATCATTTTACCCTATGCGAGGCAGGACCACCACTGATGAGCAGAGCGCTTCAGTGGGATAAAAAAATGAAAAAAATAAAAACAAAAGATACAGGGGATGTCAAAGAAAGGATGAAAGAAGAATTTGGAATCAAGAAGATAAAAAATGGCAATTGACGTATCACTTAATGTTTTGGAGATTTTATCTATCAGGGATCAATCAAACAGAAAAAAGTTCAACCATCAGAAAGTGCGTGAGAAGAAAACTGTTGGAATAGAAGACGGTTGCATTGAACAATTTTGAGATTAAATGTGTGGGACCTATATGCCAAACTAGTACACGCGAAAATACATGTGGACGGTGCACCACGGAAGAAGCGCATCAAATAAGTAGCCTGAAAATTCTTGCAGAAACGACAGGGGAGACACGTCACACCTGTGAGAAAGTGACACGAGGCTGGCAGCCAAAGCATGATCGATTACCTTGAAGATCATTCTTTGAATTTTGTCGAGAACCTCGAGATAAATTATAGAAGAACCTGCCCAGATAATGCAACAGTATTTAATGTCCAGACGAATGGTAGACTTATACATGTGCACAAGAGATATTCTAGCCAGATTTCGAAATATCTCTGGAATCGTACATTATTCATAAAGGTTTGTAATTATAGAAATCTACAAAACTCTTGTAGATAAAATGTTAAAGGGCAAAATGTTTACAAAATATTTTGTGTACAAACTCTAGAGTTGATTGCTGAAAACATCATCATACTTCAAAGCAGTAAATTATATATATATATATATATATATATATATATTAAGAACTCTCTCGTTGATTTCGACATATGAGAGTCTAAATCAGTTAGACTGCCACACAAAGAATTGTTTTGAGTGGTAAAGGTTTGTGTAGCATCATCCACACTTTTTGGAACTGCTAATACCAAGAAAATCTATGCAGAAGTTTGCAAGAACAGCAGACCTCAGTTATATAAATGGAGGGAAGGGACGGATTAAAACCTTTCCCAAGTTTACCCGTGCGTAAGTGAATGCAGAGCGTTCGACTGGAATTGGAACTCGGCTTGCCGATTTCCACTTCCGAGCCGACATCTACTGCAATACAACGGTCATTTGTCAATAAACTCTTAGAGCACCTGGTATTCCTACGCGGTCACCCACCGATATATATATATATATATATATATATATATATGTATGTATGTATGTATGCATGTATGTCTATATTTATTCTGGTGTTCATAATATAGTGTTCGATTCTATAAGCAAAGCTATATAATATTACAAATGTACAGATTGTCCTACGTTAATACCATGACTCGAAGTTTTATAAACTATGCTATCATAATGTATTGCTTATGAAATTCATAGCAAGCATCTGACAATTGCTCAACCAATAAAACCTTGATTTTTACTATAGACTTAGGATATATATATATATATATATATATATATATATATATATATATGTGTGTGTGTGTGTGTGTGTGTGTGTGAGTGTGTGTGCGTGTGTATGTGTGTAGTATTGGGCATAGAATTCAACAGTTAGACATCAAATGTGTAATACGTTTACGACATGTAAAGAATATGAAAAATCAAATTGTTCTATACACTCGACTTTATTATTAACTGTAAAATGCCAAAAACGCTACCCGTCTCCGTAAAAGCCAGAATACATTTTTTGATTGAAGAAGGTGATCTCATCATCTAAAGAAAACTGGCAGTTCAAAGTATTTGCAACTTACGAAGATTTCTTAACATTTTTTTAAAATAATATTTCTAGAAATATCTATAGCTCATGAAACAATTTAGTGGATACTGGCTAATAGCCAAACTCAAATAGAGCACATTATTGGTACAGGATCTTTGAAGATTTATCGTTAAGCATTTTATATTAATCTGTGTATGACAATATATCTATCATCAGCATTAAATAGATATCCTATCAGTGGCATGAAAACAGTCATATATATATATATTCAAATATGGGAGAGTGGTTCATTGAGAAAACATGAATGTTTATATAAATCTATGTACACAGACCCTTTGTTTTAGAGTTATGAATTTAAAAGAAAATTAATCGAAATGGCTCGCTGTTATCATATAGGTTATATTTGTCTTATGTATACATTTTTGGGTCGTCTGTTTTCAAAATGAGTTACATAAAACATATTCCGTATAACAATAAATGTACAGATACACTGTCAACAGGCTGATAATTTTTTTTCTGAAACGGCCGGTCAAATTGTTATACATGCAAGCTGCAGGATAGTATCAGATTTTCAGAACGAAGGTAGCCGAGATATCAAAGCTTTGCTGCCGTTTATCGTCACATTGCTGAGACAGGATGTGCGGCACCACAGACTATAGATCGAGGAAGATCTGCTTCTAATACTGACCACGAAGAACATATTTAAGAGGCTGTTGGAGACCATCCGGATATCAGCACAGGAATCATTAGCAACATGTGCAGAGTCTTTGCCTTGTGATCACTCACCAAAGGAAAAAGCTTTTGCCGATGACTTATATGACACATTTCCGATCCATTGTCTGTCTCTTCAGATGTTTTAACAGATGAGGAAACTTATTTTAATCATTTCAGTCAAGCAATCCTGTGCTGCTACTAATGATTAACAGTTTAAGGGAAGACCTGTTTTACGGAAATTTGAGGAAAGGAGAAAAGATTAATAAGTTACAAGAATATAGATGATAACAGGAAGATAGACAACCGGGATGTTTGAGAAAGGGACTTTGCAGTAGAAGAGGATTTATATTTAACTATTTCAACAGTCAATCTAGGAGAACGCTTAACTGCATGTCTTATGAGTCTTAGAGGTAAAAACTCAACAGAAAAAGCTGCCCTGAAAATATATTCATAACACATTGATAACAGATATATGCATAAATAACAGATTGAAAATATATGTATAAATAACAGATTGAGAAGGAAATCAATTAAATAATTGTCCAGTAATACTGTGAGTATCAGATTCTCAAAGCCCTTTTTCCTCATTACATGTCTCAAGAATATTAGTTGTTATTTCCTGATGCTCAGCATTAATTTTCTTTTCGTTTCCATCGTTTCAAAACCTTTTCATTTCACGCGTGTTCGTTCTATGATATCCTCAGCATTATTCTATAGAACCACATTTCAATTTTTCTCTGCATCGTTAATGACATTGTTCAGCATTCACTTCCATACTGAAGAATACACATCACTTACTAACCAAATACTAATTTCTTAGTTATTAGCGAGATTTTCCTGCCTCTGAATACTCTACTCAGTTTCTGGAATGCGTCCTTCCTCATGCCAATCCGCGTAAAGTTCTCAGTGTCACACATTCTGTCTTCTGTTTGAAGACTTCACCGGTATTTAAATTTTTGTACCTGATTGATTTCATTATACCCCACATGTAATTGTCATTTTCCGTGTTCTTTTTGTTGATAACCATGCATTCATGTTTTCGTGTCGTTTATTTGTAGATCTTTCCTCCGACTTTCTTCAGCTACCTTCTTTAGGAGGTTTTGTAATATCCGTTCCGTGTCTGGTAACAGCACAGTATCATCTGCGTATCTTATTTTATTCAGATTGAGTCCGCTGATTATTCATCCTAGTAAAACTTCTAGGGTCTTCAAATTAGCCGCATTGCACAAGTTGAATAGATGATGTGGAAAGACACATCCTTGTCTTACGACCCTCTTTATTTTTGCATGTCTGCTGAATTCCTTTCCTATCCATATGCAGGCTGTTTGCTGCAAAGAAAAGTTAATGATAACTGTAATATTTTTCTCAACTATATCGAGTTTGCTGAGAATTGCTATCAATTATTTATGGCGTGCTTTGTTAAATACATTTGTATGAACTATAAAACATAAGTCCACGTCTTAATTCATTTGTATTGCTCTTTTTTAGAACAGGGAGAATAAAAGCTTCGTTCCAATGGACACCACGAATAGAATTTAAGATTGAGTACCAATCCCCACTCTGATAAGAAGTATTTGGATTGGCTGGAGTGGAAGCGAAATGTGATCCTTGAAGGCACCACCGCGTGATCAGTGTTGGAAATAGCTAATATATATATATATATATATATATATATATATATATAAGCATACAGGTTATATATTCATATATAAGTGTATATGTATCTTACAAGGCGGAAAACGATAATCTCGCTGTTGATCTTGAGAAGGACCTCCAGCCTGTGCTAGACTGGAGTAAGAAATGACTCGTAAGTTTTAATGCTTCCAAAACGAAGCTGCTATCCATAAACCACCATACACAGTCCCTCCTGCTCCCAGTTAACATGGATCAAGCCAGTCTCCCCGAAAACAATACACTGCACCTCCGTGGCCCCAGTCTCTCGGCCAACCTCAAGTGGAAAGACTACACTAAATCTCTAGCTAAATCCTCTGCTAGGAAGATTTGGTCACTGTGTTGGGTCGGGAAGCTTTTCTCGCCTGACACCATCTTGCACATATACAAATCAACCATAAGCCCATGTATTGAATAGTGTGTCATATCTGGGAAGGCGCCCCTGCTGTTTATCTCGGTGCTCTCGGCAGGTTCTTTTACAGTCAAAACAATGAAATGCAGCCCCACTTCTGCTTTCAGTGTCTTTTCTCGCACTTCCTGCCTGTGGCACTCTCTTCCGTATACCTGTTTTACTGATAGCTACAATCTGAAAAGGTTTAAATCAAACGTAAGTTTTCATCTCATAACCTCTTTACACCTATCCTTCTCTTATTTCCCCCCTTAGAATAAATTTGACATTTTTCAAAACTTATATTCCCAAATCGCGATCTTGATAAATTATATAAATAGAGCGATATTTTTCCCTCCACTGATTACATCGAAAAAATCCGAACGGATTTCGAACTTTGCTCTCCGAATTTTTTTAATACTCGCCGTTATCTATTAAACCCGCTCACAATGGAACAAGGAAATAAAAAACTACCATTAAAATATGAAATATACACATATTCTGATTTCGTTCCTGAAAATGCTTAATGTCAAATTAATTTTGGACTTTCTCTTCCAGAATTAAACTTTTTCTAAATCTAACATTCTTTCATGCATTAAAAACTGTTGCCATATCTGATCAATTGTTCCTGCTATTCATCTCGAGGTTCTTGAAGTATCTGCAATGTAATTAATCCTGACTTGGCATCTCAACTTCATTGAATTTCTTCTCGAATTGGCGTCGCATCCATCTGTATTTATGCATATATTTTCACGGCAACTTTTTCTGTCGAGCTTTTACATCTAAGACACATAAGAATTTAACCGTGTCCCTAGATTAGCCGTAGATCACATACATTTAACATTTCGTGGAGTTTAACTTAAGGACTGTTACAATTTTCGCTTCTCACCAAATTACGTGTCTTTTTTTATAAAAATTCTAATAATCTTGTTCCTAAATTTTCTTACGTGCAACCAGAGGAAAAGAAAAAAAAATAAACATCGGCCATTTGTTTAATTCATTTTCTCTCTGAACGAGAATACTAGCCATTATTACTTATACACCACCACACGTGTGAATGCGGATATGGGTGTTAATATTTATACAGCAATTTCCTGATATTCGTGATGGCGAGTAAATGTTATCAAAAATATTCATAATATACTTTACGCTGCGGATTTGATAGGCATCTTGTAAAGGCGTAAAATATATATATTTTTAATGTAAAAAAATAACTAAAGAAATAGTAGTAATAATAATAATATTATAATAATAATAATAATAATACTTGTGGCATTTACAATATAAATGTACACTCTCATATATTAAGAGAGGTCTATATATTTTAGAAGCGATTTCGATTTTGTAATTTGCATGTTCTTTTTTATAATCGTTTCACTCGAGACAAAGCAGGATGGTTACTTGTGTCCATGTGATTACACAGAGATATAAAACAGAGTACAGAATTACTTAAAAATGCATGAGATGTGATGGGATTTAGAGAAGTAGAATATGGCAATTTACGTATTGTGGCTAAAGAAGAGCAGTTTTGTTTTGGAAGCATTAAAAGTTACGAGTTATTTCTTACCCCCTTCAAAATCAAATTGGGGGTATTTTTCAAAATAATTAGTGAGATTTGAGACGGTGGTAAATGGAAGCCTCATCTTCATAGATGCCTCGTCTATAGGTTTATTGCATTTTGCTCTAGTTTATCAGACCTGCATTTCATCGTTACTAATTTTAACTTTTTTTATTATTGCCCCAAGTAAGGCAGTTAACTATCATTGGTGCGCAAGGGTTACATAGAAGGAAAGTTATGAAAAAGAATGACAGGTTATAGGGGATGTTAAAAAGTGGATTTAGAGAAGGATGAGAATACTGATGAGAGTGGGGTGGACGGGAAAAGAGCACGAGAGAGGAGATGCAAGTTAGTGAGAAAGGGACTGAATCTGAGCTGCCACGTCGAGATCCCATTACAGATTCTCCGTTGGATTTGTCATGGCACCCGCACAGATATAGCAGCACTAATCAATGCACGGGCGGATGGTAGATTTATAAATGTGCAGTATGTTTTCCGACGTGAAAAACTTCCTAGAGCTATACAAAGAACTTACTTCTTAGCAACGGATTTATCCATCGATTCTATATAGTCATTCTATTGAGGTGTTTTTGAGAGTTAACCCGAGTAGGCGCAGTGATTTGCTTTCAGGGAGATTAGCCTGATCCATGTCAATGGGAGGTAGGAGCGATTGTCTGAGATGGTTAAGAGATAGAAGCTTCGCATAGGAAATTTCATAAAAATTAAATAACTACGAACACTACAGTGACTTCACACCTTCTAAGTAGAATGGTGATGGTCAACTAGTTATTCCTACATACAAGCAACGGTTATAATAATCATGATCTGCTGATTTTCCGACTTTTGATAATGCCTAGTTGAATACTGACGTCAGATGTAGAACGAACTGATTGAATATATCATAATATTGATGCTCATAATAATAATCGTCATTATAAAGTGAGCCAACATCTGCACTGGAAAATATGAAACTTTTACGGGAAGGAATATGTAAATAAATTGCTTGAGTATTACCTAGAACATGTTGCAGAGATAGGATTTGTAACACTGTTATGAGATTTTATAATTCAGAGAACAATGAAAGATATTCGTCTATTCATCGTTATCAAAAGACGTCTTATATAAAAAATCAACTTATATCTTTCGCATATCAGGCTATTTTAAGTTCAGAAGAAACACTAAGAAACCTGACGTTATGTACCTTGTAATATGGCTAACATAAAGCATGCACAAAACTGCTGTTATTAACAACCGTTTTCTGTATACCAAATCTTGCTTCCTGCAAAATTACTTAATAGATCTGGTGTTGGGTATCATTGTAATACTTCTTACAGAAAGCATATTCACTGTTCAACAATAATGCAAAATCAGAAAACTATTTTCAAAGTCTCAGTAAATTCAGAAAACTATATTCCAAATTCAATTTATTTCATTGTACATTTCCTCCAGATAATTAGTTTATTCTAGAAATTTATCCACAAATTTTGAGCGTAGTTTGAGATTGAAATGTGTGAAACAGCGAAAATAGACTGTTCACAAATGAGTTTCATTTTGGGATTAATAAAATAGGTATGACTCTTTAAATTTCATGCGAAATATGTATACATCGCAACAAAAATCACCAGTGGAAAAATTATTAATCCATTCATCCTAAGAATAAAAACTGGGCTCTTTGGGTAAAAACGCACAGAAAACGGAAAACTCTGAATTACCAAAAATTGGTTGTTCATAAAAAATTATTTTATAATGACAGAAATTTAGGACTTCATAAATCAAACTTGATTTTCTGATACGATTGCACATATGCACCAACGACAAAGACGCCAATAATATATATATATATATATATATATATGTGTGTGTGTGTGTGTGTGTGTGTGTGTGTGTGTGTGCTATTTAATTAAAATGATTCCATTTAGATTTTTTGGTTATGTTTCCATCATTTTATAATAAAATATATCGAATTCTCTAAATAAAATATATGCCATGAACTATGAGACTGACCTCAATTTCAATTTTAAAACAAAATACCTTACTCCATTCAAAAGAAGAAACAATTCAGCAAGACTCAAAGGGTTCAAAATTTTAATTGCAAGATCGTCAACAATAAAATTTCCTTTAGGTCCTTATAACGTTTCACCATTCCTGTCAGATCATATATTATCACAATGTGAAATATATAGAAACAAACCTGAGAGAAACATAAAAAAAGTAAATCGTATAGAGTTCGTTTTTCTTTTATATGCTGCGTCACTTCAGTACATAGACAATCATGGTTCTCCATATCTCGCTATCTCTTGTAGGTCATAACGGTTTTTCTCTTAGTACTTCTCCGAAAACCTGCGCTGCCATTTACTTACTCAATCTCGCCAAATATGTCTCACGTTGTTTTCCGCTGTTGCTTTTCCATCATCTATACTCTGAGTACTAAGGTCTCTAAGCCTCCTTTCTCATTAATTGTCCCAAAATTTTCAGCTGCTTCTCCCTGATGTTAAATACAATTTCGTTTGTGATTGTTTCCTATCCAAAATCTTGTCGTTGTTCATATATTCTCTTCACTGGTCACTCAGCAGCTTTCTGTTGAACCACAATTCCATTTCTTCGAATCTCTCTTTTAGCTTCGAAGGGATTGTTCAGCATTCATTGTGATATTTGAGGACACACATCACATAACAGTTCGGGACAATTTTCTTTTTTTCCCGTAGAGGTTCTTATTCTAATGTGTTTCCCAAATTTGCCGAGATTGCTGAGAATATCTATGCAGTCTTGCTGGCATATATGGTTTGACGATTTAAATGTTAAATTCTTAATGTTTCTCTTTCGTTCTTGGGCGCCCATGTGTTGTTCCAACACCGTAAGTATATGCTTTGTCAAATCCAGTTTTAAAATACAAAATGCCACACACGAAATCTCTTTATTTTATACTACTCTTTGCTAAAACTAAATGTTCCATATTATATCATATGTCAAAAAACGCTCTGAACCGGTCATCTCGGGCAAACGCTAAAAACATAATATTAAAGAAACAATACAAAAATGTCTTTTCAAACACTAAATCAAAAGAAGTCGGCATCATCTTAAAAGAAATCAAAATTTATACCAAAATATAAAACTGTAAAATCTACTAAAATCTACAATAAATACTAGAGCATATTTTGAAAACTAGCAAAAAAAGAAAAAAAAAATCATTCATATATATACATACATACATACATACATACATACATATATATATATATATATATATATATATATATATATATATATATATAACATGTCAAATACGAATAACCGACCTTTTAGAAACAGATTACAATTTTTTATTACAAAACAGCATCTATGATAACTGTTTATAAAAAATTACCAAATAACTGGTAACTAAATTTTTCATCTGAGATTGAAAATTATCGTGAAAACAATTTTTCCATTAGTATTTATTTGATATATAATTGGCTATATTGGGAAACCATGTGAAATTCATATGCAATTAGATCTGTGTATTTCATTAAAACATTTTTCCCACTTTTTTTCTATACTCATATCGACTAAAGCAAGGAATTTTACTGCCACTGTTTTGAAGGGGGTTATATAAGAGGAAAGTTATGAGAAAGAGTGACATGTTATAGGGGTGTCAGGAAGTGTGGAAGTGGAGGATGATAATACTGATGTGAGTGGAGTAGACGGAGAGATGAACATGAGAGAGAGGTTGCAGATTAGTGAGATAGGAGATGAACATTGACTTTACCTTTACATTCTTGGAGAATACAGCTGCTAGGAAAGCAATTAAATTGAATTAAATTCCACAGGCGGGAATTGCGAGAAAAGAAGCCGATGGAGTAGAATTCACATTTACAATTTATTGGTTTCACAGTAAAAGGCTGGAACCTAGTTACTAATATTGTAAGTTCATCGGGGCAGAAGCCTGGGAAATATATGTAGATTAAAACATTAAAATATTAATGTAGATTAGGAAAAGCATAGGACCTAGAATAGAGCCTTGAGGGACACCCGCGTTCGTATGATTGCATTGCGAGGCATATCCGTTTAATATTACCTTCATTGGGTAATTTTAAATGAATGACTGGATTAGGTCAAACAATTTTCCAGTTAAAACATAACCTCGCAGTTTGTGTAGAAGGCCATCATGTCAGATTCTGTCAAACACTTTGGAGATATCTAAGGCAACAGTTCGCACTTCGCCGATCTTGTCGAGAGCCTGGTGTATATATTTAGTGATCGTCGTGAACATCTCAGCAGTAGACCTGGTTTGTCAAAAATAGTCAGGAGGATGATAGGGCAATAATTAGAGGAGTCAGAGGGTTCACCAGTGTTTTTATATATTGGAACCAAGGAGTAGGAATTCCAGCAGGCAGAAAATCAAGAAGCAGAGAGGCAGTAGTTATAGAGTTTCGAGAGAACAGAGGAGAGTTTAGGGAAACATTTCTATAGGATAATTATTGGGATTCCGTCGCCGCCGCTCACTTTATGGTGGTCAAGCTTTAGGGACCACCGAGGGGTAATGTGTATGTCATTTTGTTGGGCCTCACTTCAGGATGGGAAGTCGAGCACAGATACTCCAGAAGAGTCTCGTTTTGAGTTGGTGGAGAATATGCGAGCGAAGCACTCAGCTTTGTTTGCTGTAGAGTTAAGGACATCAAATTCGTTGTTTATCTATTTTATCAGAAATTTTATTATCTATTTTATCAGAAAATCTGCTGTTTGACACAAAAATATGGTGTTTATTTACATTTGGTATAATAAATTTAAACATATACAATGTCATTCTATTTAATATACTAATTTTGTCGCTCATGTCTTTGAAATATTAAGAAATTAAATATATTATAACTTACCCATTCATTCAAATAATATTTACATATAATCAATTTCATAAAATAATATCTTGACGTACTTTTAGTGCAACACTCCGTTCTATTCACTAAGTAGAAGCGATAACGATGCGATGTAATTTACAATGATGTACATATTTTAGTTTTTTCAATCTTGACTTATAAAATGGAGAGTGTGTAAAAAGGAACATAACATTGATTTTTGGATACCAGGTAATTTCAAGATCGATCGGAAAAACTAAATCACAATTCTAATGAATTCTTATACATTAATTAGATAATATTGTCATATCTTATTTCTGGTTTTATAAACATTATACAGAAGGTAGACAAAATAATGGAAACACCTAGTCTAATAATTGCATAATATTGAAAAATTGATTGTCAAAACCTAGTGTAGTTTTATGACTTTTTATTTAATATTGATAGTATATCATTTATTTAATATTTTCTTTTGCATGTATTATTTAAAGAAGTTTAATACAATCAACAATGAGGATTATTTAAGGATTTTAAGTGATCCTATGGTTCTGGAGTGAAATGCACTTTTTTCAGGGTGACAATTCACTCATTCGTACAACTAAATTTTGTAGCTGAATAGCACGTGGAATATTTTCAATATTTTGTCCGGCCTTTATATAAATTGCTATTCGTCAAACAGTTAATGTAATCTTGAGCCTTAATCTTCAGTATGCAGTATTCAGTAACACTTCATTTCACAAAGGATTTCGTCAGTAAACATCAGCGAATGGAATGTAGCCCCAGCTTGTTCTCGGAACGTGGACCTAGTTTCACGTGCTGAGTAGATATTGATATATCTGTCTCTCTTAAAAGACAATGAGGATAAGATATCTGATGTGTCTTGTGCTTAAGAATTTCAACGGACCCGAGTCATGTTAACGTTGATGTGACTACGCATGCGTATGACTGTATTTGTGCTTATAAATTCAGTCAGTTAAGTGCCATACGTGGTACAGGCTTTGGGCGATCATGTCTCGAAAGAAACATAACTAACTGAGCAGAAGATTATCCCACAGTAGGCTGTCATTGCTTACTGCGGTAGATTGGTTGCGAGCCAAGGCTATAGAACCCAATCTGTCATATTATTTACACCATAATTGGAGGGAAGAGACGAATTAACTGTATTCCGAACTCGGCTCCCTGATTCGTCGTTCCGAGTCGATATCCACTGCACGACAACGAACATGACAAATTCCATTTAGTATATATTTTTACTTTATGGATTTATCTCTTCGTTCTTGATAAATATTCCAGATTGTCGTAAGAGAAGATCTCCCAATTAAGAAGGAATTTTCTAAGAACTTTGGTGCATGTTTACAGTGGATGATCTTGCAAGTAAAACTCTACTCATGAATATTATCCTAATCTTCTTAAATAAACTCAAAATTTATTATACCAATAGATACACGCGCACTTAGACTATATAAAATTTAACATATTTTGAAAACTTAAATAAAGACAAAGAATCATTACGGTATCATAAATATCTCCAGCTAAGTTCTATCAGCAACTGAATACAAATCATTTATATATGTAACCAGCATTTCTAATTGCTGTTTATAAAGAAAAATAACCAACTACCTTGCAAACATGTTTAATATTTTTTCACATATATCATCATACTTTTATCAAAATTAGCATGATTTAAAACATTTATCTGGTTTTAAGTAATTCTATAGAATTTGAAGAGTCATTACGAGTAAAGAAAACCACATTCACATATACACACACAGAGCAATTTATGCATAACAATCAAATGCATGTTTAAACGCATATTTTAAACCACTACTGGAGATATTAAGTAGCTTAACGAAAAGTTCTTTAGTATCCATCTATCGAGTTTTGCGAAAATTTAAATTTAAAATTTAAACCCCAAATATTTTCAATTATCTCATTTCCGAAGCAGGATATACTCCTTTTCCCGGACAACATATATAACCATAATATTTTTAAAAATCTTAAAAGACAAGTGTTATATGAAAACCTGTTTATGAAAAAAAAAGATACGTGAATAGTTATCAAGTTAAAATTAAATAATCATCAACATCATCAGTACATTAAATTATGTTCATTTATTAGGCTTTAAATTACATCACTTACCATAAAATATCGTATTCCACTCAATGAAAAATTGATAAACCCAATTTGATAGAAAACCTTTTTATAGATTAATTGAAAAATGTATTATTAAAAACGACATTCCAGTAAACAATGTCCACTGTACTGGCTACGCCACGTAAAATATGAACAATTTTGGGGCATTACCAATTTATAGACAACAGTCCATTTTTGACGGTCATAATCGCTATTCGTCACTTCCATAGAAACATTTATAAAAAGCAAGTAAGATGATTATTATTTCATAAAATGTAGCCACGATTTTGTTACTCAAAATCAGTCCTGGGATATCTGGAAATTTTCAGCAATTTGAAGGAAGTGCAAAATGTAGGTGTCCTATGAGATGACTAATGATTAATTGTTTCAATTATTTAACCATCATCTAATGGATTATATAGAAAGATTTGTTTATTCTTGTATTTATTATAATGATCATCAAATTGGCGTTATGATTATCTTGAAAAAAATCTTAACGTTGTCAAAGAAACAAAACGTGGATTAAAACGTCATGAAATCCCCGTGAAACCATCCTTACTTAACTATATGTGCATTATGCTTCCTACCATTTCACTGCTTTCAACGGAAGAAGGGCAAAATTATGACGCATCATATCTCTTCAAGTAATCATCGAGACGCAGGAAGACATTTGCTTTAGCTAATGGGCGGATATATTGTATCCAAAATAATAACGCAATTTATATCAACGTGTTTGGCAGTTTCACACCAAAAAAAGTATATTAAAATTGTTTCTTTATATTTTTCTCTTCATATATTTCTATTTTTCTTGTGTGTTGTGAATTTAAGTTAGAGAAAAACTATGGAAATATATATATATATATATATATATATATATATATATATATATTGATTTTTCGTATGAGAGATTTGTATATTACAGTATAGTATGTAAAAGTGTTTCAATGATTTTTAATAAATAGCTTTCTTTCTAGCGCTTCTTTCTTTGGTCAAGGGATGTTATAATACATCGCTCATATATTATTGTATAGATTGGGCCATAGAGAGCAGAAAAGAATGAGATATGGCAACAACAAACAAAGAACATTAGAAAATACTAAGAGAAAAATATTGGCTGGATAGAAAATATCTACTACCGTGTACAGGATAATTGGTGTTGTTCTCTATTCTGAGAAGCATACGGATAGATAAATAAATATGATCGTAGAATGTAAAAGCCAAAGTTCTAAAAGTTTTGTCCAACGTAAAGCACGTAATTATCAGTTCTGTTCTGCCACGTGGATTCAACTTTTCTGTAATTTGCAGTGGTAAGATCGACCGTAGAAACGTAACAAAGACCGTCTCTATTTAAGTTTAACGATGCATTGAATTCTTCCAATTCATATTTGTTCCGATTGGTTATTGTGTCATTTCTTTTTATGTGTCTTGTTCCGTCAGGACGCAGGTGATCATGAGTTTCCTCTTACTCCTATCCTTTACCGCTATCACCACTATTTCTCTTGGCATATCGCCCAAACCCAGCTCCGTCATCTACTAGCTGAAGCCAACCAAATATGACTCGCACTGCTTTGCCTTGCCTATTTTTCTCTCTATCCGTCCTGTAAATATTAGATTCTTCAAACCCTCTTTCCTCATTGTGTGTCACAAAATTTATGTTTCTTTTGCGTTTGCATCTTCTCCAACACCATGTCGTTGTTCACATGCTCGGACCATGGTAACATCAGCATCCTTTGTAAAACCACATTTCTGTTGCATCGAGTCTCTTTTCATCTTAGAGGAGATAGTTTCGCATTCGCTTCTATACAGGAGAACATATATCACATAAGAGCCCACGTATCTTATATTGTTGAGATTGTGTCATATTTAATTACTAATTTTTGCTGCTGATATTCGAGAGAAAATGAATGACAAAGAAATTCAGATATTTTGAATTAACTCATACCATATTCTCATTAGACGATAGAGCACTTTAGGGAGAGGTATATTTAACGTAAACGATGACTACTTATGGCTTTATGCTACGTTCTTTGATTACTTGATGGAACGCAGCTAGGTTCGGCTATCAAATTGACCTCTCTCAGTCATCGGGGTTTATTTACATCCTGTGAATAATATACTGCTGTGAAAGCTGCCTCTCTCTGTCGTTACGCAGATGGCTCAGTGGTAAGATAATCGCATGACGGCACACATTAATCGGATTTCAATCTCGGCTTGAAGCTACACGAATAATCTAGCTGTGATAATGATAAATAGGCTTGACTGCAGGTGATATATATATATATATATATCTATATATATATATATATATATGTGTGTGTGTGTGTGTGTGTGTGTGTGTGTGTGTGTGTGTGTCTGTCTGTCTGTATGTGTCTACGTAAATAAAGTAAATTCATTTTTGTATCTGACATTTTAGTTACTTCAAAATTGAGTTTAGTGGATACTCGTATTTGAGTAGACGCACTGTTTGTGCTTTTAATTTTTTAAAAGGTGTTTTTTCATCTACTAGCCAGCTGAGAAGACATAACAAGGAAGATTCGAACTTGCATCCATCTTTCCGCTTGAAACCACAATTTTTTACAAAATAGTATTTTATCTATTAGGTTTCATTTGTGCGCAAGAAGAAGACAGAATAATGCCCGCTAAAAATGCGCCCGTATATACTCAAATACGCGTATCCATTAAAAACTGCGATTGATGCACATATATGAGAAAAAAGTGAACGCAATTGAACGCTTATAAATACAGAATTTATTAATGTGTTTGTAAAACTTACAATCCACTTTCCCCAGACCAGTGAATATATATATATATATATATATATATATATATATATATAATATATACTCTGTTAAATATAAAAGATAATGAAGATCTACTATGTTTAATCATGAGCCGTTCTAAACATCATATTTTGGCTTTAATTTATGTCGAAATAAAAACAAATATTGTCCAAGATTTTGATATTCTTATATTATGGGGTTTCTAAGCTTTCAGCTAACATGAGCAATTTTCAGGGTTGTTAACGTCTCTGTAGGCACTTTAAAGATCATTCATGTGTGCCGAAACCTTAGGACCAGCATAATGAAAAATATCCAAATATTGGACAGTTTTTACTTTATATTCACCTGAAATTAAACCAAAATACGATGTTTAGAACGGTTCATGATTAAACATTGTAGATATTCATTGTCTGTTATATTTAACAGAATAGGTTTAGAAAATTATTTGCTGCCTCCAAACACCGTATATATATATAAGAGATTGCCAATGCAAAGCAATCTTTTTACAGAGAATTGAAGCTATTGAATTGAGAATTGAATTTCACTACCAAAGAGAAGAACCGATATTATCTTTAATTTTTTTTTTGTTTTTTATTCTGACAATTTTCCTGTTTCATGCCTACACCGAAATGGCTATTCTATTACTATTTCCAAGGCAAGTATTCAGATGCTCTTCGTTCGTCCCAACTACATACATTTATAGCTAGGATCCGCGATATTAATTTTACAGAGTCGAACCATTATCATTTTCTTCGTGTGTCTAAGGTAAGAAATTTCTGTCCAATCAGGTGTTTGTTTTCCCAAAGATGCCATCGTGTGGGTAAAATTTCGTGCACATTAATTATAAACTCTTGAAGTCAAACGTCATTCGTTATCTATCCTGGGTATCCTCATAATCTTTTACTGCCCTGTTTTTTTTATCCATATCACGCAACTTATTTGTCATAAATATTTTAACAGATGCATTATACGACACATAATTATTCCTGTTAATCGATCTAAACCTATAACAATGTTTCCTCAACAACTGAATGAATCCTACAATTAAATACTAAAGAAAGCCTTAAACTATGTATATATATATATATATATATATATATATATATATATATATATATACACACGATCCAATAGTATATATTACAGAACGGGCCAATTTTAAAAATAAAAAATATGTCAAACTAGGGTACTTATTTTTAAGCCGTGTACATCTCAATTTGTATATATGATATATTATTGATGAAGAAATAAATAAACGTTCAATGACTGTGGAAAGGTAGTAGTTTTGTCTATAGTAAAACTTTTGTTGTAGTACTGCCAATAATTTCATTGTTTACAAAGAAGGCAAAGAGCAATAACTAAAAAACATGAACTCTACTAATATGAAAAGATAAATTACTGCAAACCAGATATATATTGCGTTAATGCTTCACGGTTCAGTTCCGAATACTTTGTAGGCTACCCAGAGCGGTATACACCTGATAAAAGCCAAAGGGTAAAACAACAAATAATTTATATTAAAAAAATATAATGAAATAAAAAATAATGAAAAATAAATCAAAAATTTGACAACATATTTCTTTTAGTATCCTTCTCCCCGCCTCCATTTTTCTCTCTCTCACTCTCTCTCTCTCTCTCTCTCTCTCTCTCTCTATATATATATATATATATATATATATATATACTTATTCTGAAAACATATATATATATATATATATATATATATATAGAGAGAGAGAGAGAGAGAGACTTATCCTGCAAACATGACCGACCACAACAATCATCAGCATGTCGGTAGAAGATATGAACCAAAAAAAAAAAAAACATTCATGCACCCAAAAAAATTTCAGATGATGTAAAATTTTTGGTGTAACCATCAACTCTCTCAGGTGGAAGGCAATCTTAAAACCAAGGTAAAAGAAATCCAAGAGAAAAAAAAAGTTTTTCCATGAACAGAAAAAGGGGCTCAATGTCAATGTGAGCAAAATGGGGCACGATGTTGTAACTTGCCATAATGCTTTGTAGAAGACAGTTTGTTTTTAAGTGTTCAAAAAGCTTCCACATGACTGAACATTAAATAGTTGGGGAACATCTGTGACTCTAAGCGTATTCTATGCGAAGAAAATGTTCCATGTCTGAATTTTGAAAAATAACGATATTTATCCGCACGGGCAAGGTTAAGATGGTATATTTTATGATAACTTTTACCAACTACCTGATGTTTGCAATCACATTCAGGAAACTCTATACGCGGTTGGCCATATTTGCGAAAATTATTATATTATAAATATTTTGTTCCGTCTCAATGGAGGCATCAAACAATTCTCTTCCAAGTGTGTGATCATTAGTACGCTCTCTTTGTCTCCCTGATTTCACCAATATATATATATATATATATATATATATATATATATAAGAGAAAATCGATGCAATGATTCATAAAAAATCTTATTTTTAATGTATTTATCAGTCCTAATTACCACAGCTTATACTATTTTATATGAAATATTATTTTTGACTAATTACTTTTCCTACGATATGATATAATTTTTACTTCGTGTGAATCCTTAATTAATAATTACGCTTAATCAATCCTTTCCTAAGATTACTTATAACATAATTGGCCCCGAAAGGAGAGAAAAAAACCTTAAAGAATAATACAAAATGCAAAACAATCTAACCTACTTTATGCAACTTCAGCTGTTTTTTCTCTCAAATTGATTACCAATCAGTAAAGCGGATGTTGATTGCAGCTCTGTTGTATAGCATTTCACTATGTCCAAGATTATGATAATATGATAATTAGTACATATTTGCCAAACTAAAATAAATTATTTATTTTAGTGTCTGGATACCTTTCATCCTATTAGACAATCTAGCTATTCAACTATTCAAACTGAAAGCTCCGTTTGAGGTATGCTCATAAAATTTAAGCTCTGTTTAATGTTAGACTATATAAAGGAGTGAAATGAGTCCTCACTTCATAGTGTAAACAGGGCCAGAGATTCAGCACCCTGTTTGTTGATTTTACAGTTTCTGTAAATACGCATTTCACGGAATTATTTTATGTCCCCACGCACATATGGCTTTGAACACTGAGTTGTTTTTTGGAAACTAATCGGAAAGAAATTTTCAAGAACCCAGCAGGAGTGAGAACCAATGAATTCATATTTTTGCATTCGTATTAAACTGATTTCCATTTCTCCGGTAAGTAATTTCAGAAGCAGAAACTTAAATAGCTGGGAAGTATTCTGACAGAGGATGGAAAGTGCGAAACTGAAATCCGGAGATGAATTAGCATGTCCAATGACGCATCTCGAAACTAAGCACAGTATTGAGAAACAGGATGATTTGTTTAAAAACAAAGAAATACGTACTAGAGTGTAATGTGATATCAATCTTATTATATGGCAGTGAAGGCTGGAAGATTTCTTCAAAGATGAAAGAGAGACTCAATGCAACAGAAATGTTGTTCTGCAGAAGGATGATGATTATAACATAGACGGAACATGTTAGCAACGTCATGGTGGTAAAGAGGATATAAACGAAAATGAAAATTTTATTTAGCATCAGGAAGAGACAGTTGAGGTTTTCGGGACATCTAATGATGAAGAAAGGATCGGAGAATCTAACATTCACATGATGGATATAGGGAAACAAAGACAAGACAAACAAGTGCTTAACATACTTTATGGCTTGAGCAAGTGGATGATAGAAAGGAAAATTATTAACAATGAACCTCTGTTTTTTATATAACTATAAAAGGTAAGTAAAGTATCATCAGAAAACGCCATTGCTGTGAATTTAGAGGTACCAATGTTAGTTTGTATCCCAATATTTCATATCCATCTACCAATCAATCAAATTAATTCTTTACCTCTGGTAATCATCCTTTCATAAATTCATTAGATTTAACTTAATCGACGAGTAGAACGGTTTATGATTAATTGTTTTACCTCTTATAAGGGCGCAAGACCGAATGCGGTTACAGAGAATAAAACAGGTTTGAAAAAATTACTTGATACCAAAACAAAAAGTGCAGGAGACAAAACACTCATGGCAGAAGTAAGAGTTTCATTATAGAAATTATAATACCTTAATGCCAATTTGCTCATACGCTTCTTTGCCATGACAACTAGGAAAGTTCAATTATCGTGAAAATATTTGTAGAAGTGCGAACGTACAATCAGTTACAGCGGTGTTAAATAACTTAAGATGACATATTACGGCAGATAATGATGACGGTTCCTTAATTTTGTCAAGTACATCTTGAAGCTGGAATACCATCCCCGTGTGGCTGTAATGTGCAATGCAATACCTAAGATTGACTTACAAAGGTGTACAATATATTCGTGCGACAAAAAGTTTCTGGAATAAATATTTAACCGTGTTTATTACGAAAAAAATTTTCTCTCTCACTCTTATACACATATTATATACACACACACACACACACACACACACACACACACACACACACACACACATATATATATATATATATATATATATATATAAGATGCAAGTACCTGATAACAAAAATTTACCCTCCATGAAATACTGGGCGTTACTCCACGGATGAGTAAAGGAAAATTCTGGAATGTCTACACCGGTAATATATATATATATATATATATATAACACGCTAAAATTCTCTCCTACCTCATTACATGCACCAATAGTTAGGGATTAGGCACTCCTATTGACACCAAATCCGTTGAGTGTCGATCTCGGCTAGAAGCATAGGGATGTTTAGCCACAATGATGAGGTGGGATACAGCGAACAAAAGGGTTTATGCCGATATCTAATATATATATATTCTAACATTTGTTTATAAACCATTGTCACCTTCCTTTCAATCACGTTAAATTAATTTGTCCTGATTAATATTTAAAAATGTTCAACGTTCACTTTTGATAAGGTGTTGGCCGAGAGGGTTCTAAATTATTACTCATATTATGACATCAATTTTTTAAAATCAAATTATATATATATATATATGTGTGTGTGTGTGTGTGTGTGTGTGTGTGTGTGTGTGTGTGTGTGTGTGTGTGTGTGTAAAATAAAATAAATTTCAATGTTCAAATCAGTTGTATCGTAATTTCTTCATGAAATAGCTGAGAGAAATTTCAGGCATTATCGGCACCTTTATAATTCAAAATAAAGCAAGATATATTACCGGCGGAAGTTTAAAAAAAATATGCATCACAGAAAAAATAAAAGAGTGGGATTAACATAAAGTAGACAGAATCAATGACTATTTTTAGATTTTTTAAAACCTTACTTTTATACTCAGTTTTAAGTTAAAATGTATACACATATACACATACAATTATATAAAAGAATAATATACTACATATACACACACACATACACGCACACAACGACACGTAAAAATATAATGTGCAGGGAAAAATATAAATTTGCAGTGAAAATAAATTTTAAAGGTGCCAAAAAAATTGGGGGTGAAGTTAGTCTAATTATCCTTACTCCTTAAAAGGTTGATATTTATAGGAGAAAAGTAAGAAGAAGGCATTTATCAGGCATTGGCAGTGGGATTCAAATTTACTATTTAAAAATTAAGTAATTAATTATTTAATTAATTAATTAATCAATTAAAATTAATTTATTTTCTAAAACCTGAATTCAGACCTTAAATTTTAAATGTTCACAAAATTCGCCTTCTGGAGGTATTTACTACTGAATTCTTTTCTTCAAGTGTAGTTGCTGGTTAGGGTACTTTAATATTTGCATTTTTTACGGTAAACACAGATTGCATCTATCGTGAAAATTCCTTGGAATACAAGCAGAACCTATCAGTTTCTAACTAACTATAGGGTTCAGCCTTTGTTCCTTCATTTTCCAAAATCTTCGGAAAAGAGCTGTTTGGTATTTCTGATTTGTATTGGAAAAGGAATACCTGTGATTGTAATAAGGTTGCTTAAAACCCCCACGGATATACTAAGATAAGTCTGGTCATTTTTTCAGTTGTTTGACGGTGAAATGTGAGCTTCATAGATTACCTGGGTGGGTTTACATTTGCCTTCCACCGGGCAGATACTCACGGAGCTACAGTTGCATTGATTAGAATTTCCGAATTAAATAAATCCTTCAGAATTTGCCTATTGTGAGAATTTATAATGCTGTCAATATTTGGGGTACAGGAGTAGCTAATTTTTAATGTGTTCCTATTAAAGATTTTCCGTAGAATATTGTTGTTATAAAAATGTTTGTCTATTAACCTGAGAAAATATTTACATATATTAATATTGGTTAGTTTGCAGTATGGAGGGTTAAACCAAATTATCTTATTTTTTCTACAATTATTCTTATTTTTATTTTTTGTATTAGTTGGTTTGGGGTCAATTGTTGGTTTTAAATACTTTAATCTAATCTTAAATCCACTTTTTTTGAAAGGCATTGTAAATTTCTTTACTTTCATTGAAAGTTTTGATGTTCGATGATAAACGGTTAATCCTATTATTTACGGTATAGGGTATCTGTTTTAAAATAGTTTTTGGTTGATTAGATGAGGTATTAATGTAAGTGGGTAAACTATTTTCTTTGAGAAAAGGCTGGTGGGACCCATCATTTAAGTTAAGGGTAATATCTAGGTAGTTTACAATTTTAGGACTGGAAATCACTTCAACCAAAAAACCGAGAAAATTTAGGGTTCTAATGATTTTTTAAGAATTCTATTCGTATAGGGTCTATTCGAATTAGGGACAAACATTAACCCATCATCCCGATATAAGCGGATTTGTTTGTGGTCCAAAAATCTACTTAATATGTCTAAAATATATATTCTTAGTAGATCCGCCACCTAGGCTGAACCATAATCGGTTCTTTGGGATTCACCTTCCTGCTTTTCCTTTTGGATTAAAGTTTTATATATATATATATATATATATATATATATATAGTAATGTTTATTAATTTGCTTGAAGCATTGTGCAAAATAGATATATGGGTTATGACTTGAAGGCTGTCACAATGCGTTGAGTAAAATAAAGGAAGCTAAATAAGTTTTTGGCTATTAACTTTTTATAAGACATTAATATTTCGAGATCAAAATCTCATCTTCAGAATGGCAGAGACGGTTTTGTTTGTCCGGGTATCATCACAGCCTTTCAAATAATTGCTTGTACCTGGCTGTCTACTGCTGCTGTATGTGTGTGTGTATGTGTGTGTGTGCGTGCGCACGCGCATGTGTGTGTATATATGTGTGTGTATTCTAGCTGCTGTATGTGTGTGTGTGTGTGCGTGTGTGTATGTGTGTGTATTCTAGTTGGGGCCTTTATGATCTGATGATATCAGTCTGCTTGTATGTGTGGTTTATCTTAGTGTAATCTGATCGTTCCCTTGAATCGTTGACTGGGCTGAAGAGGATCAGTTTCGTTACTGTTGTTTTATCTATTTGATTTATACTAACAAGTACATAATTGTCAACATCGTGGCTAGAGAGCTGAACTTATGGAACCTGTGCAGATCAACGATCGACAAGAGCTTAATCTAGACTACATAACAGAGTAGACAACGCTAACACGCACATGACAGCCAGTGACCACAAGAATAAAGCTCAAACACACGGGCACGATATCAGAGTTTAACGCACACATATAAACATACGTACCATAAACACGCGTACACAACTCATACCGGAACCCTTGGGCGTTTGTATATATGAGTACGCATATGTATATATATATATATTTGTGTGTGTGTGTGTGTATGTGTTCGTATGTGTGCATAAGTGCTTACACTAAGCACATACAGACATCTAGATACCTCTAATATTTCGTTGACATATAAAAATAATAATAAATGAACAAATAATTTTTCGTTATGTTATTCCCCCCCCCCCCCGGCAAAGTAGCGGAGGTGCTTATAACACACAGCACACCGGAAATCACACACACACACATGCACACACAAAATAAATTTGAATGAATTACAATAACATAAACACACATATTCCCCCCGGTAAAGTAGTGGAGGTGGCTATAACACACCGCACACCGGAAAGCGCGCGCACACACACACACACACACACACACACACACACACACACACACACACACACACACACACACACACACACACATAAAGTAGAATAAATTACAATAACCACGCGCACATAGACACGCACACGCACACACCACCAGTTAAATCAGATAGATAAAACAACAGTAACGAAACTGATCCTCTTCAGCCCGGTCAAAGAGTCAAAGGAACGATCAGATTACACTAAGATAAACCACACATACAAGCAGACTGATATCATCAGACCATAAAGTTCCCAACTAGAATACACACACATGCACAGAGACACACACACATACAGCAGCTAGAATACACACACACACACACACACACACATACACACACACACACACACACACACACACACAGAGCAGCAGCAGCAGCAGACTGCCAAGAACAAGTGATTCTTTGAAAGGCTCTGAAGATACCGGGAGAGACAAAAGCTTCTCTGCCATTCTTAAGATAAGATTTTGATCTCGAAATATTAATGTTTAATCAATAGGTAATACCCAAACACTTCTTTACCTTCCTTTATTTTACTCAACGCATTGTGACAGCCTTCAAGACACCCATATATATATATATATATATATATATATATATATATATATATAGGTTCGTTGACCGCGGAAGTATTCGTTTTTTAAAAGAAGTTTATCCAAAATATGTACGTTTGTTATCTATCTATCTATCTATCTATCTATATATATATATATATATATATATATATATATATATATATATATATATATATATATAACACGCTCTAATTGGGCACTCTAGAAGAATAATAGACTTTGAAAAACAGTAGCTACTCTGGCATCAACGCATCGTTCATTCAGCAATGAATGAGAACTCTCTCAGCTATTAGACGTGTATATTGATAATATACACGCTAAAAAGTGTGCCTCCTTCTACCGAGCGCCCGTAACTCAGAGGTAGTATCGCCGACTGAAACCAATTCAGATAAGTTTCAATCCTGGCTGCAGTCGGCTGTCTAACCGTACTGATAAGCTGTGATACAGCGAAACAGATCTGTATATATACTTAATTACAATAATTCAGCACTAATAATTATCTACTAAACATCCGAAAAAACGATGCTAACTTAACAGTAACTTAAATCGTCGAATAGACCTAAGAGGACGACCTCGTAGGTTAAATAATGGGGAAGATAAAAAAAAAACCACGCACAAGAACAATAAGTCTAGTGCACGTTTGAAAGAAAAAGACCACGACGAAACCTTAACAGTAAAGTGCTCTATACGAAAGTACGAAGGTACGAAAGTAGAGAAAAAATACATTACACTAAATCTAAAATTGAGCCATCACCGACCGCGGTTTCACACAAGGGATCGTATATATATATATATATATATATATATATATATATATATATATATACGCATAAATTTATGAAATAAATAACTTTCTGAACATGCATTAAGCAAAGGTAATCTGGAGTTTGGGATGCATTCTAATTTTCTTATTCGTTTTCCCCAATGTAATGTGTTGAAAAAAATATCAATAATAAAAATATTTCACCGTTTTTGGAAACGTGAATTGAATTATCGTCTACTTGGGAAGACCATATTCCTTCTTCTGTGTCCGGTATTTCTTCAGGCCATTGGTCATCTTTGCCTACTACAACATACTGTTCTATGTAACTCAAAATATTTCGTGTCTTTTTGTTATCTCTCCTAATATCTATTGTAATAACGACGTTGTGTATGTAATTCTATATGTTTCTCGAGTGCTTTTCGTTTCCACTTGTAATGACCGTAAATTTAACCGACCTTTCGGGACGGAATGCAATGCAACGAATTTAGAACAACGTTCATCATGTTACACTTACAGTTCTCTGTGACATTTATACTTACCATTTTGTATACCATGAATTTTTACCGGTTAGGATGATAAATTTATTCTCATAGTCATTTTTCTCATCATATTCTCTAGAAATTTCAGTGATGGCCTTCTGTTTTTAATTATAAATCTTCACATTTTATGTTAAGTATGGTTGCGTTCAATTACGCTCTATTGTATTGCTATTATTTTTGGGATGAATGGGTGTATTACATATATATATATATATATATATATATATAGTGACGTAAAAAATTAATAAATATACCTCTGAGATTTGTGTAATATGTATAGTATTACTATGCTGGTGTTAATAAAAAGGGGGTTTACTGAATGAACTGAGATGTCATTTATACATACATACATACATATATATATATATATATATATATGTATATATATATATATATATATATATATATATATATATATATATATATATATATATATTATTATTATTATTAAATATAGATATTTTTCTACGACTATGGTACGACACGGAGTTTCATGCGTTAAGCAACCATCATATACATATTTCCGACTGAAACTTTGATAGATTTAAGCTCCCTTCATTTTCATGGGAATTAAATCTGAAGACATTATTGTTTTTTAATAACAAGGTTGATAATTTAACTATTCTAAGGTTGCATGGACATAAAAATTTAAAATATAAATTTGAAATTTAAAATTAAAATAAGAAATAAAATTCATTAAAAGTAATAAAATGCATGGAGAAAAATCAAATGGGCTGACATAATGAAATTTAAATATTTAAATATTCAATTATTACATATTGATAAAAATGTCTCAAAAAGTAATATTTATAATATTAAATAAAATAAAGTAGAAAAGAATATTAAGAAATAAAATGTAGAATTAAAGATAGAAAATTAAACAATTTAAGAAGTAAAAAAAGGTTATTCGTCAATGTTAAAAGCAATATTGAGGGAGAAAAAAAGAAGAAAGAAAGAGACAAACTTATAGCGGCATCTATACTAATCTGGACCTAAGATTTTATTATTATTATTATTATTATTATTATTATTTTCTATGACAGCATGTGGTCATTAAATCACTAAGTGACTTAATGATCATAATACTTATTCTTAGACCCAGATTTATATTGATTTCTGTATTCGTTTGCCTATTTGTTATTTAAATTTTAAATTTCAAATTTAAATTATAATTTTTTATCTACGTGTAACCTTAAAATATTTTAATATTTTATCTTGTTATTAGAAAAGCATTAAGTTAAGTTTATAAGATTTAATTCCCATGAACATCGAGTGAATTTAAAATCAAACATTAAATAGTCAGTTTAAAATATGCACCTGATGATTGCATAACGCATTAAACTGTCGTGTCATAGAGATAAGAAAAATGTATATTTATTAATATATATATATATATATATATATATATATATATATATATATATATATATATAGATATGTGTGTGTGTGTGTTATGTCTTGAAGGCTGTCACAATGCGTTGAATGAAATAAAGGAAGGTCGGGAGGTGTTGATATGACCTAGTTATTACAGTTCGTAGGTGGCTAATCTATGTGTGATCTGGAAGTTGTTGTGACTTTGACCGGCTCAAAGAGTATCAGTTACATTGCTGTTGTCTTATCTATCTGATTTATCTGGTGGTGTTTGCTCGTTGTATGTGCTGTAAATGAATCTATATTATTTTGTATATATATATATATATATATATATATATATATATGTGTGTGTGTGTGTGTGTGTGTGTGTGTGTGTGTGTGTGTGTGTGTGTGTGTGTGTGTGTGTGTTCTGTCCTGGTAAGTGGTTTGTTATGAGCACCTCTGCTACTACAACCAGGGGGCGAAGAAATATGGTTATGCGTGGTTATTGTAACTACTTTTTTCTGTGTGTATAGTCTATGTGTAGTATTATAATTAAATCTACCTTATTTTATTTATCTGTGTGTGTGTGTAAGTGTGGTCTAGCCTGGTTAGCGGTTTGTTATAAGGGAGGAAGAAGTGTGTGTGTGCTTATTGTTACTGATTGCCTATGTGTGTGACCTTTGCAGTTGTGCTAGGTGCATGTCATGTGCGTCTTAGTGTTTTCTATACTGTTATGTAATCTAGATTTAATTCTTGGCGACTGTTAATTGGCGGGTGTAATTTAGATATTATTAGGGACTCTTTAATGCGATGGTTACCTATCTTGTGTTCCCTAGCCAAGATATTAACGCTTATGGTTTTGTCCTTATTTTTGCATTTTTAAGTGTTTTTGGAAGGACGACGCTTGCGTGTGTAAATGTTCCTTAAACCTGATATGTAGATGTCTTGTAGGGCTGCCGTCATAGAATGCATCGCATTTGGCGCATTGTATGCGGTATACGACATATACCTGGTGGCATATACGGTGCCTGCAATAGGGCAGTTGGCTAGTGTGCATGTGGTGTTGTTATTTGATCTGTGGTTTGGGTTGAGGTGTCTGCGAAGAGTGTGGCCGTAGTGTGCCAGCTGTATGTCCAATCCCTCTCTGCGGATAGCTCGACGTATTTTTGATGTTATGTATTCGCTGAAGTGTGGTAGCCTCAGGAAGCTGGTGTTAGATAGGGTGTGGCGCCCTGGGCCCCTACTACCCTTCCGTTCTAGGCGTTCTACAAATGAATGTTGGTAATCGTTAGTCACCAGTGTTTTCTTGAAGAGTGCAGTGTGGGTTTTAACGTGCTCGCCTTTGCTGCATTTTTTCAGGATACGTGCGAGTTCGTTATCGATGTAGTCGGTAGTGAACAAACATATTCCTGCTGGCAGGCTTTTTGTAGAAATCGGTGTGGACTTCATCTCTAACCGATATTTTAAGTTTGAACTTCATCAGTGATAGGAATCCATTGGCATCGTGGTGCTCAATCGTGAAATTAATTTTACCGTCCATTCTCTTGAACGTCGCTGCCATTCTGCTTGTCTCGTCGCGTGAAGAAGTAAAGATGAGTATATCATCAATATATCCCGTGAAGAAGGCGTATGAATGGCAGGTATTGAGTGCGCGACACTCCAGTTGGTTCATATATGCGACGGCAAGTAGTCCCGATAGGTTGGACCCCATCGGAAGGCCGGTGGTTTGTTTGTAGGTGCGCCCTTGGAACGTGAAATAGGTGTTGTCTACTATAGTTCTCAGGAGTAAGCGTATTCGGTTGGAGTGAAGTAGTAACAGTGTATGCTTGAGGTGTTGATGTATTCTGTTAATAAGTCCACCGTTGGTGGGCTGGTACTGAAGTATATAGCGAGACGACATCAAGGCTAAATGCATATCGGTTATATTGCAGCTTGTTTTGGTGAGTACCGTGTAGTCTGTGGATGACTTCATAGGAACTTTTGACGTGTCCGGGGAAGGTGGAAAGAATGGGTTTAAGGATTTGTGATAGTAGCCATGCTATTTCGTATGTGGGGGCTTTTATGCTAGAAACAATGGGTCTAATTTGTGATGTCGTGTTATTTTCATGTGTTTTGATTAGGTAGTGGAATTTTGGGAGGTTACTGTTCTTGGTGGTAAAATTTAATTTGTGCTTGCTAGGGGTTTTCCGTGAATTGCATATCTCATGCCATGTGGTGTTAATGCGGTGTTCTATTAGGGATGGGGTCATGTCTGTGGTTACCGCATAAAGGTGTTCAATGCTATATGTGTCTCGGGGTATAGCGCAGAATTCCATACCATATCTGATGGGAGATAAATGAAGTCCTTTTCACTCAGAGTGTCTAGGGTGTGGCGTTGTGCTCTGCTGAGGTTGTGTGGTATTTTACCGATATTGCCTTTGAGGATCATGAAAATGGTATGGTTAAGCCTGGAAAGTTTAACGTTAACCGCGGGGCGGTGAGGGGGTGGGTGCAGTGGGTTGTCTAGGGGGTAGGTGCGGAATTGTTTGGGCGCATTCGTGGTTGGTGACGGGGTGTTGCTTGTGTTGTTAATAACCGATAGCTACTTCAGTTGGTATGCTGTGCGGCAGAAGTCGCCAAGAATTAAATCTAGATTATATAACAGTATAGACAACATAAAGACGCACATGGCATGCACCTAGCACAACAGTAAAGGTCACACACACAGGCAATCAGTAACAATAACAACACACACACTTCTAGATTTAATTACAATACTACACATAGACTATACACACAGAAAAAAAGTAGTTACAATAACCACGCATAACCATTTTTCTTCTGGTTGTAGTAGCAGAGGTGCTCATAACAAACCACGTACCAGGACAGAACACACACACACACATATATATACATATACAAAATAATATAGATTCATTTACAGCACACACAACGAGCAAACACCACCAGATAAATCAGATAGATAAGACAACAGCAATGTAACTGATACTCTTTGACCCGGTCAAAGTCACAACAACTCGCAGATCACACATAGATTAGCCACCTACGAACTTATCCCATCAGATCATAAAAAACCCAACTAGAACACACACACATACATACACACATACGCACACACGCATACACGCATACACGTACAGCAGCCGTGGATAAAGCCAGCCATTCATAGATGGGCACGGACAATCCTAGGATTTCTCTGCCATTCTGATGATAAGATTCTAATCTCGAAATATCAGTGTAATAAATAGGTCATATGAACACCTCCCAACCTTCCATTACTTCTTTCAACGCATTGTGACATCCTTCAAGGCATAACACATACAACTATTTTATGCAATGCTTCCAGCAAATTACAATACTTTAATATATATATATATATATATATGGGCGTGTATAATGATAATATACACGCTAAAATGTCTACCTTCTCCTACCGAGCGACCATTGCCCAGAGGTAGAATCGCTGACTGACGCCAATTCGGTCGGGTTTCGATACTGAGTTAAAAGCAATCGGAGTCTAACCGTACTGATGAGCTGTGATACACCGAAACAGGTCTGTCTACGGATAACTATATATATATATATATATATATATATATATATATATATATATATATATATATGAAAGAGAGATATAATTGCCAATATATGTATCCCTTAATAACAAACCCCTTTTTTGATAGCGTACGCAGCAAAGTTCTGTTTGAACTTCTAAGTTACCTTGATTTATCTGGAAAGGATATTGTAATAATGAAGAAGCTATACTGACAGGAAAGCGCTTGCATATGTATAAAGATTTGTTCAGTCTAAATACAAAATAGAAAGAGGTTAAAGGTCAGCATCTGTTATTTTAACGGACCTCTTCATCCGACATCTTTACTGGGAGAATTTCATTGACATTAATCAGATATTGGAAATTCCAAACTCTTAGAACTGTATATTCTTTAACTGTTGAGGATTCCCACAAAATAATAAACAACATAAACAGATATAGAGATAGAAAATTATTTTATATTAGACGTAATATACAAACTGGAACGTGGTTTAGTCAATTCAAGAATAGTATTAGTAGTAATTAATATATACAAGTCTTGATGTGAAATAATATGTCCGGGTAACTTTTTCTAACTAAGTGAAACTCAGGGCTTGTCTGGTCTCTTGGTAAATTCGGAATCTGTCGGAACTCTTCGATAACTCTAACGGATCTCTACGATTATTCTCCACGGTAATACTGCAACTACAACTGTGATTCCATATTCCCAACTAATGTTCTCTATATAGCAGGATTATATATGCACTCAGCCAAGTCCCTTATTATATAAAAAAAGAGGATATCCCACAACAGTAACCTGATGTGTTCAATCGTCATTATAATTTCTACTTATTTTTTATATATGCTGGACTTATGTGTATATTTATTAGATAAATAGTTTATTGCGTATTCAGAAAATATTAGAGATGAAAGACAAATGTCTGATTTTAAGAAGAATTCTGAAAATACCAAAATTGGAGTGTGTAATAAACAGAGATTTGTAGGGAAAATTGCTACAAACATGTCACAGAAAATCAGAAAGAAGCCTTTGAAATTTCTAGGACATATATCGAGAAAAGAAGGGGTAGAAAAATGCGACCCGCACGGGGTAGATTGTAGGTAAGAAATACCAAATTAATTAGCGCGTATCCTATTTAACAAGATTGCGTAAATAATTGGAATTACTACAATGATAGGAATAATTAAAAGCCTAAAAAATATTGAAAAAATTTACAAAGTATAAAATGTTGTGGAGAGCTATGTTCACCTACGACCGATACGAAAATTAGTCGAAGATCACACCGTTCATGCATGCTTCATTATCTGATAATTTGCTATTGTGATTTTTTAAGGATAAGTTACAAAAGGAATATAAAATTGAATGTCTCCGTCCTTAACGTTATTTACTCGTAAATGTATCAGAATAAAATATGTGCGCCTATTATAGAAACCCTGAAAAAAGTCAGTGTATATTTTCTACAGCTTTTTCCTTGCAATTTTTAAATAACAAAATTTTTAACAGTCTCTTATACGCAATTTAAAAATGTCTTATACGCAATCTAAAAATAAAATAATTTCTAAATTAATTTTTTAACTGAATGTATAAAATACAAAATATAATTTCGAGCTAATAGGTTTTTGTTTTACTTTCGTACGCTACGCACGACAATAGGTCGCCATAACCGACAGGTTAAATTTACATGATTTTCTTAAAAAAAGACTGAATATAGAACATCATTAATATTGTATCTTGCATTCATGCACAGACAAATGTTACGAATCCGCTTCATCATATCTAGTTTTAAAATCTCCGAATATATACATTTTAAATATTTAAAATTCAATTATGTTCATAATAAATAAGAAATAAATTTAAAACTTCCGAAGAAAGATTTTCTTCCAATAGCGTGGCAAAAGAAAACTTCTTATATTTCAAAAAAAAAAAATATATATCTGGAAACAAAACAATGAACAAACAGACAAATATCAAGTTAATTAATCTAATATTTTTAGAAACATTTATTTAATATCCAATCTTAATTTAATGAAGTTTTAATCAGAATATCTTTAGTTTATAATTGTATGCCATGTGTGCCATGGAATAATGGTCTGTTTAATAGATGTGCTTTAGAGTGTAATCATCCAAACCCCATTTTCTTTATCTTGATACCTATTTACGTAAATATTTTCACATTTGGTAAGGTTTCATTGAATAATTCATAAGATTTGGAATACCAATTGAATTTCAGAATGCAAACATACTGAAGCATCGTTTTTTACTCCTGAAATAACACAGGTATACAAAATGAAAGGTCATAAAAAATATCACTTTGATTTTTATTTTTATTTTTTTATTTTTTTTGCGATTAAGAACAATATTTTTTAATAAAATATGAAAGAAATATATTCAAAATATAGGGAATCATTTCAGTCTATCTAGTTCACTGTGTATGATTTTGTTAGTGACGAATCATTTTTGGGCATAGGTGATCATTGCTTTGTATTGATTCATTCCTTTTAATATGAGAATTGATGTAGTGTCTTGAGAAATATATTGGGAAATTTTACTTTCAACACTGATTGAATTCAAATTTATCTGAAGGCAGAGAGCTGACAGTGTTATAAAGCTGTCAGGCGAATGCCTAAAACTTTTCCGTATTTACTAGCCCTCCACCGCAAGGCCAGATGTGACACATGGTCATTTTAATGTGGTATTCCCGGCCATATAGCCGGGACCAAAAATGTCTGTCTATTTTTCCCAGTCGCGGTTCCACCCTTCGGCGAAATCACGACCGTGCTTGCGCTCTCCGCTCGGAAGCAGAGAGCGCCTTCTGCCCGAAGGCAGAAAGCTGACAGTGTCATAAAGCTGTCAGGCGAATGCCTTAGACCTTTTCTGTATTTACTAGCCCTCCCACGCAAGGCCAGATGTGACACATGGTCATTTTAATATGGGTATTCCCGGCAATATAGCCGGGCCAAAAAATGTCTGTCTATTTTTCCCCAGTCGTGGTTCTACTCTTCGGCAGAACCACGACTGGGTTTTTGCTCTCTGTTCGGAAGCAAAGAGCGCCCTCTACCTGAAGGCAGAGCGCTGACAGTGTCATAGAAAAGTCAGGCGAATGACTAAGAGCTTTTCCTCCCCTCGTACCGCTTGTCACTGTCCTTTATAGACTAGAGCATTTCATTATGTTGTATGGCAGGATCTTCCACTATAACATTATCCTTACTTTATACTGGCTACCAAGCAAATTTCACGTATATACTATACTTTTATCGATATGTAGTGTAGTATAGATTGATTATTGTCTTTGCTACAGATATTAATACGAAAGTGGACGCAAGTTTTTCAGTTGAAATTTGATATTCCAATAGATTTTGTGTTGATTTAAATTACCTTTATATCCTTCAAAAATACTTGAAAACACACACATATGGCAAACGATTTTTTAATTCCATTATCTTTCTATAACAGTTTTAGATTCTTTTATAAATTCTTTACACTATCAATTAATTGTAATCATTGATAGATTTTAATACTGAAAAATTTACATTATCAATATAGTAAGACCCAATCTCGATTGAAATAATGTATGAAAATATAGTACTTACAGAATTTATTCCATTATATCATCTGTTTACATGTTAATCTGAACCCCGAAAGATGTGCATCGTATTAAAGGAAACCGAAGTCTACAACACATTAGTTATGTTCCACTTTTCATTTTTTAAATTTAAATAAACAATACTATTATACTTAACTTTAGTTATTATACTCTTTATAACATATAGATAAAACAATTATGAGCATTCTTTTCGCTTATTTCCAATGTTTTACTTTCTCAATGCAAATACCTAGCATACTGTGAAGCGCCTACAGTTAATGTGTCAGGAGCGTTCATTCAAAATTTTGTATGTATAATCACATTTTTAAGAAAATAATTTTCTTTTGTTTTCCACTTCCTCTTTTCTTCAAACATTCATAATACATCGACTCATTGGAGTTATTGCGAACACTATGAACTTATCAATAGATGCATAGCATGTGCTATGCCAGAGAAAAATATTTGCATCTACTTGATTATTTGACAACCTCGTCTAAAATCATACACTCCGCTGTTATTTAACACATAGAAGAAAACAGATGAATTTTATACTTGGCTGGAATTTGAAAGCGTCTTGCAATTTTCCCGAGTCTCTTTTCGTAATAAACCTCTACATAGACAAACGTAGCAAAAATATTTGGGTACTTGAAATAACCTATATATAATACATGATATGATCGATTATAACATAAAAATATTCTAGTTTATCAGTAAATCAAACAAAAATAAATAAATAATTTACTTTTATCTCATCGTCATTAAATTATGTGAGATATTTCAATACTCTTTATGAGTCATCACATATTATATCAGACAATGTAACCAAATACATTATTGGCTGCTAAAACTTATCTATCCCAATGGTAGGACTCATCATTTTATTTGAATTTCTTGCTACATTCTAGAATTTTTCTAAATTAATTGGTGTTTGAAACACATATGGACAAGTCCAGACTTCAGACGAAGGTTGTAATTAAAAAAGGATAATTAAAATGGTAATTAAAAAGGATGTAATTAAAAAATGAATGCATATGATGTGCCAAATTTTTTTGTGAAATAAATATATCATTCGCAGATGATTTTACGTGTAAGTGAAAAATCAGTAATAAATTTTATTTCGTCACCAAAACAAACAGACAATATATATGTGCCAGGTCAGGTCTATCGGGATTTGCTACTGGTTAACCTGTAGCCCAGAACCATCTGTGTCAAAGTAGGGTCATCAGCGACTAAACCGACACCCCCACCAGACCCCTGTGTTTCTGGTGAAAAGGGGGAGTAGTCACCCGGATTTGTCAAAGGGCGTTAGCTCAGGTTAGCAATAACAATACATATATATATATATATATATATATATATATATATATATATAATATAATATAATATAAGAAAATATAAATATTTTTCAAATATATACAGTTGAATATAAGAGACAATGAATGTCTATTAGGTTTAATCATGAGCCGTTCTAAACGTCGTATTTTGGCTTTAATTTCATTTGAAAATAAAGACAAAAATTCTCCAACATTTGTATAATTTTTTTATTAATTTGGTTCTAAGCTTTCGGCTCACATGAGCCATCTTCAGAGAGGTAATTAAGACGGTAACACAATAACATCCACCATCAGCGACGATTTTATTTTGTATTGACATAAAACTCCGCTAAGCAACGGCAATAGTTACCAAAAATAACAAACGCAGTTTGCAGATTTGCAATGCGGTTCTATGACGTCACACGGCGTGATAGCGCGAAATGACAACAGAACCATGTATTCAAATGCAATGTAATGTGTTATGACCTGTTTTAACGTGATTTTATTAAGTGTGGGTTGTTTGGATTTAATGTAGATGGCCTCCAATAATTGAAGGTTCTTTTTACTGTGTGTATGAGTAAGGATTGTTCACTAAAGTCTGCCTGATATTACCTACAGGTTTATGGTTTTCTGAGAAATGTTGTTTAATTGTACTCTGATCAGAAAGGTAACATGTAAGTCGACGGGAGAGCGTGGTTGTAGCATAACCAATATATTAGTGGGTTTATTATTAGTGCCAGAGATACAAACTCTGAACGGGCGTATAAATTGGTACACTATATTGGCTTTTTGTAGTGGATTTAGGTTAGTGCTTGTAGGGTTATTAAAGAATATGAATTCAATTGTTATACGTTCTGTATATGCTGACAGTTTCTTTATTTCTCATAGCATTGTAGAACGCTAGTTTTCTCGCGTTTATTAAGTTGACCTACATTTTGAGCTCCTGGATTTTTTTTATTTAGTGAGCTTTCTCCTGTATGCATGATTCGGAAATTTCATCAAATCATTCATATTTTGTTTTGAAATATTCCATTAGTTGTTCTGTTCTCTTTAATTCATTGTTTTCTTGGGTTGTGAGGTGATTTAATATGAAGTTCATTTTTTCGTTTAATTTGAGTATTTCCTCTTTTAGGTTTTTCTGTAAATTCAGGAGTAACTCCAAAGTTTCGTCTTCCGTTCGTGGCATCCTCTCGTAGTAGTTGTATATCGAATAAAGAAATAGGATTGTTCCAAAGAGCGAAATTAGTATAGAATAAAAAGTGTGAGAAGCCGTGAACTTTTTCTTTAAACTGTATATTTATTGTTTTTGTAATTATAATGTTTCATAACATGTATAATGACAAAATCAATACATTTCAGACCACAGCATTATTATAACACATAAACCCATCCAAACATCAGGCATACTCACGAAATCACACCAAACCACATAACAAATCCACACAACAAACAATTATTCTAAAACAATAATTATAATATTCACATACCTACGAGTCCATCCATACCAGGCTAAACAACAGCGAACAAACGTAGAGGGCCTCCTTACCATAACACAAACAGACAAAACTACAAAACATTCCCCAAAACACAGAATGTATAATACCACAACTACTACTACAAATCCCTTCACGGAAACACACTCACCCACCAAAGACCACACAGACACACAAACATCACCTTCCCCAACTCAAACACCTTCCACCGTGAAATGAATAGAAATACCTCACCTATTAATAAACATTTTTTTTAGAATATCCGGTCAGAAGGAAAAGACCAACTTCAAAAATCTAAAAAATACAAAACGCATTCTAATCAACGTTTCTCCGCACTCTTTAAAAGAAGAAGACATAAACATTCTAAAATTGGGTCTAAAATTCTCCCCTACCCCCAAAAAGAACATCACAGACCTATAAAAATATCTCAAAGAGTTCGAACAAAAATTTAGACTTCTCGAAACGCCTCATAACAAAAATAACACTACCGATAACTCAATAGTAAAATCTAAATCTAAATATTGCCCGAACAAAATGAACACATTCTTTGAAACAATCTGGGATACAGGCTTTTATAACAAGCACAACACCCATAGCAATCTCACACACAAAGAATAGCACTAGAACACATCCGTAAGAACAATGACATAATAATAAATGTAGGAGATAAAGGCGGCGTTGTAGTTATCATCAACAAAAAATTATTACCAAACAATTATTCTAAATATGCTAGGGGATGAAAATAACTTCAAAGCAATCAACCAGAACATAGATAAAAAAATCAGATCAAAAATAAGAAATCTCTGCCTTACACATATTAGAATATTAACGAAAAAGAAAAAAAAATCCTTACAGACTTTACTTGAAAAACCAGTAATTATTACGGTCTTCCAAAGATACACAAAACAACCACAATTAAAACATCTATCCAGGAACAAAAATCAGAATACATCCACACCCCAAACCCTAGTGACATTAAATTCAGACCAATTGTAGCAGGACCAGCCTGCCCAACAAGCAAATTGAACAATTCAATTGACAAATTATTACAGTCTTACACCACAAAAATAAAAGTAACATCAGAGTCATCATACATTTCTTAAATTTTCTGCCAAAAGAAGTAGACCTAGATACACTCTTAGTAACTTTTGACGTTAACAGTCTGTACAGTAATATAACTCATGAACTAGGGAAACAAACCATGACATTCTGGATAGAAAAACACCTAGAAATACTTCCCACACGCTTCTCAAAAGAATTAATTTTACAAAGAATAGATCTAATTTTACACAGAAATTCCTTCCAGTTTAACATAAAAAATTATATACAAATAACATGCACCGCGATGGGAACAAAAATATCACCAACATACGCAACACTCAACCTAGCATATCTAGAAGAAGACCTATGCACCCAAATAGGGCATGAATATGGGGAAAAAATAAAAACAAAATTCACAAAATCGTGGAAAAGTTTCCTGGATGTCTGTTGAAAACCATCATGGGGGGCATTAACAAACTACACAACACACTTCAACAACTACACCCCAAAATCAAGTTCACACTAGAATATAGTTATAAAGAATTACCATTACCATTTCAAGACATACTCATACATGACGAAAACAACTACATCATCACATACATTTACCACAAACCCATAGACACCCAACAATATCTCCACTTCAAGAGTCACTATCCAATAAGCTTTCTAAAATCCATCCCTTATTCTATAGCACGACAAATTTGCACGATAGTAACTGACGAAATAAATAAAAAAGGGGCCAACACACAGAGACACACACAAACACACAGACACACACACACGTCAAATTCAAAACACCGTCAAAACTATAAAAAACAACTAAATGACTGATTAAGAGATAAAACACGGCGGCAAAAAAAGGATACCAGACAAAAACCGCTTCGAATTGAGATAAAAATTTGATTCTTTCATCTGTTTATTTATTTTCTGTTTATCCGTATACATATGTATATATATATATATATATATACATACACATGTATATACATATATATACACATACATATGTATAAACATATATACATACATATATATTAAAATATATGAATACACTATATATGCATATGTATACATGCATACATTCCTATATACATATATATACATACATATATAAATAAACATATATATATACATATATATATATACATAATTACATCTATATATATATACATACATATATGTATATACATACATATATATATATACATATATATACATAGATACATATACATATATATATATATACATACATATGTATCCATATATATATATACATATATATATATATATATATATATATATATATATATATATATATATATACATATATAGCAGTATAGCCCGGCGTTGCCATGGTGTAATGAAAGCTATAAAACTAATCCACGAATCTGGAGCTAAATATATCTGTGTGAAATATGGTGAGAATCGGCTAAAAATTGCGGATTCTTATAAAAGACATACAGACAGATAAACAGAAACACAAACAGATATCTTGCCTTTTATATATATTATCGATTTCTTGCACCATTGTAAGAAATGCAACCTTGAAAATTCAGAATATCGTTTCAAAAGTTTTTGTCTATGAGTGGATTAAAATCGGATCACTTTTTCTATAATCCGATTTATTCGATTATAGACTTTCGATATTTATCGAGGGTACCTCGACAGAAAACCTAGCTAGCAACCCACGCAGATGCCTATAGTACAACAGTGTAAATTATCAAGAAAATCGGTTTAGGCGTTTCAGAGTCTATATGTAAAGACACACACACACACACTGACACACACACACACACAGACAAAGTTCTATTTATAAATAATTAGGTAGATACATACGTACATACACATATATATATATATATATATATATAGACATATATATACATACAACACATATTTTCAAATATATATATATACATATATGCACACTTATATATACATATATATATATATATTTACATAGATACATATATATCCACATACATACTTACATATATATACATATGTATATGCATATATAGATATACATTTATAGACATACATGCATATGTATATAGATATATAGATATATACATACATACATATCTATATACATATATATACATACATAAGTATATACATATATATACATTCAGACAAATATATACACATATATATACAAATATATACATACATATATATATTTACATATATTTAAATTGTGTGTATTTTGGCAGCATTTTTTCATTAATGCAGTTTCATTGAATAATATACTCAAGTTTTGTCTATTAATTACGATGTTTAGAACATGCATTAATTGTCTGTTACATTTAACAATACAAGTTTAGAAGATTATCTGCTGCTTCGATGCTTTATTTATATATATATATATATATATATATATATATATATATATATATATATAGTAGAAGCATATGGGTTTACATTCCACTGTTTTAAGTTTGGACTAAGTCGTCAAGATAAAACAAACTCAAATATAATAAACGATCAATTTCTGACTCAAGCTTAATAGCCTCATCATGGCCTGTTGGCCACCACAAATTTAATTACTAATATTCGTGAGGTTGACAGCTTTGAATAAGATTAATCTAAGCCTAACCCATCGTTCAAAACCAGAACATCTTTCGACGCCATATTGTTTTTTAGAAGTTTTAGTAGAAGATGTCTCATATGATTTATTTCATTCCACTAGGATGAAGTTCCCACTTCGAAGTGCTCGATACTTAGAATTAAAATATTTGTTGTAATATTTTTTTTAATCGTATCACCCCGAGCAGGGGGCTACATAACAGTGAAAAGGTTGGAAAAGAGAAAACCGAAAACCACATCCTAAACACGGAACAAGGGATGAGCCTCTTAACCTGTTCAATAGATGTGGGTGGAGTGTGAACTGGGCGATAGATAGATCTATTTAGCTAAATGATTAGTACTAAGTTAGGTTTATAAATTCCTCTAATTACTTGATAAAACTGTTGGGGAGTCACATGCATAGGAACTTTAGGTTTGAATTTCAAATTGCACAAGGCCATTTCCCAAAGAACATCCTAACTAAATTCCTGCATTCCAACAATTATTTTATACGGTTGAATGAATTTAGCAAATGGAACATTGAAGAAAATGGTCAAAGTATTAATTGTAATAAGATAGTGTGTATTAACAAATAACAAGAATTACATACTTTGTATAGACGTTGAATGTGTCTGATTAAAATGTCTTTAATATTCTGCATAATATTGTGTTAAAGCTTTAAAGGTAAGTTCTAAAGTTCTTTTTCCCTGGAAGACTTATCAGTGCCATATATAATTTCTACAAGTGTTATTAAAAGAAATTAAATGCATCTACTTGCGTCCTGTATTTAGTGCGGTTGTGTGAGAGAATTGCTTGATATTGAAGACCGCGAACCCCGCAATAGCCTGCTGCTATTGGCGGCAGCTGTGAACTGCCTTATTTTGTGTTCTCTGGTTCTGCTGCAACTGTCCCTAGGTGTACCACATATCTGATATATATTCATCCCGGGAATAAGCGAGAAAGCAAGAGTATCACGTGATTGTCGCATGTGTATATGTAGAATAAGTGAATATAGATGTGTGGAAATACACGTGATCATAAAACCATTCCATAAAAAATAACCTATTTAGCAAAACTTTTAGCAGAAATACTCTTAAGTTATAGCTTTATGGATAAACTTCAGAAGATTTTCAAAAAACATAATAATAACATTCTAAACTAACATAAAAACCAAAGTAATCAACAACATCCTACAAATTAATGATAACAACACCAAAACTTTTAAATTTGAAAAACAGCTAAGTGTCCCTTACAAAAGAAATGTCTGATTGACTCATTAAACTACCTAAACACTATGTCTACCACAGAAAATCACACAGTAAAATATGTATATACCAACTGTACCGAGAACCGATATGAAAATCGCTGTCCCCAGTATATCTTAAGGCATACCTCAATAGCAAATCACTTTCCGCATACTATTGGCAATTAAAAAATGTTAATAAACACCCTACAATAAGAAAATAAGAAAAAATCACTAGAAGCTGTAAATATTTACATGAGCCATGGCTCCCATGTTTGTAGAACAAATACATATTATTAAATTTCCGAAATAAAAGCTGTTAAATGAAGTAACTACCATCTTTCATCAGCGTTTAATTTATACTCTGAAGTAGAGTGAATGTATTTTCTACTATAACATAACTAGATAGCTTAATCTATAACCTACCCCTACGTATGAATGTAACGATTCTCCTATCTTCGGATAAATAATTTCTATCGGTTATTGGTTAACTACATATGTTTGACTTTTTCGTTCTCATAATAATTCCACCACTTTATTTGATAACAAATTAAAAAGTTCCTGAAATTGTTTCGTTGGCTGGTCCGCAAAGTGCATGCCGATATTTAATGTAAATTAAAACACAAAACAAATTCATGATATTAAATATTTATTTAAGTAAATATTAGCCATTTTGTTGATCAATTTTTCTAAATCTTCCCTTCAACTTAAAAAAGTCCGTCTTCCAAGTATTTTGATGGTTTGTCAGCAAATGACAAATTGACGTCGTTCTTTATGTCATTCACGGAATATTTTTTAAAATCTTTTTTACCCCTGTGATGATTTTGCACGTACCTTAAGTAATTAAAATCTTAAATAACAATATCAGATGAATTTAATGGATGGAGTAACATATCTGAGCCAAGCAGCAAAAATGTATAAAAAAGGAAACGTGAGATTTGGCGTTATTCTGATTGAAAACAACATCTTTCCTGTTCGACAATTCTGATTGTTCTTTCAGGAATTGTTGTGAATAATTCATCCAATTGAAAGAATTACTTTTCAATTGACTGGTAATTTGGCAGCTGCCAAAAGTACAGAATTTTTTTCTAATCCTATCAGATGCACACTTGACTTTCTTAGGATAAATACCTACTTTTAGGGTGCCGATTCCGAATTAGAGTTGAATTCATAGCATTTACTTACGCGCAAGTACCCATGGGAAAGGTATTAATCCGTCTCTTCCTTCTAGTCATGGGTTAAATAACAGAACAGATTGGGTTCTATAGCCTTGGTTGGCAACCAGCATACCGCAGAAAGTAATGACAACCTACTGAGGGATAATCATTTGCCCAGTCAGTCATGTCTCTTTCGAGACATGAACATGATCGCCCAAGCGTGTATCACGTATGGCACTTAACTGACTGACTGAATTTGGCTAATGTCGCTTATCATACGCTCGATGAGCAATAATGTAAACGATCAGTTTCTCGTCACCCGTCACGGATTACTTAAAAAAAGTGTATTTTCACTGAGTTATACTGCAAATTACAGAGCATGGGATACTCAAACATCGTAGCGATTTCAATATGCTAGCTTCATTAAGTGCTCGTGTATCGTGGATTTTTTTAAATGTAGTGTTTCTACCAATTTGCGACAGTTCGGGCTTCACCATTCTTGTCGAGAGCCTGGTATATATACTTGGTGATGGTCGTTAGCATATCAGCAGTAGACCTGGTGAAGCGGAAGCCATACTGTTTGTCCGATAGGAGCCCGTGGGCCGGGAGATACTGAAAGACATCGGCATTGATAATGGCTTCGAACACTTTGCCGAAGATCGGAAGAAGGCTGATAGGGCAGTGATTTGCGGGGTCCGAGGGTTCACTAGTGTTCTTGAATATTGGAACCACAGAAGAAGTCTTCCAACAGGCAGGAAAGCAGGAGGAAGATAGGCATAGGTTGTAGAGCTTAGAAAAGACAGAGGCACATCTCTTCAAGAATATGATTGGGATTCTGTCCCCACCATTAGCTTTGTGAGGGTCAAGTTTTGATATTATGCTGGAAATCAGCGAGGGCGTTATGTGGACGTCATTCAATTGGGCCTTAGTTCTAGATGGGAAATCGGGTGCCTGGACTCCAGACGAATCCAGACACAAATTGGTCAAGAATCTACGGGCAAAGCATTCAGCCTTGTCCGCTGAGGAGGTGAGGACCTCAAACTCGTTGAATACTACGGGTATTGAGGACTTACTCTTGTTGAGCACGCTTTTACAGAGCCGCTAGAAGTCTTTGGCTCCGAACTTAGAGAATGCTATGCGCTGCTTCATTCTGGCAGCAAACGGCATCTTAGCTTCGTTAAGTATCTTTTTACACTTATTACGACGCGTGGCTACGATAAAGCCGGAAGAAGTGATTCCGGTGGAAAATGGCGGCCGTGCAAGCAGGCGAGAACCAGGGAGACGAATGGGATTTAAGCTGAAATTTCCTGGCAGGGATGAAAATATCGATTCCAGCCTTAACCCAGGAGGAGAACTCTGATGCACAGTCTTCGACGGGAAGACTAAAAACATTGTTCCAAGGGATGTCGCAGAGGAAGTCGTGGAACGAATCCCAGTCTGCTCTTTTATAGGAGTAGGATATTCTGCTGGTCTGAGTTTCTTGGAGTGGAACGAGATGTTGACAGAAACTACGGCGTGGTCAGAATTTCCGAGGGGGCAGAGCTGTCTGGTGGTGCAAAAATTTGGGGTGGAAGTGAAGCAGAGGTCTAGTATCGAGTCTCTTCCGTTAGGGCTTTTGGGAAACGCGTGGGGAAGTCCACCACTTGCGTAAGGGATTAGGAGATTGAAAAGTTAAAGGTGTAGACACCAGCAGTGTCGGTTACAGAGTTTTCGAGCCACTTAGTGTGGTGGGTGTTAAAGTCACCAAATACAAAAATATGGGCAGATGGGTGAGAAGAAATGGCCTTGTCGATATTGTCAGAGATGCTGTCAAGTACTGAACAGTCAGAGAAGGAGGGGGCGGTAGAGGAAGAAGAGATAGCTAACGGAGCTTAGAAGTGAGAGACGGAAACACATGAAAGACTGGTCCAGGGATTCAAGAGATGTTACTCTAGCTAGGGGGAGGTGTTCGCTGACATATACACCAAGCCCATGCATACGGACGTTGGAGTCCTTCCTGAAGAGGGGAAGGTAACCAGGAACATAGAACTCAGAGGAAGGGATAGACGGGTCAGGGTTAGTTTCCCACAGGGCTAAGATATCAGGTGAGTTAGTTTGAAGGAATGATTTTACGCTAGAAAGGTTAGTGCGGATACCGCGAATGTTAGTGAACGTGACACAGAGAGGTTTGGGCGTTTTCCGAGTAGCTGGTTTGAGTTTGGTATTTTGTTAGCTTGAAATTTAAATATTTATACTTTGGGTATCGTTATAATTATTTTTTGCATTTTGTTTTCTTAGAGAGACCATATTATAACTGATAGCAGACAAGGAAAGAAAAACGCAGTAGCTCCTAGAGAAGGTAGAAAGACAAAAATAAATAGAATGGGCTAATGATACACTTAACGAAAATCCAGTGCATAGTATTCAGTAACACTGAGATCCGAGGGAGCATTGGAATGGAATAAGACATATTTCAAACGTTAAATATATTACTGAAAACAAATAAAAGAGTAATGGACTGTTATGTGATATCTATATGGCAGTTAATGCTGGAAAATCTGTTCGAAGATGAAAGAGGGACTTGAAGTAAGAGATATATTGTTCTACTGAAGAATGCACTGAAATAAGTTTCTACTGAAAAACACGAATTGATGGAGATGCTCAGCAGGCTCGATATATTTGGGAAACACATTAGGGTAACTAAAAACCTCTACTGGCAGCAAACTGCCAGCATACGGACAGGTAAAAATTCAGCAGTTATACAAAGATAGAAAGCGGCGTAAGACAAGGATGTGTATTTTCACCGGATTTATTTAACATGTACATTGAAAATACTTTGAGGACCCTAGAGGTTATGGCAGGATTTGTCATCGGAGGTCACAATCTGAACAATATAAGATACGCAGACGACACAATGTTGATTGCAGATACGGAAAAAAATAACTGCAGGGCCTTCTACAAAGTAAATCGGAAGAGAGTGACATGAAGTGATTAGAAATAAACTGCAAGAAAACCGAATGCATTGTCATCAGCAAAAAGAGCAGCCCAAAGTGTCAAATAGGGACGTGGGGGCGTTAAGATCAAGCAGGTACGAAAATTCAAATATCTGGAAAGTGTTCTAACTGAAGATGGAAAATGCAACACAGAGATCCAAAGCAAAAGACGCAATCCAGAAGCTTAATAAAGTATTAAGACACAGGAAGCATTCATTAGAAACAAAGAAGAGAGTACTGAATTGCTATGTGATGTCAATTCTTCAATATGGCAGCGAATGTTTGACAATATCAACAAAGATGTAGGGAAAACTTGAAACAGCTGAAATGTGGTTCTACAGAAGGTGGTTGCGGATATCGTGGACCGAGCATGTGAGCAATGACGAGGTTTCGGGAATGATGGAAACGAAAAAAAAATATTGAGCATCAGGAAGAGACAATTAAAGTTCCTGGGAAATGCAATGAGGAAGGAGGGATTGGAGAACCTGATACTAACAGGCCAGATAGAGGGAAAAAGAGACAGAGAAAAGCAGCGGATAACTTATTTAAAAGGCCTAAGCAGGTGGATGACAGAACGTGAGCTGAGAGACGTTACAGGGGAAAGCGTGCTAAGTGCCAGCAAAGATAGGGAGACGTGGAAGGCCATGATCGCCTACGTCCTGAAGGGACAAGGTACATAGAAGAAGAATGCTGATTATAACATGGACAGAACATGTGATAAACTACGAGTTTTTCGAGACGATGCAAAAGAAAAGTAAACTTATACTTAATATCAGGAAGAGAAAAATGATGTTTCTGGAAGAAGTAATGTGAAAAGAAGGCTTGGAGTACTTAATACTCACAAGATGAATAGAGCGAAAGAGTGACAGGGATAAACAACGCGAGACATATTTGATGGGCTTAAACAAGTGAATGGCAAGATGTGTCCAGGAATTAAATCTTGATGGTAAAAATGTCTTTCAGCATTTACCCGGAATTGTCTATGTATTCTGAGCTAAAATTTCATTAAAATGAATAAAAACTGCGATAAATTATGCAACATACAGTAGCCATAGTTGATACCTTGTCGTATATAGGTTAGAAAATTATAGTATATCCACTATTTAGGACTCACAGACGTAAATGCATAAACAACTCCGACAGTCGTTTCCTTACTACAATATATTTCCCGCCGTTTATATACAAAAAGCATCATTAAAATTCATTATAAACCCAAACAATAAGAGCATGATGCCAAATAAGTCAAATTCTTAACAAGAAACAAAAGTGATATTTGACATGAACTGACAAAGAGGATGATAATTGCTCGACATATTCCACTTGAGAAATAGCTAAAAAAGATCTAACAAATTTCACAAAATCTCGGAAGTATCATTATTTTTTTAAATTATTAAACAGCAGCATACACGTTTAAGCACAAAGCAACACGAGACAACACAGAAAGTTATATATCAAAAACAAAGTGACGGCCCTGAATAACAATTTTGAAACGGATTATTGGTAATCGAAATTGCTAAGATATTTGAAAATATATAAAAATTAAAAGGAACGTAGAAACAAATAATGACATAAGGAACATGAACCATTCGTTGCTGTATTTAGTAAAAATTTCATAAAGTGAAATGAATATATATATATATATATATATATATATATATATATATAATGGAGCAAGAGAAAAATCCTTCTGTAGCTGACATATTTTGCCATCTGAGAACCTTATCAAGGTTAAGTAGGATTTATTATTTTGCACGTATATATATATATATATATATATATATATATATATATATATATATATATATATATATAAAACCATTGCGGACAGGGATAAAAAATGTATGGTAGCAGTCTGTTCCAAGCTTTTTTTTACTCAGGCCATTTTGCTTAAAGATTGTTTCATGTATGAAGCAGACTTGCTATTCTTTTTTATCGAATTACCACATTTATATTTACATATAATGAACTTAGCTCGCTGGTGCCCACTATATATGAATTTACTCAAACCACAAGATTAGCAACTAGTTCTTACTGTGAATCCAATCAATGTAAACGTAAATTCTACTTCACAGCTCCTTTTCTCGCACTTCCCGCCTGGAGAATACCCTTCCTTTTAGTTGCTTTCCCGACAGCTACAATCTCCAAGAATATTAATGTAAAGTCTTATAATCATCTCCTATCATACTGACTAGTATTATCTCTCTCTCTCTCTTTCTCTCATGCCCCTTTCCTCATCCACTCCACTCTCATCAGTATTCTTATCCTTTTCTTGCCCACTTCCTGACACCCCCTATAATCTGTCACTCTTTCTCATGCCTTTCCTTCTATTTAACCCCTCCAAAACAGTGGTAGTAAAATACCTTGCTTGGGGCAATGTGATTATAAAAAATTCTATCTCTGATATTGAATCTTTTAATGCACACAGACAACATAGCTTAAAAGTATATATTTCCCATCTTTGTGTTAACACTGTATAATTTATATACAGTCTTTTCGGGATATTTTGTAATTTAACATTATACATATAGCATATATTAAAACTATGTTTTTATGTGTAAGATTATAGGAAACCAAATATGCTTTTATCGCATAGAAATAACCATTGATCGATATAAAACAAGAGTATTATGTTCTGTCTCGGACGAATGAAATGTTTCAGAAGGATTCCTTTCCTTTGTTTATTATTCAAAGTATAAATTATATATTTGTATCAACTACAGGTACATTCATAAATGAATAAACGTGTATCAAATCGGGCCATTCAAATTGCATGTATTGCTCAAATGAAAAAAATCGCACCAGATATTTCCCCAGGGAATCGACCTGCTGCAGACAGACTCGTGCCAATAACGTTTTTTGAATTTCAAATGTAAGCATTTCATTGGAACATCTTGCAAAATAAATAAAAAATATTGCCTTGAACATTAATTAAAGACAATATGCTGGAAAGCAATATAAATGTTATTATGATTGTAAGTTTTCATGTGTTTATTATTACACAGCGAAATGGAAAGTATTATCAAATGCAGACTGCCTAGCCTGTCACATCAGGAATTCAAATAACGCTTCCTTAAAAAAGATAAATTGAATAGAATTCTTAAATGAAAAAAATATTTCCGTTTCAATATACACTAAATCAAAACTTGAATTGAGGAAATACGTATTCGTTGTTAAGTAAATTATAATTAATTGGTTTCATAAAACTATTGTAGGTAAATCAAACCAATACAACATTAGAAAAAGGCTGTATTCATCATGAATAGCCACACTTACAAAATAACTATAATAGTAAAAGTTATAAACTAAATAACATATAAATATATATGTTAGGTACAACATAATAATCTGCATGAGTACTATAATGTTAATAGGGGAAGATCTGCATGACGTTAATATAAAGATTTACAATCAAGTTACTTGCTTGGAGTCGAACAGTGATTCCTGTCACCGGTGGGATGTATGTTATTAACTTTTATGTCAATATACATCTGAATGAATAGCATATAATAATAGGCATTGGGATTAATTTTGCTTCACTTGACAGGACGATTCCTATTCATCACTTCTGACAAATGTGTATTCACCTTAATCGCTATGGTAGATGCACTTACAATACAATTTGCATCTGGAATACTAATTAATTAGTCCTTCATTTCTGAGCTCAATTTAACTTTCTGTAATTAATTTCTTTTCTAATAATTTGCCGGTTCGATTATTCTTACTTGAAATACCAATTTAAAACCATGTTGACAGAACGCAAGGAAATAATACTCAACAAATGTGCGTGAATGTTTTGTTTACTGAAGATATTTTAATCAGAATAATGTCAAACATTATATATAATCAACGAATACAATAATATATTTGGATAGTCACATATATATAACTGAATAAGGCGAAGAAGTTTAATTTTTCGCAGAAAATAATAGACAAAATTATAGACAAAAATGCCATAATAGACCAAAGATAAAAAAGAAGAAAACGAGAAGAATGAAGGAAAAGAAGAAAACATTCTTCCGGTTGACACACATTCTATTACAGGTATGACAATAGATTTCGAATGTTCTCTGCTATACATGTTCAGGTATCAGCTATTTGAAACGAGATGCGACTAAAGTTTTTCATGTAACTGTTGTTAACTATCTATACATAGTAATGGGATGTTCTATCGTCTTAAATACGAGGACATTATTAGTCGGGAGTAGAGTGATCATACTGACCAGATGTGTATCTACATCACACAGCGTGTAATTCTTGTGCTTGTTGATATATTATTGTTCCCATTCTCCGTTTTGAGGATTACTCACAAAGTAAGCTTTTAGGGTTAGAACGGTAACCAATTCCCTTTGATGAAAAATAATATTTCAATGTTAATCAACTATTTTTGTATATCTACTACAAGCTCAACTATAGACCTCGAAAATATTTTGGGGATATAACAGTTTTTATAATGGTCTTAGTACGCATCTTCTGGCAAGTGTAGCAATTTCTACAAAATAGGTAACGGCACAAAATACAGCTACTTAAGCGACCTGGAAATTATTCGAAAGAATTATTACGACAGAGTTCACGAAATTGTATATAACAAACGTTATAGCTAATAGAAGATGTTTAAATTAAAATGTTGGGATATGGAGCTTAAAAGAACAGAAAAAATGATTTTACAACCGGAAGAACAAATAAATTTGCATTCGATTGCCTATGTCACAAGATATTATTGAATTTATCTGGTTGCAATTAAGTTTTTGGATTTTATAAAATACTTTAATGTTCTACTAACCTCGAAAACATCCCGCCCAAACATAAATACTCATCCGCAGATATTTATAAAAAATATATTTCTGTCGATATGTTTGGGAGTGTTTACAAAAATAAAAACAAAATAAGTTAAAAAGTGAGAAAGAAAAGTCATATACAATTAATTTTGAATAGAATCTATAGGAAAGTTTTAAGGTCAATATATTATGTTTTACCTAAAAATATCTAAATCTAAAATACATTAAAAAGAAAACGAATAATTTGAGGGAAAAATAAATTGAATTATGTTTTAAACAAATTCCTGAGATGTTCTGCTGTAAGTGTTAGCTTAAAAATACAGGAAGATTTGGAGTTTCTTCCGAACCCAATTAACATGATAGAGCTGTCAAATATTTCGAAACCTATAATGCTTATGAGAAGTCTCAACCCTCCGTTGTTGTGCAATAGAATTTACATAAATTGTCCTAAATTGATAAGTGAAAAAAAGGATGTTTTACTTCTCAGTTTTCCATAATTCTGAACTGAACACTCTTTCGATTCAAAATACGTCAGTCAATTTCTCATGAATATACAGAAAAAAATATAATATTTCAATAACTTTGCATTTGATTTTTTCATAGGCGGTATTTTGCTTTACGTCTACTGGGAGAAGCAATTACGCTTTTGAAATAGCGACCAGTAAAGGGAATTTATTTTATATTATTTGCTATAAATAACCGCTTCGTCATTGTTTTTAAATAAAATTGTGATTTTTATGATTTATTTCAATTTTCTTCTGTGTTTTTCCAGTAAAGAGAAATACGTTAAAAAACGCATTTTTTAAAATATGAAATGTAACCTGAATTTTTATTGACAGTGATAAATTTCAAAAAACGTTCATACTAGATGGTAAAGATTAGATTTTATGAATTTAAACGCAATACTAAGTTGGTCTCGCGGTCTCATTAATTTATTGTGCTGGCTAATGTAGCCGTATGTTCTATGCTCACCGTTTCTTTTCTGCATTTCTCACCTGTCCAACTCACTTAAAGCTCTATGCTTTCCAGCCAAATTTAATTTGCAAAATATAAATGCAATTTCAACCGCTAACAAATTCCTCCTGATGATTGTTTTTGCTTCTTGCTCATTATTTATATTTATATTCCTAATTCTTCCAGGTCGTATAATCACTGGCGTCTTAGGGTCTTTACTGCCTTGCTTCTGGAGATACTGATTAAAAGTAAAAGATATGGTATATCAATTCTTTCAGATTAAAGCTTTTATATATTCTACGCAGACGATGATTGCAACGTCGCCAGCAGTATAAAAATTAATGTATCCTTTAATATCTAACATATCTTATATTTGTATCTATATATCAACAAATATATATATGAGTATACGCACACATATAAATATTATTCTGGTGTTAATAGAATAGTGCTTAAAGTAACGTAACAGAACTATTAGAAATATATTAAGAAATATACATATTATCCAAGGTCCGTAGCACGACTCGTAGTTTCATGCACTTGCTATGTAATCTGGTATCTAACAGAATATAATTGAGCTTAAAAAAGAACTTATTTCTGGCAAAGACGGAAAATAAAAGACGCGATGGTTTTAACAGACCCTGGTATGCAGCAAAAAATGTATTGTGTCGAAAACGCCGGTTTCTAATAGTATGAATATAAAACAAAGGAATGAAATTTTTACCAAATTATTCGGTCAGAAGCGAAAAAAGTTAAATGCCGGAAATATAAACAAAAATTGAATTAATTATATTCCATTAGGCCCATAAAAATATGGTTTTTGGTGTCAGAAACAATGACAAATAAATAGGTATTGCATCAGCGTGTCATAGTTGGAAAAAAATGAAAACGTGAATAAATGGTTATGCGATGACGCCAAAATGCAACTGTTCAAAGCAACAAATAGCGAGTGTGCTTGTCCGAGAATGACGTAAATGGGTGAAGTTCGATAGGTCTTGTACCAATGTATAAAGCCGGGCTTTCCTGGGACAGAAGAGAGCAAACGAAGCAACTGACTCAAAGAGAAATCTCAAACCATCACTTCCTCGTATGTGCGTATGAGCGTACTTCTTCTGATTACCGCTCTACACACAAACGTCACTAATAGTGAATAAACAAAATAAATGAATCTATATTATATGCACGTTGTCCGTATTGATCGTTGATGTCAAGGTGATTGTGTTTCAGCAGCAGCAATATATACCAATCGCAAGTGGTATATAATACTATGCAATCATCAGTTACATAATACAAAGAATGAATAGCGAATGGAACTCTGTGCTGTACGACAGATGTAAGGTAATACATACATGTGTGTGTGTGTGTGTGTGTTTAATACGTTTGTAGAGAACGGGTGCTCAGTATAGGAATTAGATCGTTTACTAATATATAAAGTGTAGACATAGGAATCAATAGACCATGGACACTATCAATTTCATGCTCCAATTCACTCTTTATATGATTTCTTCTATCCCGTTTACAGACTATATACGGAAATAATTCATATTCCAGAATCAGAAAATATTCGAACAAATATCCGCGGCCGTTAACATATGTAGATAAATATCTGATATGATTCTGATCAAACGGTACTATAACAGTTATCTGATATATTTTTTTAAATCAAAATACACATAACTAAATCTAAAAAATAATATATAAAGTACATAAATAAATGAAATATATAAATGAATGGAATAAATAGATTAATTATTTAATAAATAAATAAACAAATTTTCAGACGTAGATATTTACAACCAACAAACCAGCACAGGTTAATATCTAGGTAAAGTACATAAATAACAATAAATAATTAAGTCTAGAAAAATGAACCGGAGAGATACTTTGTTATTTATTTCTGCATTTATTTCTGTTTGCCCTCTATATTTACAACCATAGTCTAACTTGCCCTGATGCAATGGTTAGCATTCTTGACACAATAGAACAAATAATATTCCATATTTCGGTTTTGTACCGATTAGAACATTGAGGGTTCGTCAAATGCACTGGAACAAGTGACGCCATATTTATGATTATGATTGTCTCTGAAAGGGCAATACAAATGAAAAAAAAAATCTTGTACCTATATTTTATTGATTATGTGTAAGCGTTCGACAAAGTCCGCCACAAAGGATTGGTGGAGAGGCTTAGAAGCCTCAATATATTTGGGAAAGACATAAGAGTAATCAAGAATCTCTACTGGCAGCAAACTGCCTGCATACGGACAGGTAAAGAATTCATTAAATATACAAAGTTAGTAAGGAGCGTAAGACAAGTATGTCTCTTTTCCCCGGCCCTACTCAACTTGTACAGAGAGACCATTCTGAAGACACTAGACGTTATGCCAAGATTTATCATCAGAGGCCACACTTTAAACAACATAAGGTACGCAGATGATACAGTGCTGATATTATACACTGAATAGAAAGTACAAGAGGTCCTACAGAAGGTAGCTTAACAGAGTGACATGAAAGGACTACAAATAAACTGCAAGAAAACCGAATGCATGGTCATCAGCAAACAGAGCAGCCCAAAATTCCAAATGCAGGTGAGGGATACTAAAATCAAGCAGGTACAAACATTGAAATACTTGGGAAGTGTTCTAATGGAAAACGAAAGTGCTACACAGAGATCTTAACGCGAATTGGGATGGCGAAGCATGCATTCCAAAAGATGAGTAAAGTATTAAGAAACAGGAAAAATTCGCTAGAAACAAAGAAGAGATTACTGGATATTGTGTGATATAAGTTCTTAAATACGGCGGTGAATGCTGGACAATCGCAACAAGGATGAAGGAAAATTTTGAAACAAATGAAATGTGGTTCTACAGAAGGATGCTGCGGATATCATGGATCGAGCATGTGAGCAATGATGAGGTTTTCGAATGGATTGAAACTAAAAAATAATTAATACTGAGAATCAGGAACAGACAGTTAATGTCCTTGGGACATGCAATTAGGAAGGACGGCTTGGAGAACCTGATAATAATAGGCCAGATATGGGGGAAAAGAGACAGAGGAAAGTAGTGGATGACATATTTGAAGAGCCTGAGGAAGTGGATGACAGAACGGAGATTGCGAAGTGTAACAGGTGAAAGCGTGCTAAGAGCCACCAGGGATAGGAAAACGTGGAAAGCCATAATTGCCTACATCTTGAAAGGACAAGCCACATAGAGAAGAAGAGGGAGACTGATTTGAAAAGCACTATATATTCACCCTACTAAACTAAAAGTATCAGGTCGTCTAAAATCGTATTTAGTTTTGAATCTGACATTCACCTTACAATCTTTATTCTCATGTCAACAGTTTCTACACACATAAACGCTCTCTATCTTGTATATTAAAGAAACAGATTAAGGCGTGTGTTCGTATTCGTATGTGTAAAAATTAGATAAATATAACTGTCCAGACTTAACCAATCTGTAAGAAATTCAGTAACTGCCTGTCTACAAAAATGTTTAATATTTCAAATCTAATGTCCTGTCTTCATCTCAGAGGATATAATCTCTTAAAGATCTTAGTGGTGTTCGTGAGTAAAATGTTAATATTGTATTACTGCAAACCTGAAGATATCAGGTAGCCGATGCGAAGAGATAATAATGCTGGTGTTCACAACGAACAATGAGATAGCAAGGAAAAATCAATATATATATATATATATATATATATATATATATATATATATATATATTCCGCTGTAAACCTCGTATGTAAATGTTCCTCACCTACAAAATGAAAAGAAAAACTAAAGCTGAGTACTTACAAAGAAAGGTATAAAAATAATATTAGACATGTTTTCAGTTTGTTATATTTCTAATGAATAGTAGATATCATTTGCTTTGTATTATGCACAGAAATATTATCAAATAACTTATTACTAATTAAAGAGAGAAAATGATGATGAAAAAAAAATCGGACATTTTAATGAAGGAAAATAAAGTGACTTGACTTGACCCAAAGATGTGTGAGTTCAATACCAGGCTACAGTAGTGGTGAACAAGTAACTTGCAGGGAGATAACTCATGACTTCCAATCGGGGCATGACGCAAGGAATATTCATATACTCCAGTGATTGTAATAATGAGTTCAGTTCGAAATTCCTAGCACCTGACAATGGCCAGAGCGTACAAAGGCAAAAATGTCATACAAATGGCAACACAGATAAGGACAATAAACCGAATAATGTAAATACTAAAACATTTGTTTTAAAATATTATAATGGTATGATTCTAGTAGATTTTTTAAAAATCATTTCCCACATGAAAGTTGATAATGACACTATGATGCATAGGTTTACTAAAATTTGAAGAGAGGAAAAAATACTTTAGAACGAACCCAATCTAAAACAGGGAGAAATAACAATTCATTCACTAACTTAGTCAGTTTAGTGCCATACTTGACACACTCTTGATCGACCATGTCCCGAAAGAGATATGACTGACTGAGCAGAAGATGAATCGCAGTAGGTTGCCATTGCTTTATGCGGTAGACTGATTACCAACTTAGTCTATAGAACCCAGTCTGTCCTGTTATTTAACATATAACCGGAGAGAAGAGAAGGATTAATATGGAGCAGGCTGACGGGCAGTCCTCAACGTATTATTTAAAATTATGATTATAATATACATAAGATTCTGAAAGAATAAACAACGCCAATTGTAACAAAATAGATATGTATTAACAAGTATACATTAAGTAAAAAAACATTCATTTAACGATGAGCAACGTAGAAAGATAAAGAGTTTTCTCATGACTGTAATTTGAGAGAAAGTTAATTAATGAATAAATGTTCATTGGAAAAGGTTCATTCTGATAAAGTCTTGTTTAGTAGGGAAGAATTATTGATAGAATGTTCTGTAACAAGGTGAGTTATTATGTCGTTGTGACGGTACTTAAAAGAAAGCTTGAAAGAGTATATTGGAAGTTGTCACTTGTTCCCGCAACTGTTACCCACATTTGAAGTTCCAATGAAGTTGTATGTGGATATGTGTGTGTGTGTGTGTGTGTGTGTGTGTGTGTGTGTGTGTGTGTGTGTGTGTTTACATATATATATGTGAGAGATAATTCCACGCCTCCGATTTCTACATGCAGTCAGGTAAGGGTGTGTATGTGAGTGAGAATCATATACCCCACAACTGTTTGTTGCAGTTTGGGGCTACACTGGAGATGCAACGAGTGAATGCGCTGCTTAAAAGCCCAGCTTGACTGCCCGGTAAAAACTGGTTTTCCTGTGTAAACGAAATGATCGGCTAATGATTAACCAATCACTGTTTAGCAGAAGTAGTGTGTTGTGTGAATATATGTAAATGTGTAGGTACAAGTGATAGTAGTAGACTATAAATACTTTTCTCAAAGGTAATTGCGCTTAAGTGAATGCAATGAATTCAACTGGAATTCGAACTCTGCTCCCCGATTTCTCGTCCCGAGCCGATATCCACAACACACATCCGCATAAGTCATTACCCTCTTCAAAAGACCAGGTACAAGTGTTAATGTTATTATCCTAAAAAACTTACATGATGTTAGATGGATACATTTTAAGTAAAGTGAAAAGTAGAAAAGTCGATGAATTCTAATCCATTGCCAACAGAAATTTAACAGTTAAATCTACATTAACTTACGAGGTCAAGTAATTTGCTCTCATCGAAGATATTTTTAAATAAATACTATTCATTAATTTAAAGCGATAAATATTTATCTATTCATCAAAGGACTTGTAAGGCAAACTACTTAATATAATTTTGTATAATTAAGCAAGGAAATTAACACATAAGCAAAACAAAGATTATCTCCGTTGTTCGAATGCGTAAAGGTTTAGAACTGTTAGAAAGCTCGCATGAGCTTAATTGATATTTTTTAGAAATATCACAGGTTTTGATTGCTATTCGATACTGTTTACAGTTCCTTGTGTCTAGGATTATGTCAGTACCAGAGTAAAACAAAAAGCAACAACAAAAAAAAACAAAAACGGAGAAAGTAAGATAAATTTAATCATTTTTCTTTTGATTAGATTATATCTATAAGGGTGTGAATTGATTGAAGTACGTATTTGGCTAAACTTATTTTACTACAATTAACCCGGTAAATAATAATGTGTTACTCAATGTAGAGTTTTACTGGACGATGTATGGGAAATGAATGTTGCAAGAAAAAGGGGGTAGTTATGATTAGGAAAATGAAGCGGATAGATAACCACTTCAACTCTCGGATCGCTGGTTAAGATTGTAATGATAAGAAAAGTATTTACGCAGTTGAGTCTATTCTATAAATCATTACGTTCTCGAAAATATTTCAGGATTGAAAGAGCTTGATAACAAAGGAAATGAAGGATGATTCAAGCCTTTTGGACGTAACAAGATGGGTCTCGATTATAAAGGTTTGAGCTCGTGGCAAGCAAGAATGAATCACATGCAAAAATTTAAATATTAGTACCGATAGAATAACTGTCAGTCAGTTAAGTGCAAAACGTGATACACGCTTGGGAGATCATGTCTCGAAAGAGACATGACTGACTGGGCAGAAGATTATCCCGCAATAGGTTGCCATTGCTTTCTGCGGTAGACTGGTTACCGACCAAGGCTATAGAACCCAATCTGTCCTGCTATTTAACCCATAACTGGAAGGAAGAGACGGATTAATACCTTTCCCCAAGGGTATTTGCGTGTAAGTGAATACAATGGATTCAACTGGAATTCGAACTCGGCTCCCCGCTTTCTCGTTCCGAGCCGATATCCACTGTACCACAATAGCTATATGATTGCGAAATTACGCTTGCGGGGTGGGAGAAGCTAGAAGAACTGAAGGAAACTCGTGTAATCAGAGCTGAACACTGTCAAGCTTGTAAATGGGGATAGGGCATCACCAGTCCAAATACGACACGAATATTTTGTTTTTGGCTTGACCTAACTCTTGGCAAGATAAAAAAAATTAAGTTGCTTTTAAGAGAAATAAAAGTAAAACTGTCATATTCTAAATAATTCCATACTTCAATAAAATATACTTTTTTTTTTGGACAGGTTCCTCGTTTTTACTAATTTTTGTGTCTAAAATAAGGGTCTATTTGGAAGGTAAAAGTCTGCCATATTATTCTATTATAGCATTTTACTTTAATATATTATATTTATGAAAATTTATATTTTAGCAAAGAAACAAGGCTATTAAAATAATTGTGTAAGTAAATGTCTTCTTGGAAGGTTAGCGATTGCCATATTTTACTAGTATAGCATCATTATAATTAACTAAAAATAAAATTTTTAGATATAATTAAATTTACTATTAATTAAAATGAAATTATTTAAAAAAACTATATTATGTCATTATTTAATGCAGAATAACAATGTTATATCAGTAATTGCATAAATAAAGTATTCTTATGAGATAAGCAACAACCACATTTTTATGTTATCGCATTTTACTATTGCAAATATATATTTTGAATTACAAAAATAATGATAAACAGGGAAAGTTCAGTTTTTGTTCAATTTTTGTTTTAGTACGTTATATACATCTTCGGGGAATATTATTGCATATATAAGAAGGTGCATTTAAAAAAATTGCTTTCTCGAAATTAAGAAAAATTTTTAAAATAAGGAAATATTGGAAACTAAGTCATGTAATAGCAATCTTCTTATATAAGCATGAATGTTAGAAAATTACATCACAGTAGAAGTGAAGACATTAATAATAGAAATGAGGCTTCCGTTTTGGATACTGCTGCTATATCTACTAACTGCAGCGGCAACCAGTGTATTTATATGCAAATGTCGGGTTGTAAAAATGTGCCGAGAGGAAATAAAATGAATACTGACTGACTGAAAGTAATGATATCAACAAGAATATATTTCCTTGTTTTTTGTTTTGGTTTTCATTTTGATTTTTAAAAAAATTATATATTCTATCATCGTTAATAATTCGATAGGTATATCTAGGAGGTTTTTACTACGAAATGTTAAAAGAACTCGTAAATAATAGTTAACCAATTGTTTCTTTTATTATTATTATTATATATATATATATATATATATATATATATATATATATATTACATAATTCAAATGAGAATATGCAGTGTAATCTATCCGGACCTCTCGGCACGACTCCAGTCACTTTCTCAGGGACGGAATGTGGCTTCACTCTGTTCCATCTCTAGATACATTTACGGCCTCTGCTCCGACGAGCTTAGCTTCTTGATGCCACCTCAGTACAAATTCATTCTAGCTACTTTACTGGCAACTTTGTCTCACCCTTTTCCAATGAAAATAACCAAAAGTACCTGTAACTTCTACTCTATCAGCTCTTTTTCCCGCCTGTGGTACTCCGTTTATTATACATGCTTTCGTGAAATCTCCACAAGTTTAAATGCAATGCCAACTGCCATTTCCTATTTTACTGAATACCATCCTTTTCCAGACACCCTCTGTATCTTGTTCTTCTCTCTTTCCACTTTTATCTTACGCATCTCTATTTACACCAGTGTACTCATCCTTCTCTTACCCATTCTCCGACATCCCCAGTGACCATTTCCTCTTACACGTTACACTCCTTTTATGTAACCTCCTGCGCAAAAGTAATATTTTGCCTTTCGTGGGGTGAAATGATTATGGAAAAATGTATATATTCTTTACAGTAATATGATTATTTTCTCTTTTTCCATATACACAGAGATACATGCATATATATATATATATATATATATATATATATATATATATATATATATATATATATTCTAGACATATGCTATTAAATATAAGAGACAATGAATGTCTATTATGTTTAATCATGAGCCGTTCTAAACGTCGTATTTTTGCTTTAATTTCAGTTGAAAATAAAGACAAAAATTCTCCAACGTTTGGATAATTATTTATTGGTTTTCTTCTAAGCTTTCGGCTTACATGAGCCATCTTCAGAGAGGTAGTTTAAATTGAAATATTATGAAATCCACCATCACCGACGATTTTATTTTGTGTTGACATAAAACTCCGCTTGGCAACGGCAATAGTTGCCAAAAATAATAAACGCAGTTCTTATGTTTGCGATGCGGTTTTATGACGTCACACCGCGTGATAGCGCGAAATGACAAAAAAAACCATCTAGTCAAATGCAATGTAATACGTTATTTCCTGTTTTAAAGTTGATTTTATTGAGTGTTGGTTGTTTTGATTTGATGTACATGGCCTATTGTAAAAAGTTTAAAACAATTGACCTCATAGTCTATAATAACCCAACAGGCACTAAACTAAATTCTTTACAAAAAAACAATGTAGTGTACCAATTTACATGCCCATTCAGAGATTACATCTCTGATACTAATCAAAAACCTAGTACATATATTGGTTTTACCACAACCACGCTCTCCCGTAGACTTACATGTCATCTTTCTGATCAGAGTACTATTAAACAACATTTCTCTGAAAAACATAAACATGTAAGTAATATCAGACAGATGTTGGTCAACAATACGGTGATCCTCACTCATGCACACAGTAAGAGGAACCTGCAGATATTGGAGGCCATGTACATCAAATCAAAACAACCAACACTCAATAAAATCAACTTTAAAACAGGAAATAACATATTACATCGCATTTGACTAGATGGTTTTGTTCTCATTTCGCGCTATCCCGCGGTGAGACGTCATAAAACCGCATCGCAAACTTAAGAACTGCGTTTATTATTTTTGGTAACTATTGCCGTTGCCAAGCGGAGTTTTATGTCAACACAAAATAAAATCGTCGGTGATGGTGGATTTTATAATATTTCAGTTTAAACTACCTCTCTGAAGATGGCTCATGTGAGCCGAAAGCTTAGAAGAAAACCAATAAATAATTATCCAAATGTTGGAGAATTTTTGTCTTTATTTTCAACTGAAATTAAAGCAAAAATACGACGTTTAGAACGGCTCATGATTAAATATAATAGACATTCATTGTCTCTTATATTTAATAGCATATGTCTAGAAAATTACTTGCTGCCTCGATATACTATATATATATATATATATATATATATATATATATATATATATATACATATATAATCTAATATAATTTATTAAACATTATCTACGAAACCATTCATTTTTCTCTTTTTCAAGTCTATTATTTTGTCGAACGTTCAGTTAAAATGCATGAAAAAATTTCAATGCTCATAATATTTTACTTCGGAAATGTTTAACTACTATGTAGTCGATAGGGAAAAAATTCTATGAAATCAAATCACCATGTAACATTTTCCCAATTACAGTTACGTTGTTGAACACATTTCTGCAGAGATTTATCGAGGGTAATTTTATAAAACTTTGATATTAATCAATTACATACTTCTGCAGAAATATTACATATTGCTTTCTTCTGATAGACCAATTACTAATTTTGACTGACCTGGAGGCATGTTTTAATATCAGGAAACAATAATCTAACTATATTTCTTCTTAAACATTTAATATAAGCGTTTGCATAACAGCACACTCATTACTTTTGATTGTGACGGTTTAATATTCGTCGTTTTTTAATCGTTTCATTTCAAGAAAAGACTTACTGCCACTGGTGTACCGGGGGCTTCATAAAACAAGAGCCAACAGAAAGAAGAAATGGATACAGGGAATGTCAGATGTTTGGTAAGAGAAGCATGGGAATTCTGGTGTAAAGAGAATTACGTGAGAGTAGAGTGAAAAGGGAGAACTAAATGCAGATGGGGAATCCAGAAAATAAGAGATGGCAATTGACGTTGCATTTTAAATTTTGAAGATTGTAGCTATCAGGGAAGCAATTTTACGGAATATATTTCTAAAAAAGGAAGTGCAAGAAAAGAAATTGTCATAATAAAAACGACAGTTACAATTAACTGTTTTGACGGAAAAAATTTTGCACCTTGTTGCAAGTCTAGTTGCTCGAGTAAAGTCGTGTAGATTAAGCACCAAAATTCTAAGCTCGACGAAGTAGAATCCGTGAAAATATCTGTAGGACAAACAGAGAGAAGCCACGTATTGTCGGTGAGAAAGTGACTGAAGGCGAGATTCCAGGTGGTGATCGATTACATTGTTGTTTCTTCTTTGGATTTTGTCGAGAACGCAGAAAGAAATAGCAGAGACACTGGGATATATATGGTAATACTATTCAATGCACGAGAAGATGGCTGATTTGTCTATGTGTAAGATGGATTCAGGTAAGAAAAACTTAATAGCTCGACAGAGTGACATAAACTATCTAGCAGTAGACTTAGCTATTAATTCAATATAGTCGTACGATTTGAAAAATGCTGACAGATTAATGCTAACAAAGTACAGTGTATTGCTTTTCGGACGACTAGCTTTATCAATGTTGATGGATGATAGGAGAGATTTTCTAGGGCAGTTAATGGATAGCAGCTTCGTTTTGGAAGCATTAAAATTTACTAGATATTTCATAATCGATTCTACCACAGATAGGAGGTTCAATTTAAAAGCAGCAGCGTGATGAGATTTGTCAGCCTTGGCAGATATCTTCCTAAAGCCGGAGTAAATGGTGGTGTCGCATCGTAAATACCTATCTGTGATCAGCTCACAACAGGGAGATTGTTTATGAAAATCAGAAAAACTTCAGACAGAAGAGAGCCATGGGGGACATCTACGTTGGTATGTTAGAATATTGGTGCATGCATGTTCCACATGGCCTTCATTACGCGGTTTGTTAAGGACGATTGAATCAAATAAGCGAGTGTCCATTTATGTTATAGCCTTGTAGCTTGCACAGAAGGCCAGTGTGCCAAATTCTGTGAAATGTTTTTCAGATATCCAGAGCATCAGCTCTAACTTCGGTGTTCATATCGAGCGCTTGCTATATGAATTAGGTGATGGTCATTAGAATATTATTGGTAAATCTTGAGAAGCGGGAGTCGCATTGTCTGTTGGAGAATAGATTATGGGCTGTGAGAAGTTGAACAACTTCAGCCATCATTATATCTTCTAACATCTTGCTAAAATCGGTAAGAGGCTAATAAGGTCTATAATTAGTGGAGACCGACGGTTCTCCATAGTTCTTCCAGCAGGCAGGAAAGCAGGAGGCAGAGACGAAGTAGTTACAGTGTTTTGAGAGAAGAGAGGAGAGTTCATTGCACAAATCTTCATGAATTAAATTAAAAAAAATAATCTCGCATGAAAATATTTTAATTTCGATATAGGAATAAAATCGCATTTAATTCATATGGAAAACTGAATTTTGAATATTTTTTAAACTGTAACAAAAGATTTTAAAAAAACCTGACATTTCAAATATGGAAAGCCTTCTCTATAGTATTTAGAGAAAAAAGATTGATTGAAAAGATTGAGAAATCTTTGCATCCATTTCACATGACATATATAAAAATAAACAACAATGATGCAGACAAGCATATCAGAGCTCTAGAGATAATAAAACTGGTTCTGAGAAGTTGAATTAGTACAAGTATTTATAGTTTAATAGGATAATTTATTATGCTAGAATTTTTCAAAAAATACCAAAACTTATCTGAAACCTCATGTCGCTAAAGGGGTCATATTGTAAGAGACAAGATTAAATGTTCCAGAAAACAGCGAAATGTATATTTTAAAAGTTAAGCAATGTTGATAGAGAAAGCAAAATGCTACTAAAAAGTCAGTTAGGTGGCATACGTGATACACGCTTTGGTCGATCATATCTCGAAAATGTTATGACTAACTGGGCAGAGGATTATCTCACAGTATGTTGCCATTGCTTTCTGCGGTAGACTGGTTGCCAGCGAACGCTATAGAACTGAACTTTTTCTGTTAATAAACCCATAACTGTAGGAAAGAGACGGATTAATACCTTTCCCAAGAGTATTATAGCCTTGTAACTTGCGCAGAAGGCCACTGTGCCAAATTCTGTGAAATGCTTTTTCAGATATCCAGAGCATCAACTCTAGCTTCAGTGTTCATATCGAGCGCTTGCTATATGAATTAGGTGATGGTCATTAGAATATTATTGGTAAATCTTGAGAAGCGGGAGTCGCATTGTCTGTTGGAGAATAGATTATGGGCTGTGAGATGTTGAACAACTTCAGCCTTCATTATATCTTCTAACATCTTGCTAAAATCGGTAAGAGGCTGATAAGGTCTATAATTAGTGGAGACCGACGGTTCTCTACAGTTCTTCCAGCAGGCAGGAAAGCAGGAGGCAGAGACGAAGTAGTAACAGTGTTTGGAGAAAAGAGAGGAGAGTTCATTGCACAAATCTTCATGACGATGAACACGATTCTCTCAACTCCGCTCGCATTATGGCGGTCAAGCTTTGAATTTATGTTAGAAATCTGTGTGGACTATGTATACGTCCCTCAATTGAACCTCGGTTATATGTGGGGATTCGAGTGCGGATAGTTGTGAAGGTGGAGGGGAATATGCAAGCATAGCACTCTGCCTTGTCCACTATGGCTGTGAGGACACCAGCTTTATTGATTAAAGGATTATAGAAGCTTTGTTGCTTTTCAGCACACCTTTGCAGAGTCGCTAGTAGTCTTTAGAATCAAACTTTTGGATTGACTTACGCTGATTCATTTTGACTAAAAGCTTAGCATCATTTATGATTCTCTTTCCCTCAATACGTGCAAAAGAAATAGGCGCCTATTATGGCCAGACGCGTGACTATCATAAAGCCGGTTGAAGTTATTCATGTGGGCAAAAGTGACAGAGCAAGCAGCAGAGAATCAGTGGGATAAATAAGGTTTAAAGCGAAATTCCCTAACTTGAATGAAAGCGTCCTTGTTTGTTTTCACCCAGGAGGATCCCTTAGATGCCAGACATCAATAGGGAGGATAAAATCTTTTTTTACAAGGGGCGTCACACAGAAAATCCCAGAATGAATCCTAGTCTGACCTTGGGTAACATTAATGCGTTTTATTTGTAGGAATTTCTTGGAGGACTGGGAGTAGGGAGAGATATTAACAGAAACTACAGCATGATCAGAGTTTCCATGAGAGCAAAACTGCATGTCTTGGCAGGAGTCAGGAATAGAAGTGAAGCCAGAGGTCCAAAACAGAAACATGTCGTATAGGGAAACTGATGAAGCGCGTGACGAATTCCAACACTTGCGTGAGAGAGTACAGTTTTCATGGCGTGGATGCCAGCAGAATCTGTGACAGAGCTTTTCATCTAATTGATTTGGTCGGCATTAAAGTCACTGAACACAAATATATTTGCAAACTAGTGTGAAGAAATGGTCTTACCTATACTTTCAGATATAATGTCAGGAGATAAATGGGAGCAGTAGTGAATGAAAAGATAGCAAACTGCCTTTAGAAGAGAAAGACTGAGATACATCTATGAATGGTCTGTTTTTTACAAACATTTATTGATTGGTGTGATTACTACGTTGAGTTCATCTCTTATGCAAATATCATATGAACATAAACGCATTGCATGTTCGGCTATATATATATTATCAGCGTCTCTGTAAGAGTGTGCTGAAGAGAAGCAAATCATAAATTGCTCCGCAATTCAAAACAATTTGAAGTTCTTAAATCTCCAACAGACATGGTTAAATACTTTACTCTCAATATCTCTTCTAAATCTTCACTAAGTCGTCTGGAGTACCCACACCAGTTTACATAAAACAGAAGCTCAAATGGCTGATATATCCAAAACTCTGTCACTGATCTCGGATATTATTTCTAAATTAGACTCCTATAAAGCAAGAGGAGATAATGGAATTCCATTCATTATCTTGAAAAAATTGCTTCTACTCTGGCTATAGGCCTTTCTAAACTCTACAAATATTGCTTCTCTGCTTCACACTTTCCAGTTGGTGAAAGTTCTTATATGTAGTTACTGTCTCTAAGAATTTTGGATAACTCTAAACTAACGTTCTATTACCGTCTTAACGTTGTAATCAATGCTCGTACTTAAGCATCTTAACTCTCATCTATCAGACAAATAATCTGGCTTCCGTTTCGTCAGGTCTACATCAGATGTGGTCACTGCTATCACTGTATATGTATACTAAGCACTTGATAATAATAGTAAAAATCGATAGTGTTTGGCGTGCTGGCATTCTGTACAAGCTGTGGTATTTCTGAACGATTGTTTCATTTAATTCGATTGTCCATATCGAGTCTTGAAATTAAGAACATTTTCAAAGAGCAAGCATCCAGTTGCTTTCAAAAGAACGCGGGTGTCCGCCAAATCTCTATCTTAAGTCCTACGCTGTTTCTGGTCTTCATCAATGATCTTCCTAATATCATAAGTTTTCAAGTAACTGGCTACCTAGTTGACAAAGCCATTTACTCCCCTTTCAATACAAAATTCTGCAAATGTTGACAAAAATAAACCTGATTACTGCTCTTGAAATTGACTTCCAATCGGTGATTTTCTGGGGACGAAAATCACTTATGAATTTGAATGCCTCCAAAACAAAATAGCTCTCCTTAACCACTATAAACAAACATTTCTACCAGCTATCTGCATGGGTGATGCAAGTTTTCTTTTTGTTTTTTTTTAATCATATCACTCCGACCTAGGCTGGTGTGCAGGGGGCTACAAATAGGAAAAGATTAGGCAATTGATGAGAAGGACGAACCAGTTAGAAAGGAGCAAGAGAAGGATGAGAATACAGGTGTGATGACAGTTGCAAAGTTAGAGAGAAATGAAAGGATATACAGGCCGGTGCGGAAGGAACTAGGGTCAAGTAGGCAAGAGATGAGTATTGACCTTGAATTTAAATTCCTGGAAGTTGTAACCGTCAGAAAAGCAAGAACATGGAAGCGAGTTCCACAGGCGGGAAGTGCGAGAAAAGAAGCTGGAGGAATAGAATTGTCGTCTGCATTTGGTTGATCTAACGGTGAATGGGTGAGACCCAGATGCCAGTCTGGTTGCGCGAGTAAACACCTATCGCGGAGGCACCAGTGACTTACGTTTGTTGGAGCAGAAGCCATGGAAATATTTATAGAATAGACAAAGAGAAGCCACATCTCGTCGGTGGGAAAGTGGCTGGAGTCGAGACCCCAAGTCAGCATTACTGATTCTCCTTTAGAGCCTGTCAGGAACACGGAGATGAGCAGCGGGGGCACCAGACCATATATGGCAGCAGTATTCCATGCACGGACGAATGGTTGATTTGTATATATGCAGGATGTTTTCAGGTGGAAAAAACATCCTGGGCCGCACAGTGACCCAACCCTCCTAGCAGTGGATTTAGCTATTGACTCAATGTAGTGGTTACACTTGAGATCAGAAGAGAAGGTAAGACGGATGAGGCGCAGAGTATTGCTCTCGGGGAGACTCGTTTAGTCCATGCTTATGGGAGGCAGGAGAGGTGGCCTTTGATGATTGACAGAGAGAAGCTTGGTCTTAGACGCATTGAAATTTACGAGCCCTCACATTTTCAAACAACCTGAAGTGGAACGAATAAAACAAATGTTTAGCGGCATTTACTGCAAGATTATTTTTGTCTCTGTGTCGGCCAAGAATGTTTTTCTCGTTAGAATCCATCTTGAACATTTATAACTCTACCATTTGTTCGTGCATTGAAAACTGTTCATCTCTTGGTCCTCGACAAAATCGTAAGAAGGATCTACTATATAATCGGTCCTGACTTAGAATCTTCTCTTCAGTCACTTTATCGCCTACATAATGTGGATTCTCTATGTCATTTCTACAAATGTTTTCCTGACAACTGCTCTGGTGAAATTTTTACACTAGAGCCCCATCCACGTGCATTTAAGCAGTCAACTAGATTGAAATGTAGGTTTCACCCTTTTTACGTTGAAAATGTTAGATATAACCTTCACATCTACTGCAACAGTTTCTTCTCTCACACTTCCCGCGTGTGGGATTCTCTTACTATTAATTTCCTTCCTGATAGCTACAATCTCAAAAACTTTTAATGCAACGACATTTAACATCTGTCTTATTTAATCTCGTTCATCTCTATGGTTTTTTTTTTTTCAGTACTTTATGAAACCAATATTTTTTCACTGTAACCTCTTGCACACTAGTGGTTGTCTCACCTTGCTTAGGGTGAAATAATTAAAAAATACATCTGAGGAATAATCTTGTGCTACATTGTACCTAGAGGAGTTAATCGTTTCTGATATATATCTGTAATATATTAATATATTTGCTGGTACAATTATAATTGTACAGTAAGCATGAGCCAATACTTATTAATGTTTTGTATCATATTACCAGATATTAAGCACTACGGATACCGATTATCAAAAAGAGAACTTATAAAATTTCGTAATATTTAAAGGGTAACCCAGTTATCGACGTAAATTAATTTTACAAATTAATTGCCCCTAGGAAAACAAAACAACTGCTCATGCTACATGGTTTTGTAAAATCTAAAAAAAAAAAAACAACTCTATATGTAACTGTATGTCGTCATCTACAGTCTCTATACACTTCAAAAGACGAAAAGATTATTTTTGTTTTTTAAATTAAAAAAAATAATCTCGCATGAAAATATTTTAATTTCGATAAAGGAATCAAATCGCATTTAATTCATATGGCAATCTGAATTTTGAATATTTTTTAAACTGTAATAAAAGATTTTAAAAAACCCTGACATTTCAAATATGGAAAGCCTTCTCTATAGTATTTAGAGAAAAAAGATTGATTGAAAAGATTGAGAAATCTTTGCATCCATTTCACATGACATATATAAAAATAAACAAAAATGATGCAGACAAGCATATCAGAGCTCTAGAGATAATAAAACTGGTGTTGAGAAGTTGAATTAGTAAAAGTATTTATAGTTTAATAGTATAATTTATTATGCTAGAATTTTAAAAAAATACCAAAACTTATCTGAAACCTCATATCGCTAAAGGGGTCATATTGTAAGAGACAAGAGTAAATGTTACAGAAAACAGCGAAATGTATATTTTAAAAGTTAAGCAATGTAGATAGAGAAAGCAAAATGCTACTAAAATGTCAGTTAGGTGGCATACGTGATACACGCTTTGGTCGATCATGTCTCGAAAATGTTATGACCCACTGGGCAGAGGATTATCTCACAGTATGTTGCCATTGCTTTCTGCGGTAGACTGGTTGCCAGCGAACGCTATAGAACTGAACTTTTTCTGCTAATAAACCCATAACTGTAGGAAAGAGACGGATTAATACCTTTCCCAAGAGTATTGTGCGTAAGTGAATGCAAGGAATTCAATTGGAATTCGAACTCGGAACCATGGTTGATCGATCCGAGTACATATCAACTGAATCACAACAGAAGTTAAGCAATGTCGGAAGAGAAAGCAAAATTCTACTAAAAAAACTTTACTAAAACCCTAGGTAATATCTTATCTCTTATATGACAGAGAATTTAGGATAAAATAGAAAAAGTTTGGCAACCGTACAGATGTTATACTCCGAACGGATGCTGTAAAAACCAATACCATGAGGAGAAAACTGGAATTATAAATAAAATAATTACAGCAAGGAAAATTGTTTTATCGTTAAAAAAAAATCGACAAAATCTTTGTGACACATAATGAAGGAAAGTGTACAAGAGGATTTTGAACACACCGGATTTTACTAAGGGCAAGAGCAATTAGAGGAAGAGTCTAACAAATTAATGATATTACGTAGAACGATTGTCGATCAGAGAAAATAAAAAAAATTCGATATTTTGTGCTGTAAAAGACGGTACGCTACCATGAACAAGAAAAGTTTTGGCATTTAGAGCAAGAAAAAAAATTAAATTTTCGCCTAACGTGTCCGGTACGTAACGGTTTAAATACCGAGATTAAATTATGATCCATAAGGGGATATTTAAATTTTAATCGTTCTCCTAGTAATATTTAAACTGAGTGAATTAACGATAGTAGAACAAGTAATTGCTAAAACAAACAAAAACATAAGGTAGTAGTTATAAATATTGAAAACATGACAGAAATTAAAAAATAATAGTTATTTTCATACGAAAGAGTGTCTTCATTATTCTTCAACAATTTATGTATGCTTGTAATGAAATGTTACCAAATTTTACTTGGAACTAATCAGTTCGAGTTCATTTGGGTTTTCAATGAATACACACACACACACACACACACATATATATATAGACATATGCAGAGAGATCTATTTCGCTGCATCAAATCTCATCAGTACGGTTAGACAACTGATTACTTTTTAGCCAGGATTCTAACCCGACAGAATTGACGTCAGTCAGAGATTCTACCTCTGAAGAAGGCAGATTTTAACGTGTTATATACAATGTACACATGCCAATATATATATATATATATATATATATATATATATATATATATATATATAGACCTTGAGTAATTCTTCGCTACTTATTCATGAGAATAAATGTTTTTTGGCAAAATATATTAAAAAATATATCACTGAAATTATTGGCCACCTCTAAGCACTAGAGTTTCCCTTCTCTCTAACAGAACTTGAGTTGCAAATCGGAGAAACGGCACGTCGTTTGGAATAACCAGGTATGGACCTATTTCTTAGTAACTTTATGAAAATGAAAGTGCTTATCAACCAGGCTATGCGTCATCGATAATAATCGAACGGGACAATGTCTGTTGAATACGGCGGGTGGGGTATGACTTCGCCTTCAAGCGTTTCTATGTAGGTTTCATTCATTTTGCCACATGTGGCCTATCGTTTTCATGTTGCAGAATGACTTTGCTGTGTATATGTTAGTATCCCGCCAGTTTTTTTCATCTGTGCTAGGCTAAAAAAATTATCAATTGTAACAATCTCCTGTGGTGGTTTACGTCATTTTAATCTGTTCATAATGAATTAAACCTAATTAATCTCACCAAATGCAGAGCAGAAGCTTTGAACTATAGATATTCGTCTTTGCTGCCAATGTTGATTCATGTCCGAGGTTAGGACAAGATCTTCTAAGCTTGGAGCTATTGTAATGTACCCACTTTCCGTGTTTGGTAAAGATGCGTTACAAAAAAAGAACATTCCTTTTCTATTAATGAAGAGCTGTTCACACGTAATAAGATGAGGTTTGACGTCTCTCGGTTGAACTCATACGGCACACAATTTCCTTTAATATAGATCATACATAATGCTTTCAAACATTTTGAAACGTTTGCATAATCAACTCGTAATGATTCTGCAAGTTCAGCTTGTGCCTGACATAATTATTTTATTATTATGACATGACAAAATAAGAAGACGAGACTTGCATGGGGAAGAGATCACAATAACTGGACAACAGAACAATTCATTTGATGCACATATAATTGTGCAGTGTTAAAAAAAAAGAAACAATCTATTTTTTTGAGAATTATCCACTTGGCAATGAATACTAAAATAGTATGAAATACATGATTTTTTTTCAAAAGCTGTGGTAGCCTAATAATTATGGCCGTAGTATATATATAATTAAACAGTACATTATAATTCTCACTGGCCTTAATCGTTTAGTAAATCGTTTGGAAAATATCTATCTTCCAGGAAAAATCGAACTTAAATCACCAATACTAGGGAGACGATGTCTTTATATTAGATCTGTCTTTACTAATCGACACAAAGAACATTTCCTGAAACACTAAGTGCAATTTACAGTTCGATTCCTGCCGGAAGACAAAAAACAGATTTTCCATTCAAATACGAGAATCCATTAAAAAATATAGATGTTAAACAAATAAAATTTCAGAAATGTCAGTTACTGCTAGTTTCGTGGATTTTCGTTAAATTTCGTAATATATATATATATATATATATATATATATATATATATATATATATATATATATATATATATGGTAATAATATGTAAGCAGATAGCTAGTAATAATCTCTTTATTTTCCGGTTATTTTTTTACGGCAAGTATACACTCATTTTAAGTAATTTTTTTTTATGTTAACTATGTTTATTTGTAAAATAACTGTTCAAAATATACAAGAGATTTGATTTTAATTTTTTAACAAAAATAACAAGTATTATTTATAAATAGGATAGAACATTTATTTGCATTCATATTTTGATTTATGTTTCATATACTGTATTTTATATAATTTATTTCATTTCATCTCCTGCTTTGACTTGAATAGGAATGGTACAATGCTGATTTTGATTGACAATTGATTTCTTTTCTTGAGCCTCTTCCTATGAATTTGTAAGATTGTTTTACACTCAAGTAGAAAATAAATTGTCAATCAATATCTGAATAAACATGTGGATATTTTTTATCTCTGTAATGTCCAGACAATAAAACATTAGAATATTGTTAGCATAAACATAAAAAAGATAAATTTAATTAGAGTATATATGAATTTGCAACGATAATATCACCATCATTACCCATACATAAAACTGAACATAAACACAAATATATGACAGAGAAAAAGAGTAGCTTTTCAGACATATTAATTAGATTAATAATTCACGCCCAAGAGAACACGTATCAGAATCCAATAAATGTAATTATTGTTCAAATGTTTTTTGATCTTACGCTGTTGGCCATATTTTTGTCTACCGTCATTATCAGAGAAAATCTACAAATGTAAACACAAGCATACATTATTACTATTACAAGTAGGCCCGTGTCGTAAAAAATGACAGTAAAATATTTATATACATATGCTGTCTGAAATGACGGCAACAATATTTATTGATGTACGTACTAGTGAGTATAAGTTATTACGACGTAAGAAAAGCAAAATAATACACATCCCAGAGCATGAATGGAGGAAATATATATATATATATATATATATATATATATATGTGTGTGTGTGTGTGTGTGCGCGCGCGCGCGTGCGTCTGTGTTTGTGGGGGGGGTGATAGTCTGTGTGTGGGCTTGTGTGTCGGTGTGTGATTGTGTGTGTATGTCTGTACAACTGTCTTTATTAAAATAAGGAAAATATAAATTTTCTTCATTACTGGACGACATAACTATTGCAATAATATAAAATAATAAGGCATTGTTAATGAGCAAACACGCGGCAAGAGGTTTTATAAATATTTGTAATGTTTATTAACTGGTATTAAAGAGAATGGACTGAATCGACACTGCTTCGCTATAGTGTTTCAAATAAACTGACCTGACATTATCACGCTATTTTCCTTCTCTCCATGAGTGTAACATTATATATATATATATATATATATATATATATATATATATACTGTCACACACACATACACACACACATATATACTGTCATATATACATATATATTTTCATTATAAGAGAGAGGATTATTATTATTATTATTGTTTTAATGATAAACTGTGATAGAATTAGTAGATTTTGTCAAAAAAATTTCCCATCATCACTACAGTTGTTAATGATAAAAATTCATTCATTTATTATCTCCCTTAAAAAAAAAACGACTGACAAGTTACCGCGGTCAACTTTTTTATATTTAACTTTTTGTGCTCTTTTAATTTTACTTCTGGACATAAATTATGAAGAAAATATCTTAATGTTCTGCATATCCGAGTGCTTTCCGCTTGCGTTTCAGCCATTAACAAGGACGATTGTATTTTTCGCGACCTGACTTATAAAGCTTAGATGAGGTTTACACCTTATTTCACCACAAATTATACAGTGACAATGTTCTTCATAAAAATCTCTATATGTGTTTATATTGATACACAAGATATTTTCTTATTTGTGTGTTCAACATTTGACTGTTGAAAACATTTTCCCTTAGATCTTTTAAAGATTAACGAGAAGAACTTGACCATAAATTGCTAAAAGTTTCCTGATATCGTGCGTCTTAATTAGCCATTGTCGCAGAATTTTATTTTCGCGTTGATCTAATTGTATCTAGCTGTAGGCATCAAGGCATTGTTGGTAGTTATAGAGTTCAACGACCTAATCCGATGGTGGGAATAATGCATGATTTATTTCCACTATACCATTCATGCGCGTCTTCGAAACTTTATCAATGATACATGGTTAAACGAAAAACATTTCCTAAAAAACTAAGTTCTAATGTAAAAACAAATTTGAAAGTAACTCCGTCCTCAAATTTACATTAGAACTTAATATTTATAACAAACTCCCATTCCTTGATGTATTCATTGATTCTAGCACACATAAATTTACTACTTCTCTATATAGGAAACCAACTAGCATGAATTCGTGTCTTCTTAATTATAATAGTGAATGCCGCCAACGATATAAGTTAGCTGTTATAAAAAACGTACTTCAACGCACACAAATGATATCTTCTTCCAAATCTATATTTTATAAAGAATTACACAACATTAAGCAAACACTAGTCAATAATGGATTTCCTAACTCCGTTATTGATCAACAAATTAAAATATATCTCAACAAAATTAGCAATAGCTCTAACAATAATGATAATATTAATAATAATGGTTTACATCAAAATAAACATAACACTATTAACTTATACTATTGCAACCAAATACATAATAATTATAAACAAGATGAAAAAACTCTCAAAAACATAATACGTAGAAATGTTAAACCAGTCCAAAATAATAATCAAATTAAACTCATTATATATTATAAAAAGTTTAAAACAATTGACCTCATAGTCTATAATAACCCAACAAGCACTAAACTAAATTCTTTACAAAAAACCAATGTAGTGTACCAATTTACATGCCCATTCAGAGATTGCATCTCTGATACTAATCAAAAACCTAGTACATGTATTGGTTTTACTACAACCACGCTCTCCCGTAGACTTACATGTCATCTTTCTGATCAGAGTACTATTAAACAACATTACTCTGAAAAACATAAACATGTAGGTTATATCAGACAGATTTTGGTCAACAATACGGTGATCCTTACTCATACACACAGTAAGAGGAACCTGCAGATATTGGAGGCCATGTACATCAAATCTAAACAACCAACACTCAATAAAATTAACTTTAAAACAGGAAATGACATATTACATTGCATTTGACTACATGGTTTTGTTGTCATTTTGCGCTATCCCGCGATGTGACGTCATAAAACCGCATCGCAAACTTAAGAACTGCGTTTATTATTTTTGGTAACTATTGCCGTTGCCAAGCGGAGTTTTATGTCAACACAAAATAAAATCGTCGGTGATGGTGGATTTTATAATATTTCAGTTTAAACTACCTCTCTGAAGATGGCTCATGTGAGCCGAAAGCTTAGAAGAAAACCAATAAATAATTATCCAAATGTTGGAGAATTTTTGTTCATTATTTTCAACTGAAATTAAAGCAAAAATACGACGTTTACAACGGCTCATGATTAAATATAATAGACATTCATTGTCTCTTATATTTAATATATATATATATATATATATATATATATAGTCATCCGCAGGCAGATGTGTTTCGCTCTAATCACAGCTCATCAGTACGGTTAGACTCCGTTTGCTTTTTAACCCAAGATTGAAACCCGACCGGATTGGCGCAAGCCGGCGATTCTATCTCTGAGCTATGGCCGCTCAGTAGAAGGAGGCAGACTTTTAAGCCTATATATTATCATTAAATCCGCCCAATAGCTGAGAGTGTTCTAATTCATTGCTAAATGAACGATGCGTAGATGCAAGAGTAGATACTGTTTTTCAAAATCTATCGTTCTTCCAGAGTGCTCAATCAGGGTGTGAGAGCGTAAATAGTAATTCGCAGACAGATCTGTTGCGCTGTATCACAGCTCCTCAGTAAATTTAGATTCCGATTGTTTTTTTTTAACCCAGGATTGAAACCCTACCGAATCGGCGTCAGTCGCCGACTGACGCCAATTTGAGTTTAATTGAATAGCTTAGACATATTAGTTCTTCTTATTGGTAACAACCATTTGAAACTGAAAATCGAAAAACTAATAACATGCAAGTAATTAAAAGAAGCAATTATAAAAACTTTATGAGGTAAGTCGTGATTAAAATACAGGATATCATATGGAACTACAAATCACATAAACCTCCTTCCTATCAGATTCCAAATCCCTATTTTGGTTTATAAACTAACCAAAATCATTAACATCATATTTTACCATAGTCATATAGTAACTATAATATACATCCAATTCTCGAACTAATGCAAATCTTAAAAACCAAACAAACAAACAAAAAAAAAAACAAACAGAAAAGTACAATGATCAAACCATAACTTCACTCGATGTCGAAAATTAATTAAGCAAAATTTCTAAACGATAGATAAACGTTTGATACATTAATTAAGTAATTTATCTAAACGGCAGATAAACAATTGATTTAATTACCACTAATACTTACAACAAAGTATCTCTCTCTTTCTCTAATAAAATTAGACCGAAGATACTACGAAAACTACTTTAGCTTATACTACTGACAACCTCTACTATGACCATCAAAACAATATATTTATGTACAGCCTGATATTTTTCTATGATTTCAGACCTGCATCTAAAATTTAGAAACTTTTACATGGTTAAACTTGAAAATTAAATATTTAATACTTTACAAAATATATGTATAAAATATGTAAATGATGTTCTTATCTATGTCAAAAGCATAGAAAAATACATGAAATACAAAAACAAACTTTAAAATCAAATATGTAATTTCGGATGTGACTTTAAATATAACAATAAAATCCCTTCACTTAGTATATTGATAAACACCAATACTAATACTTTTACTGCTCCCCTATATAAAATAGTCAATTAGCCCCAATTTGTGCACTATCAACTACGAGAATAAAAGTCCTAGATCCTATAATATACCGATTATGCAAAATATAATAAAGCGCGCAAACTTAACTCTTCCACGAAAAAAATTCTCTACATTGAAGTAAGAAAAATATTAAAAATCGCATTAATAATGACTTTTCTAATTACACCGTCGATTAAATTAGACGAGCTATAAGAAATACTAAAATAATTAAAAAAGAAACATAATATTTCTTCCCGTAATCATAAGTATGTTGTAGGATACAAATCCTATATCATCAAACAGTCGACTAAAATTTATAAAACCAAATTCCACACCCGCTAAAGTAGATCAAACGACTAAAAATATTTATGAAAAACCAGACTAAGTCAAATTTCACAAGTCAGTGCGAAAATCAAAATTCTGGTTCTTGATTTGGATAAGAAACAGAAAATCATATATGAGGTCAGCCCAACGTTTTTTCACGCCTAGAAGAAAAAATTCTTGCTGGAGCCGGTAACATTAGAAACTTTACTATTAAAACAACCGAAGTGACCAGTCAAAGGACATTGTGGTAATGTAACAAAAGAAATCTCAAGAAGCAAGGGCACGACACATATTCATTCGAGCTTTGATCCTCTTCACTCCACGCCGCCGAGGAAACAACAACAACAACAACAACAACAACGTCACTCTGTTTGCAATAAACAGTATTTCTTTATTTCTTCTTTCTCAACCTGTGGCCTACTTACCAAAAGCGGGAAAGGAATATACGACTTTACATTGTGCTACTGCACAAACACGAACATTAAAATTGTCTGGGATATTTTAAATACTTTCATTTCTTATTGAACAATGTTAACTACAAAGCTACATGCATTTTCTTAATGAATATTTTTCTTCTCACAAATAATTTATAGTGTTTAGTTAACAAAATTTCACTTAAACATTGTTCTTACAATTTTGTTATTCTGTTATTAAATATTTACTTTAATGTAAAAACTAAATATTTCATCCTTCCATATTTCAACATTCAACATTCAACCTTTTTATGCCTAAATTTTGGTTACTTCGAACGTGTTCAGCACAAGGCCAATGTAACAAGCATCACTGTGGTCTCTACAATATCAAAGATTTACATCTTAATCAAATGCTTTTTAAATATAAACACGGTGGAAATATCATAATAAAACACTTACTTTTGTGATATTCCTACAGATCCCAGTAAAAAAATAAAATTACTTATATAGTATACTAAATTTAAAAGAACCAACTTAATAATTTGTAATAACACCTATCCACCAACTAACATTTTGCAAAAAGAAAGAAAATGTATATCAATTTAATCTTGCTTTGTGTGAATTTATCTCTGCCAAAAAAGGTAATATGTACGTTGTTCACACTTCAACAACGTTATCAGCTAGACATACATTAATTATGTCCGATTGATCATAAATGGTACAACATTATAATGAACGTTCCTGTGCATATTCACATTTTAACAAAATATTAATTATCAATACATGCATATACCTCCATGAAAATACAAAACAAACCTTCAATTTATCGAAGTCGTCTTTATTAAAAAAATTATATTCGACACTAAATAACATTAATTACGATTATGGTAAGAATGTCACAAAATGCCTGTAATAGTAAATCATTGAATTATCTATATTGTTATTATTTAAAGAAAAACAACTGTTTAAAAAGTAAATTGTAGTTTTGATGGAACTTAAAATTAGTAAATGAAATTACCTCCCTTGCTTATATAATTTTGTAATCGGCGTGGAGTTCTAAAGTATATGCTCAAACTTTTAACGGTTATACCACAGAAAATCAAAATTAACAAATTTAAAAAAAAGACAAATCAATCCTATTATCATAATCACCCCCACCTTGAAAATTATCTTGGATAAGATAAAAAATTAAACCAAAAAACTTATGAGAGTTACTACAGGGATTTTCTTCCTGAATTTAATCTCCATACCAGAAAAATTATTTATGACTACGAGAGGATGAAAGTAAAAATAAGTAGGAATAATATGTCTAAATAATATAAATGAACATGCTTACATGAAGATATTCTGCTTAAACCCATACACACACATGCACATACACAAACTCGCGCGCACATATACATATAAAGAGAGAGAGAAAAAGAGAGTATTTAATTGCGATAAAGTTTATCGCGAAGGTTGATGTTTTTCAATATATATATATATATATATATATATATATGGTTTAATACTTAGTTTTTGGTCCTAATAGGGTTGGACCAGTACCTATTTTTATTAAAAAAGTCTTCTATACAATTATATTGAAGAATATTTGTACATTTTTCATTTTTAGCGAGTTATTTCGTTACCTTGGTTTCCACCATGAGTGGGTTCTCCAGGCTATTTTAATAAATTATTATCAAATAAGTGATTAAAATTCGGTGAAGAAACCACTCATGGTAAAAACCAAGGTAGCAAAATAACTCGTTTAAAAATGAAATATATATATATATATATATATATATATATATATATGTGTGTGTGTGTGTGTGTGTGTGTGTGTGTGTGTAGATGACCAGTCCGTAAACAGCGAGGATAATCCAACTAGATCAACTTAATATATATTTGTATCAAATAGAAAGAAATTGTGTTCTGATGAAATGAGCTAATTAAGCTCATTGAAATGAATTTATAACCAATTTAAATGATGTGTTGGGTTTTCCTTTATGTACATATATATATATATATATATATATATATATATCCTGAAGGTTACATAGGAACATATATATATATATATATATATATATATATATATATATATATATATATATATATATATATATATAGAGAGAGAGAGAGAGAGAGAGATAGAGGGAAGAGATAAACAAAATTAAGATCTCACGTCATAGAAGCGTGATTGCCATGTGCTTTGATATGTTCCATCGTAATTTATTATGAACGACTTCTATTTCTCTGAAATTTACATTATTACTACAAAAATTATTTCTTAGAAAATCAAACACTTTAATACATATTTATTTCTATAAACTGGCAGCGATTCAAGTACGTATTGATTTGTATTGAACTGCGTCATGAAGTCATTAAACGCGTTTGCCTATTGTCGAACAAAACATCAGTGCCTCACGAAAAACACTCGGCTGCTCGCATTCAAATTATATGTACGTTCATTTAAAAGAGAAATACGTGCTTACGAAGCAATTTACTTTATCTTCCATGTTACAGTTACATAATTTAATGGTGTGAACATTTACTTCCTAAGCTATATATATATATATATATATATATATATATATATATATATATATATGGGGATATATATGGGGATATATATATATATATATATATATATATATATGGGGATAGAGGGAAGAATGAATGATTTTTGGAAAACAGTAAATATAACCTAGCTTTCAATTCAGGAGAGACGAGCGGAAAAATTTATCGCTTATAGCTTATTTGAGTTTTATGTATTTTTTTAAACTTGTGCACGACCCAATAAAAATAATCATTGCAATAGTCGACATACGTCATTATATTCTTTGAAATTGTACGATATACATGTCGAGTAATGGCACCCATAGAGGAAAGTAGAATCGTTATGCGGCGGTCAAATTCTGAATGCCTCTTTCGGTTGAATTACATTCAAAGGCTTATCATTTTAAAACACAGACTTTTGTGCAATCATAGAATTTAACAACTTTGAGCCTGCTCACTGAAATGATTGGTGACCGCTTCGAGTCAACAGTTAACATAATCTTGAATGGAATATGAACAGATTTTCATTTCCACTTTTGTTCATTTAATTCACTTACGTGCAAATACCCTTGGAAATTCTATAAACAGATATACTCCCTACTCTATGGATAATTAGTAGAACTTGTATCAGGAAATAATTATTATTTTCAAAATATTTCTTAAAAACGAAAGATATTTTCCCACATTAACCAATTCTGTAAACGGTAGATAAACCGTAATAACCGAATTAATTTATCATATATATATATATATATATATATATATATATATATATATATATATAATGCAACAGTATTACTGGTTCTGTTCTGACGACTTCAGTATGGTGGCCTCTATGTGTCTATTTATAAATACTTTCATGGTACTTGTCCGGATGAGCTCTTCACTATTGTACCTAGATATTATAAATTTAAGAGCAAAAACAGAATAGCGACTTGATCTGATCAATTTACACTTGTGATGACGAGATATAAACGTAAATTCTATGGTAACTATTTCTTCTCTTGCACTTCTCTATTTCAGAACTTCCTATCTTTTAAGACTTCTTCAATTTCCAAAAAATAAAATGCATGTTCAATGGCTATCTACTGTCCTTCTAATTACTTTCTCCTACTCCAGTTTATTATTAGTTTCTATTCTTAATTCTCCCAACCCTGAAACCCATTGTGTCTTAGTGCCATCACTGTCTTGCATGGTATGATACCGATTAAAAGAAGAAAATAGCATTCCATTAATTTACACTCAAAATTAATGGTTGGGTTGAATGTTTTCATTTTGTTCAGACAATAAATTGAGTGCCATCCGTTATAGACGCTTGGATGATCATACCTTTGTTAAGTCAGCTAAATGAGGACCTGCCCTTTTCGCAGTTAGACGCCGTTACTTTCTGAAGTAGAATGACTGCCAACCAAAACTATAAGACCTAGTCACTCTTGCTATTCAAACGATACTTGTGTTGTGGAGAAGAGACTGATTCATTTTCGCTAAGGTATTTACGTCTAAGGGAGTGTAACGAACTCACATCTCTGATTTCTCACTTCGAGATTTTGACCATGACGCCATCCCAGCATATGTATGTTTCCAGAAATATCTGCTACATCTAGCCCTAAGATCCGATCTGTTAAATGTAGCTCTACATATAGTAATAACATATACTACTGAAAATAAAAATTTCAAATTTCGACCAACGTAGAGTTATCTATTTTCGTGTTTTTTAAAGGATTTTATTTCCTGGTTTCATGCCTTTACCTTTTCCATACTCTTTACTTTTGTCAGTTTTTCATATCCTGCATCTTTTCTGTGTTCAAAATTGCAACAAATCGCTTTGTTTATTTGACAACACTTAAAATATTGTATTTGTCTTTAGTCTACTTCTCTTGAATATTATTCATTTAATTTTTCTCAAATTTTGAAATTCATTTAATATTAATATCTTGCAAATTTGATGCAAATCTTATCTTTGTGTTTCGATCACTGTATTTTTATGTAAATACACACATACACTCACACACATAATTTATCTGAAGATCTTTTACGTCTGAAACTGACACTCTACATGCACTGTAAACGTAGAACGTATGAAAAACATGGCCTTCCATGTCACCCTAAACTTAAAGGCTCTTCTCACACTTTCTCACAACCTAAACCCCGCTCTGCAATTCATTTGCTCAAACCTGTCAAGTATGTTTCCCGCTGATTTTTCCTGTCTCTCCTTCGCTATATCTGACTAGTGAGTATCAAATTCTCTAAACCCTCTTTCCTCATTGCATGTCTCAAAACTTTAGCTATTGTTTCCTGATGTCAAGTATTAGCTTCCTTTTCGTTTCTATCCTATTCAAAACATCTTAATTTCTCACGTGTCCCATCCGTTATCCACCGCATTTTTCTGTAGAACCCCATTTTGGTTGGTTTAGGTGTTTCCTTCATCGTTGATGAGATGGTCCAGCCTTCATTGCCATATTAAAGAACAGACATCACAGTATTCTCATCATTGCTTCTAGCGAAATTTTCCTGTCTCTCAAGACTCTACGTAGCTTTTGGAACAAATTTTTGGCCATGACGATACGCCTTCAAATCTCAGTGTTGCACATGCTACCTTCTGTTAGAACACTTTCCAGGTACTTTAAAAATAAATTTTTTAAACTTTTGTTTATATTTTATTTTCTAATCGAGCACTAACTTTTGCAATGATCTAATACTATAGCATATACGTTTGTGTGTGCGTATTCGTGACTACACACAAAGACACACGTGTGTTTGTGTTTATTGTATGAACGTGGAAGAAAAAATTAAGTATAGAATTCAAGAAAAACGAATGCACGGTTTTTATAAAAGATGATCTAAAGAGATAATTCTAAATTGGAGATACTCAAATCAAAGAAATGCCTAAATTTAAATATCTGGGAAGGGCTTAGCCAGAGAACAGAGGGTGTGACACTGAAATGCGATGGCGTATTGGAATAGCCGAAGAAGGATTTTAAAAAATAAGCTGAATGCGAAGCAATAGATAGATTTCGCTAGAAACAAGGAAAATACTACTATGTTTCTACATAGTATCTGTCCTTATGTATGGGGGTGGGTGATGGATGATCTCTTCAAAGATGAAGAGAAGATTTGTAGCAGCACAAATGTCGTTATACAGTAGGCAGCTGGGAATCACCTGAACAGAACATGCAAGCAACGATGAAGTTTTAGGGAAAAACGAAACAAAAAAGTCAACAAATATATAAAACCAAAAAGAAACAGGTGAGATTTATTGGCACAAATTGAAGAAGGAAGGGTTGGAAAACTTGATACTAATGAAATGAATAGAGAAGAGAAAAGACCGACGAAAATACGTAAAAAATATCTAGTACATAAATGGCGAAACAGGCCTTACAAATGTAACAAAAAAGTTTATCAATAGATACAAAGAACAGAATGTTGTGGAGATACAAGTTCGCCAATAAAATGACATGGCTCTTAAAAGAAGAATCAGGAAATAATTTCTATAACAAGTAAACATACATTTGCTGGGTGTTTTCGATCAATAAATCTTCTGAGTTTAATGTTTTCTAATTTTTCCCTTACCAATCGTATTTATTAAAAGTTTATTATTTTTTCCTTACATGTTTTGTAAAATGTAACTGTTGCTTAAAATAAATAAAATAAAACTTTCGATGTTACTCTTTTTACTGTGTGTCTGTTTTCCAGTCGGAATTTCACTCTATTTTTAGTTATCGTTTGTCGTGGAAGTTTTGTCGCATATATACGTTCCATCAGTGAAGTACTTTTCTTTCTCTTATATGAGCGTTCCGTCCTTGGATTTTATTCATCGTATTGATGAGCTGTCATTTGTTCTGCTAGGTCATTTACTTTTGTATGTATATCTGTGTTTCATATTCTTTCTTTTTCTGAACATTTTGCGTTGAGTCATCTGAATTTGTTCCTTTTTTCTTTGTGGAGTTTTCTGTATTCCGTTCAGTGATGTGGCATTGCTTTCTGTCTACTTTGCATCAAGTCGTGAATTGTATTTGTTATATCTTTGTTTTTTTAATCCCTTTTCAATTAAGATTATCTCATTTGCTCATGTCATTAATGCGTCCATTAGTGTGTCCAAATTTCGATTTTACGTTTTTGCCTTCTAATATCTTTTCACACATCATATATTTTTCTTTCAGGCCCAGATCTTTCAGTTGATATATTTTTAATGGAGAGGTGATTGCTTACGCAGTTGGCACTTGGATGGTTTTTGTAGAGAGTAGCTACATTTCAGAGTCTCTTGTTTATAATTTTGTTTGATTTCGTGTTTGGATTCTTCACCTGAACTTCTACATGTTCATATTCATCTTGAATGTTCTTGGATTCTGATGTTGACTATTACCCGTGCATTTGCCTGTATCACTTGACACATTTTTCTCCGCAGTTATTGTTGGTTCTTAGTCCAAATTTGCCAGCTGTTTCAACAGCCATCATTTCTTACTTACAAAGTCGAATGTCAGGGAATTATCATCGAGACTCAAGCAGAGGAATTCGCTAAATAAAAGTATGCATGATAGAGGTCAGCGGAATCTTCACCAGTGTTTTTTTTTTAATTTACGCCCCTTTAAATTGTCTTTGCTTCAACCGCAATGTGAACTGTTTGTTCGAGGCAATCGAAATCGTATATATATAAATTGGCATTATCAGTAGAAAATAAAAGGCATAATGTAGGCATACTATTTACAAATTTATCACGATATGACTAAATTGGTAATCGTGTGGTTCAATTCTGTTTCAGGATCACGCGCTGACACATGTTGCAAGAATGTCATTGCAAAACTCACAGAGTTGGAATAGGAGAGTTTAGGATTTTCTCCTGATCTTTACAACACTGATTATCACTTTTAAACACTTAAGAGCAGTTTTAAGTATTATAACTTTTAGGTTCAAAGCAGATGTGGTATCATCTTTCAAATACTTTGTTTCATCACAGCTAATAACCTTTTACCAACGAGGGATTATTAATCTCGTCGATCGATGTCAGAGTACCATAAATGCCCAAGGCGCGTATTTTGACTAATTTCAACATTTCTATAGTTAACTATTTAAGAAATAAATATGTTTCTGAAATCGACCATTATTTTTTGTAATAACATATATCTATCCGCCTGAATATTCGACAATCTTGTCATGGAAGAATGCATTATTCGGCATAATTCGAATTTTTAGAAATTTCTATGTAACCAATATTACACCCAGTATTGTACCCTCCAGAAACTTGAAATGCAAGGATAATTGTCTTGTTAAACGTAAATGTAAATTTACCGATGTGATCTAACTATATATCATTTCCCCCAAACAGTACAAAGAAAATTATTGTGTATACATTGGAATTTCGGTGGGGATTTGAAAACTAAGTTTGTTTTTCTCATAAGCAATCGTAGATATTAGGAACTAAATGAAAGGTTGTGAATCCATATATGGGCTGGAAATTAATAGGCTCAACACATACTCTTAATAGTCTGAGTGATAAGTAAAAATTGTGCTTAGTAGAAAACATTAAGTTATCATAATATTATAATCAAAATTTCTGTTTAAATCACAGAAATTAGTTGATTAACAAGTGCAGACATCATAAGTAGGTTTAAAGTTCCTTAACAAAGGATTAATTTAATCATTTCTGGCCCATTTTTTCGTTGTTGATTTTTAACCTAAATTTTATGATACTGTTTACAATTTGATTTTATAGATGTGATGAATCTTACGTGTATTCTTACCGTTCAAGTTTAAGTCTCGGGCAAGCTGCCTGACTTACTTCTATCTAACTGCTATCATCTACGCTTCTGCTACGAATTGAAATCTCTCCTATATTATGCCTGTTTTTTTTTCTAAACAAAACTTTTTGACATAAACTAATTTCTTCATTATATTTCCTACCGGGGCTGAAGAAACGAGTTTTTAAGAGCCTGTAAAAATGGCTACGCCCCATGTGTAAAATACTGAATTTAAATATATATATATATATATGTGTGTGTGTGTGTGTGTGTGTGTGTGTGTGTGTGTGTGTGTGTGTGTGGATTGATGTATGTATTTATGACAGAGTCGTTTATTTTTTTCTCTTATCTCTAATCACCTTGGAAAAGGTTTGAATCCATCTTCTTCCAGTGATATTTTCAGTCGATAACACCTGTGTTTCTTTGGTTTGCTTACAGTCTGGGAAATGGAACACAGAGATTTGAAACTTGTGGAGTGTATTGCTTTTATATATTTTCGCCTAGACTTTTCTTGCAACTTGCGATACATTAACCGATCTTTGAACCTCATCTTCCTGATATATCAAGTATGTTAAGAGTGTGTGCCTAAAACTATGCAATTCTACTTCACATGGAATTCCATTCAAGTGCTTCTGTGTGTGAAGATATTTTGCATTGTTTTTCTATATATCAATTTAAAAATAGGTATAATAAATGATTTTTAATTCATTTAATGCAATATGTTTTGAAAAATTTCATCTGCATACTACACAAAATGTTTTAATGTAACTCTATTCCTAATGATTTTACTCGGTCTCTTGTTCTAGGAATAACCATAAACTACATCCCGCAGAAAGGGCTCTGTTTGAGAAATTGGACGTTTTGAGAAATGTGGAACCGCCTCATCATTGTTGATGTTGTTCTCACACCCACCGTAACTCGGGCTGTCAAGGTCCAAGCTTTGGGCACATAGTTAATTCCCAAATTAAAGCCACACACTATGAATATACTAATTCATTTTCATAGTGACAATGCTTGAAATGAATCTTAAATATAAAACAAAATTCCAGCTATACGTTTGGGAAGAATATATTGCCACAATATATATTTTTAAAGAAAATTAGTAATACTCCCTAGAAAATTTAATTTCTGCTTCCAATGACCCATGGAGATTTGATATGGTGATAAAAACAACGTTTTCCAAATATATAACTAAGGTAAAAGTGATTATATGTCAAATACTATATATTATAGTATAGTAACACTCCATTCCATAATACTTATAATTTTTTTTTTGCAAAAAATGGATACAAGGAAAACGTGTAGCATGAAATTTAGTTTAAGATTCGATACGGAAATCTGATTTAGCGACATGCTTGTCGGACTGAACAGGAATCACGTCAACTGTATTTACTAGAAACTTTGGTGATTTGGAAGATATAACTTCTTTCATACTCCGGTCAATTTCTTCCCTGGTCTAAGTTTAGTATAGTAGACTTGCTCCTTTAAACATCATCAATCTTAAAAGTCACAATGTTTTAAGTATTGGCTCATAGACGGCCACCTATACATGAAATGGAGAGTTACAGTTCAATCATACTGTTTATCTTCCTTATTTATACATTCATTGTGTTCTCTCTTTGCTTAACATTCTGATAAAACCATGTGAAGAAAACATTTTTTGGAAGGATACGGTAGAGAAGGAGAAGATATAATAACAGAAGGGCGGAAGATGCGAATCAGGAAATGATGGATAGTCTTATTTGGTAACACCAGCAGAAACATTACTGGTTTAGCTTATTGATGTAGTGTGTATGTTTTGATGCAGTATCTTAATATTTTGTTAAAAAGGCGAGATAAAGAATTCGAGTGAAATGAAACAATGATCACGGAAATATTACTTCCTACTGTCTCCTGATATCATTAAATGCCTTCTACGAACAGAAAATGATAAGTTTAAATATATTTATTCTGAGAATTATGTAAATAATTTGCAGCAGCCAGAATGATGAAATGGGAAATAAAACCGATACCGAATTTCGGATAAAGTATTCATACTTTATAATCAACTATATGATGATGAATAGTTTGAAATTCGAAAATCTTATTATAATTGTTTCTGTGTTTCCATTAATCTGTACGACCGCTTTGGCCTGACAATATCTCATGAATAATATACGCATTTAACTGCATTGAAAAACTGACAAACACAGATGCTACTGGGTTTCAACGAAGAGTAAAAGAAAGAATAATTTAACATCTCCTGATAATACATCCTAAATAATGTATTATTTTATTTTGATTGTGTGTCACTACTAGGTTTCAGTGAGGATATGTAAGAAAGACAGATAGAACAAAGCAAAGACGTGATATATCTTTTTAGTGTGTGTTTTTGTGAGATAGTAAACGTTGTCAGTTTAAATTATTTTCATTTATACACACTTACATTTTTAAATTAGCGTCTAGCCTTCATATTCATGATTGTTATTTCACTATTTCGTTAATGTGGTAAAACCCAAATATTTGACGATAAGATGATAAAAATATAACACACATCTACATCTTTATTCTGTCAAACTCACCTTAAGTCTATTTAATCCTTACATGAAAATTAAAGTGAATCTGAGAATTAAATAAGAAAACCTTGAAATTTTCATGGGTATTTATCGTATACTAAAGCAGAAATGCATAGTGTAGACACACAACTAATGTCGGTTATATATATAAGAATAACGCTAAAAAAGTTATCACAATCAACCAGGTGGTATGGGAGAGACAAAAAGCTTTATCATTATTTTTCAATATAGTCCGGGTTGACATCAGTACACTTGGTTAAAGAATGCTTAAGCATAGTAATTCCATCATGGAAGAAGTTGGCACCATGGCCCTCGAAAAATAACTTCACACTGTATATGATCTCATCATTGCTTTCAAAATGCCAACCACGCAGGTGGGATTTGATTTTAAGAAACAGGAAAATATCAGATGAATCTAGGTCTAGTAAGGAAATGGGATGGGGCAGCAATTAAAAAAAAACAGTTGAATGGCCCAACTACAACAACGAGGGAGCGGTGTACGGATGCGTTATCATAGAGCAAAAGCATACTTTCACTTATCTTGTCTCTGCGTTTCCATTTGATTACTTTCTTCAGTTGACTATATTCAGATCTATAAAACTTTTCGAGGTAAATGAAAAAATCTAACAATAATTAGACTAAAAACCAAAATAAAATGCTATAAATAAAATTAACACGAAATAATGAAATATATATAGACATTCGAACAAATATTCATGTTTCTATGCAAGTACTAATAAAAAATATAACCTAAAACGAAAACGCAAAAGTATCACATATGAATATATAAACCCTCATTCACGATAAAAATAGAAAATAATATAAAACTAATAAACAAAAAAATCACTTATAAAATCTACAAACATAAATACACAAAAAACAAAACACTTAACTATGGCCTAAAAAATGCGGTCACATACATATTAATACCTTAAGAATAAGGTCAATCAAAGCAATAAAAAAGGTCAACTAAAATCAGGTCAACTCATTATAAATCAATTAAGCTGAAACCCGTTCTCGCGCAGTAAATTAAAGTTAACACAATAAAAATCAATAAAAAGGAATCACCCAAACTGCAAATAATAAGACGCACTAAAAAGAAATCAACACAACAAAAGTAATAAAAAGTAATTAACGATCTATAGAACGACTCACATACAAAAATATTAAAATATATCAAGTACCATATAAATAAAATTAAAACAGTAACACAACAGAAATTTAATAAAAACTTGAGGAGTGATGACAAAAATGTGCATTCACGAAACTTCGAAATTGGCATAATATATATATATATATATATAAAATTTAAGAAGTATTCATGGCTATTTAGAAAATTAGGTGGTGGTAGTTGGAGAAAATGTTGTAACTGTTTGAATAATATATTAACCGCTATTTATTACTTGTATCAAGCACTATAGGTGTGTCAATATAATATTAAAGATTTTTTATCGCTTGTATATATATTGTTTTTATCGCTTGTATATATATATATATATATATATATATATATATATATATATATATATATATATATATCTCTTCCCACTGAGACGTGACGAATCAGTATTTTTCTCAGTTGAACAAATGTCCTCGGACAGAGACCCAACGATGTACATGTTTATTTTTATCTGTGTATAATTGCAGTTAAACTAAAACTCAATCCATGTTTTAACCATGTTTTATATTCTGCTGAAAATCTATGTTAATGTTATGCTGTTTGAAACTACTGAAATGTTTGTCTCAGCTTAATGTATGCTAACCATCACAAAACTAAGAATATATGAGACTATCCACGTTTGCTAATTATTTTTTCAAGTTGATACACGTGTTTGAAGAATTTCATTTTTTTGTAAAGTAGCCATCTGTATTTCATGGGTTATTTCAGTTACCGAATATTGCAAATATCTAAATCCGTTAACTTTTCCTATTAACGCTCTCCCAGAAAACTATTAAATACCCGCTTGTCTTTTCAGTCTATCCTTGTATTCCGTATCTACGAATTCTATCGTAATTTAGTTAAATATGAGCCTCGAAATGAAAACTAGAGAACCGAATTCCAAATCTGCTTAGGATTGTTCTAACCATTTTCCCAAAAATATCATTGAAAAAGTAGATATCCACCTTTTGACTTACACTACAATTAGTTAAACTTATATCAATAAATAATTATTTGCGCCAAATTCTTAGAAACTGAAAATATTTTCTAACTTAAAATAACTGACATAGGGTTGATAAACCGAAACAAATAAAACAATTTAATATGAAATCCACGAAAAACCTGAGCGCAGCGGGATTAAATATATCGCATTAATAAAATGAAAATCATTAATTTTTTTAGAAATATTTTTCTTGAAATTTCAGATAGAAATGTGAGTAGTTGAGATGTGGTTAAAGATATTAAAAACAATTGCTTAATCTCGACGTTCTTCGTAGCTGAGTCGGTTAAAACATTTTTGTAAAGATTTTTCTAATATTCAGGCCGGTAGACGAAATTCTATTTAAAATAAAGCGAGCGTCTACTCAAGGATACCTATATACTAAATATAACTTTAAATGTGATAACAATGTATAGGATTAATAAATAAAAAGATAGACCCATACACACATGATAACCGATTTGATATAGGTTTACAACAAATAAACATCCATAGAATTGAGGTCGGGTGAACATACAGGCCAAGTAACAGTTCCAACCCTAACTGTCCGTCTTTCTTTGCAGATGTCGGCTAGTATGTTACGAAAATTCTGACTAAAATGTGCCAGATTCCCATCATGCAGGAACCACATGCGTTTTCGTATTAGCACGGATAAATCCTCTAGCAGGTCTGGATTTGTGTTTGAAATAATTTCACTGTATATAGCTCCTGTAAGATGTGCTGAGAGATCATGTTGGCCTACCAGAAAATTATCTACAATTACAACCCACAAATTAATCGTAAACTGATGGAGGCAAACGTTCTCTCTTGGTGAGTAATCAGATAGTGAAAAACTCTACACACGTCTCAAATGATACAGATACAACAATTGCTCTTGAAGTATCTTCCATGCAGTACTATGAGAAATACGACATTCTCGAGCCACTTGAAGTGTGTTGATACCCGCATTGAATTAAACAAACTGTAGAATGTGTTCTTCATTGTCAGTCGTGTGAGTGAATCTCGATCTTCTTCAATCCATTTCTTGTGCCAGGTTTTGGCGCTACGGATTCTGTGCCAGCTACGTGATTATAAACGCCAACATATTTGGGATAACCCGACTTCCTTTCGTTGTGAAACGCAATCTTGTACACATATTCACTCTCACGTCTATTAACATTTGAACGGCCGTATGTAAAAATCATGTGTGTTAGCTCACGATATGAATAAACTGTCATTTTAAATTGAACACTTCTCAGTTAACTCATGGTACACATGTGAAGTGTTGAAGACAGATTAGTTACACATGGACACGAATGGCAAATGTAAATTAATCTACATGGTAACACAGCGACATTAAACATAACCTTTTTTTAAACATAATATCACAAAAACGAAGGTTTTGCGGATATATATTTATATCGATTTTTTCCTTGTCTTGTTGTAAAGAACGCGCTACCAAAATGCTTTAATATTTTTGATAAACACTGTAAATTATTAATAAAAAATGTACTTCCTTGAAAAACTCGAATTATGTATTCCCCTAGTAAAGACCTCTCTGTATATCTAGATTGCACAGACAGAAAAACCTCATAAAGTAAATCAAATTTCATGTGACCTATTTAAAAATAAATGTACATTTCACCAAGCCTATACCTGTTAATCTTTAAAAATTGATTAATCTATGCGGAATATCGGAATATGTCATTTATAGATTGTATAGATGTAAAACCTAAAATTATCTATCTTTCATAATTGCACCTATCATCAAACAGTAATTAGTGTTCCAGCATTACTCTACTCACCTTATTGGTACAATTGTTTTGAGAATTGGTCACTCTTTATAGGTAAAGCTCTCCACATGACGTTCGATGAAAACGTTCACAATAAATCCTTATGAAGTCTATATCTTAAACATATTATAGGAAAAAATTAACCTCATGTTTACGTCAAACAACATGTCCATGCTGAGCATGTAAGGCTGATGTAGATTGTTTTCACAATACAACAGCATTGACTGGAAAGTTGGTTCGAAAGAGTGTTACAAAAGATCTATAATAAACTAGGTACTCTTCTTCTATGTGCCCTGTCCCTTCAGGACGTAGGCGATCATGGATCTCCACGTCTCCCTATCCCTTGTGGCTCTTAGTATGTTTGCTCCTGTTGCTCCTGGCAACCCCGTTCCGTCATCCACCTGATCAGACTCTGCAGATATGTTATCCGCTGCCTTCCTCTGTCTCTCCTTCCTTCTATTTGACCAGTCAGTATCAGGTTCTCCAGGCACGCCTTCCTCATTGCATGTCCCAGGAACTTCAGTTGTCTCTTCCTGATGCTCAGCATCAATTTCCTTTTTGTTGCCATTCTTTCTAACACTTCGTCGTTGCTTGGATGCTCAGTCCACGATATCCGTAGCATCCTTCTGTAGAACCACATTTCGGCCGCTTCCAATTTTTTTCCTCATTTTCGATGATATTGTCCAGCATTCACAGCCGTACTGAAGAACGTAGCAGTCTAGCACTCTTTTCTTCGTTTCTATTGAGATCTTCCTGTATGTCGACGTAATTCGTTTCTGTTTTTTTTTTGTTTTTTTTTTTTTGTACAGAAATAATTATGTTATTAACCTTGTATAAGTACGCTGGATTTTGGATTACTATCATGCACTTACTAATCCTGAAGTATTTTCATAATATTCTTTGGTTCAATATTGATAAAATTTTAAACGTATTCTTTCTTCTAGAACAGTTGCACGTGATTCAAGGAAAAATAGTTTGAAGGGAAAAGAAACTTAATTCTATATTCGTTTTCTGCGTTCAGTCAATACTGAATGACCCATTGATTTCTGCGCGCAGTTTTATTTTTCTCCACTTTTTTGTAATTTCTATATTTATAAATATGACTATTTTATGATTATTTCTTTTCTACACGCAGATATCTCCGAAACGTCCTGTTTTTTTTGTGTGTTTTATTACTGTTTTACTTTAATACATTCTATGATCCCTGATCATACGTAGATTTGGAAACGTTAAGGAAACATATCCGAATGCACTTCCTTACAGCGCATACAATTTCTTTCTGTATTTTCTCTCTCTCTCTCTCTCTCTCTCTCTCTCTCTCACCCTATATATATATATATATATATATATATATATATATTATAATTATTTTTGATCCAGGCAAGGCGTTTAAGGAAGCGTATAAAAATGTATATCGAAGGCAAAGTTTATCTGCTACCGTTATCAGACAAAGTATTAACTGGTTTATTTAAATTGTAAACCTGCTCTAAATGGGAAGATATTTCGATGGTCATCTTTTCTGAACGCTACAGATAAAAATGGCATAAATCAAGTGGAGGCATGTTGGATTTATATAGCTATCTGATAAAGAATTTATGAAACCGATGGTAAATGTCTAACTATAGCATTGTTCAAATTGTTATAAATATGTAAAAGTACATATCAGAGTGGCCTAGAGATAAGTGGATTATTTCTAAACTTTAGGATTAGGTTTCTGCATAGATTATTCTCCCACAAATAAATACGCGAAGAACGTTTCTACGCCCATGCTTAGTTAAATTATAATATTTAGATATTTCAGACTATTTTCTTCATCGTTATTGCCATGTTCAAGAACCTTTGGAAGTTTTAAATTCCGGCCTTCTTCACATGCTTAGAAATTCAAAAGGAACCGTTTATTTTGGTCACAGGGGATATCATTCTCGTTCTCTGTGTCATACCAGTACCAGATATATTTTAATTATCTCTCATTAACTCAACGTCATGAGTTAATTGTTCACCACTGCTGTAGCCTTTTAATGAACTCACAACAGTTTGGTTCAACCACTGGATAGAAAAACGCTGATATCTTCTGTGACATGAGTTAACCAAGATCTGATTTAAAAGGAAATAACTGCAAGATATGAAACCGCATCGCTCATGGAACGGCAATGATATAACCCAGTGATCAAAATAAAGTTTTCGGTTATGAATCTGAAGGCGGCCGGAGCGTACAACGGTTGAAATGTCATGAATAAGTTGTTAAGTTCATTATAGAATATGTTCAAAGTAGAGTGTTCTTTTATAGTAGATATTTTGCACTTTTTATCATACTCATGTTTTTAGTGAGGTAAATGAGACTTTCTGGTAGATTTTTTTAAAAGAATGCGGTAAATTTATGGCTGTTGGTAACGATGGATACGAAGAAATTAGTTTTATTGTTAAACTTGAGTAATATATATATATAACAATCATTTATACGCTTGGTAACCATTTCTACGAGAAAATCCTCGCTTCTTCAGCAAAGGCAAAACGAAAATTTTATTTACCTATATATACATATGTATATATATATATATATATATATATATATATATATATATATATATAAATAATTTTGTTCAATTCAAAAACCACGTCTTTTTATTGTATTTTTATATTACCTGAATATGTCTATCATGATAAAAAAACTGTGTAGAAGCTATAAATATATTATCTTTTTTTCTGTATTTTAAACAACTTACAAATTTTCTATTTGTTTTGATGAATGAAGATGGTAGAGAAATTCTACAGCCTGAAGCTTTTGGGGCTTACTAAAAATTGGATCTACACAAAGTGATAACACATATAACCTTTTAACGGAAAAGGAGGTATTGTATTTTTGTTGGTCATGGTATTACATATTTTATGCAGATATCAAGAAATCATCTTCTTTGGGGAAATATATTCTTTTTAACCCTTTGTCGAATATTGGTTACAAATGTAACCAATATGCAACAAAGGTTAGAGAAAGGTCACAGTTTTAACCATTATGCAGCAATGAGTTAATATGTTTCTTTTTGCTTCCTTTGTAGGATAATGTCTTCAAATATTTCCCTAAGATTTTTGCGGTATTCTTTTGGAATATATAACAAGAATTGAATTATTAATATGTAAAACATTGCATTAAAAGTTTCATCTTTTTTTTCTACGACTGACACATTATTAGCCTATTTAGCTATATATATATATATATATATATATATATATATATATATATATATATAAACTTGTTTAAAAGTGGAACTTTGTCTGTGTGTATGTGTCCGTTACCTATAGACTCCGAAACGGTTGAACCGATTTTCTTGAAAATTTACACAGTTGTACTATAAGCGTCTGCGAATGTTTTTAGCTAGGGTTTGTGTCGAAGTACCCCAGATAAATATCGAAAATGGATAATCGAAAACATCGGGTTACAGAAAAAGTTGTCCGATTGTAAGAAAATTTGATACACTCATAGACAAAGACATAAGAAACGATATTCAGTTCTTATAATAGTTCAGAAAATTTATATATATATATATAAATATATATATATATATATATATATATATATATATATATATATATAAGGCAAGATGTATGTGTGTGAGTTTGTTTATCTGCCCGTATGTCTGTCTATTTTTCAGCCTTTTATTTTAGTTTTTGTTTCGGGTTTGGTTTCTAATAAGTATAATTGTAGTTCTTAGTCTCAGGCATGATACCATTTAATCAGATGACTTATTTAGCCTCCAAAAGTTCGTTTACGACGAAAAAAACATATTTGATATCGATAGCAGGAAATCAAAATTTGACTTACATCCATTCATTTTTCTTTCAGTCTACGGTTTCGCTTTAACTGGAAATAAGTATTGCTTTTTATTCTTTCGTCCCAACGTCCAAAGAGTCTGAGCTCCAGGAAAATGAATTAGTTTTAAAGTTTTCATTACACCCGTGCAACGCCGGGATATACTGCTAGTGCATATATATATACACACACACACACACACACACATATATATATATATATATATATATATATATATATATATAAAGGATGTATCAAAACATAATTTACAAATATTACGATCGTATCCTCAGATAGAAACAAAGACAAAACTCCATATAAGTACATATCTGCATATAAATAGTTTTCGAGTTACTAATTTTAAAGAAATTTACAGGAGATGGCTCTGAGTTTTAATTGAGATTAGTGTACATTTATGGATAGTTTTTCGTTAACGTTTAACGTGTGTAGTAGAGAGTCAATTAATCGACCTTCCGTTCAACAATAGTAGGATATTAATATCGTGAGCCAACAGATATGACTTTATATACGAATTGTAATAGAGGCAAGGCTGTATGGCCGTACCAGATTGTGTTTCTAGACGGAAAGCAGCTGAATTATCCGATTTTTGCATCTGTTTATCGTCGCGTTACTGAGATAATATTTGTTGGAACACGAACTATGCATCAAGGAATACCGAGATGTGCTTGAAAACCTAGGTTCGCAAAACACACTTTGTTGCCTGTTTTCACCGATCCAAATATCAAGACACTTCAAATAACCATAACACGTCCTACATTTCATAGTACCACAAGGAATGTACTTCAAGAATAGAGCCTGTATCCCTTTCAAGGGTTGCAGCGTCTTTCGGCCTCATATCACTCTCCACAAGGAAAACTTTTGGCAATGTTTTATTGCACAAACTGCCGATCAGTTATTTTTCTCTTTCATTCTACTGAAGCAGTAACGTTTGGAGTATATGGAATGAAAATTTACACAAACAACTGGATTCCAGATCAGTTTATGATTAATGAGTGGGCTTGAATTGTAGCTGATTGTCTGGTAGATGCATACGTTCTCTCAGCACGTTCTACAACTGCTGTCTAGAGGAACGTTATTTCGAAGATACTTCCAGACCTGCTGGAGGATGTACCTCTGCTAATACGAAGGCACTTGTAGAATATGAATAATTTAGTTACATTTTGTGTGATGCACTGTCTGGCATCTATAAAGAAATGGGTTTAAATAGGGGAGGAGCGGCTCCATGGCTTGCAATTAACCCGACTTAAATCCGTTGGAATTCTTTCTATAGTGCCATTTTAAACAATTGCAGAAGACTTTGATTACGCTCACACGCTTCATGAACGTGTCATAAAATTATGCGATGTCATTATCCACCGTGTGAGAATATTTGAAAACGTCCGCCAGTCAGTGATCCGACGGTTGCATGAGTGTGTAGAAGCAAGCGGAGGATAATTTAAACATTTGCTATGAATTGCTATGTTGAGATAAAACGATGGTTCTTTTGCACATATGTGTTCATGTGTTTATATTTTAAATTCATTTATGTCAGAAATTCGTCTACAAATTGTGTAAAAATATTATTGATACACACATATATACTCAAACTTGCTCTTAAAACTGATATAATTTCTATTACAGCTTTACTTCAATGTGTAGTACAAATTATGCACACTGGCATACCAAGCACGATATTATTTACAAGTTTTATAATTACAACTCGGTACTTAAAACAGCAGGATCTTAAATAACCATATAAATTTCTCTGGTATATTTTCTTTACCTTATACTACTTTATGTACAAATATTATGCCAATCTGCTTTATAAAATTAGATGAATTTCTAATACCTTTATATTCAATATTACTACTTTTAAGTAAACTAAAATGGTGCTGCATTACCGCATGATGAAATAAGGACTCTAATTCTATGACTAAATATAAATATCCCTCGCTGTTTATTATGTGTTAAGTCTTTCTATAGAGCAATTTCTAAACTGTAATATAATCTAGTGTATTAGTGTATTTCTTTGTTGGAAAATCTGAAACATTGCTACAGACCCCACTATCTGTAATATCGACGCATCAGACGCTTTTCGTGCATTTTGAAAAGAGCAACATCTCTTAAAAGTCACATTGAATATATATGTATCTACTTGTATTTTTCTCAAATTCCTTTGCTTCTTTTGACATATTACGTTTACATGCATCGTTATATGAATATTTTCCGCATATTAATATTATCTGTGATAGATCCTACATATGTTACACTGGTTATTACTTCACGGTACTAAAGTTATAGTCCAAGTGGCCAACATGTATTTTGCATATTGGCATTTCTGCAACCCTACATATATATTACAATTTTTGGAGGCGATATAGCACAACGTGCTGCAAATTTGACAGTACGTTTTCTTATAAGGTTACATTAACAGAAAATGGATAATAAATTCTAGGAAAGTATTGAGACGAGCATTCACTATATATACTTGTACATTTTATAAGAATATGAGCATTCATACATTCTAAAAAGGAGCAGTTTCTTTTTTGTTTTTCATTTCCAGTTTTGCAAAGTGACTATAACGTTGAGGGTATGCTTTCAACTAGAGGTTAAAATGATACAAGAACGTTACCAAATTGTTAGATACCCCCGAACCAAAATAGAAACTATCTTTAATGTTGCAAGAATATTTCCTGTTCTTCGGGTGTATTTGACAGTATAAAAACCAAAATTTAAAGAAATGGCTCAGAAAGTAACCCTCTGACATATCTGTGAATTGAGGCTTTCTATAAGATGTTTTTTTTTATTTCCTACACAAAATGCTGTATACCTGAAATCGTCTCATCTTTCTGGCTTCACTCCATAGCCGTACGTATATATTTTATCTCATTTTCTGCAGTAGAAACTAGAAAATCTATGTTATTTTTCTACACTGAATTTTATATTATTCATTCATCAAACAAATAGTTGTAATTTCGGAGTTTTCTTTCTTCTATACTGGTTGTTAACCACGGTTAGATATTCCGATCTACCATGCTTTGTCATTGAAGAGATCAATTCATATTTTCAGAACAATATGTGTGTGAAAAAGAGTGTGGAGAACTCAATCGGTATTCAAACTCGTTTCATTAATCCCTCGTACTGAATTGCTGACAATTATCGTACTGAACATCCGAATTATGTTAGACGCTTTACTGTATTAGAAGTAATTTTCTCACTGATGTGAGGATAGTTATCTGAAATTACAAAGTCATTTGCCAGCTTGACAATGCAGTAGAAAAAGAAATATCTGAAAGTATTATTGCAAATGATGAGAAAGCAACTTTGGTAATACAATGTTTATACCACTATCAAAATACGTTGTTGTCCTTTTTTAATAAAGCAAGCAAAGAAGTAAAGCAAATGGATATTTATATTCAGATCTACAATTTTGGTTTTTTTTTATGATTTTTCTACAACGGGAATGAGTTTATTATGTTTCTAGTATAAAGAGACTAAGAAATAGATATGACGCTCTGCAGAAGACAGTTGAAAATACTATAAATGGAGCATGCCAACAAGGACAAATGTTTCGATAGTATTAAAGCAAAAAGGTTACTTAAATTAAGAAAAGAACGTTGAAATTTCTGGTGCAAATAAAGAGTAAATATAATTTTGGTATTTTATACTCACAATACAAACTGGAGGCAAGAAAAACAGCGGATAATCTACTTCAATTTGATAAATCGATCGCTCTGAAAAAATTTTATAACAAAAAGAAGAAAATTATTAATAGCTATAAATGACCGGAAATTACTGGGAGACATGAGCTTTTACGTCCTGAAAGGAGACAGTAGACAGAAGTTAGATTTTTTAAAAAGTACGTACTTAAATATATAAAAACCTAAACAATATTTTTCGCTTACTATTTTTTTTGTTCCTGTATATATCCTATGAGTGTCAACATATACAAATCGTTTTTTTTTCATTGTATGTCCCAATATTACAACATTTGAATATCTGTTTCTATATTGGAGGGTGTCATGAAATCAATCATTTTGCTAAGAAACAATTAAGAATTCATTTTACTTTTTAGCCAACAAAAACTTAATCAATTTTCTCAATTCTTTGACAGCAGTTAATAAAGAGATTTCATTTCACTGACATATCATCAAAAATTAATAGTATGTCCGAATCTAAAATTCTGAAAGATTGCTAATATAGCTTAATATGTGGTTTCATACGAATATAATAAATTAGCAATTGAATTCAAATACCGCTAAGAAGAATTTGCAGATGTTCGTAAATATATCGATTTAGTTTTCTTGAAAGAATGCACTAGGGGCGTTTAGTTTTAATTTATATCATTCACACAGAAGATGATACTCTTCGATAATATTAAGCATTCTACTATAATATACAATATGTTCAGCTGTTACAAAGCTCGTTGTCACTAAATTAATGGGAAAATTTTTAATGTTGTTATTAGTCAACAATAATATTTGATAATTGAAAATTATGAGGAAATGTAAGATAGATAAACAATTGAACCTAGACTTATTGATGACGATAGTAGTGCTCAGAATATCGCATTCTCTGAAGTTTCACAAAATAGATATAATCAGCAAGCGACCTCTTCTCTTTTTGGAAGTAGGTTTATTCAACTCTGTCTATGTGGCATCGCGTTTCATAAAGTTAAAGGTTTAATCCGAGGAAAGTAATGAATATAGCCCGCATGTATATTTGCTAGGGAATTATTGATAGAGAAGTTATAGCTTTTGCAGTAGTTCGCCTGCTGGCGGCGGTGGGGAAAAATTAATCGTCCACAAATCTTCCTAAATACATCTGATCAAGAAAATATCTGATGTTATCTGTCTACCACAAAGAATTAGTCAGCAACATATTGCAGAAGCAAAAGTAAACGTTACTTTTTCCAGAATATTTTCCATGTATCGTATATAGAAATTCGACATGAAATCTAGGGCTGGGAAGCCTAAGGGAATATGTTTTTGTTTTTATTACAGTAAGGTTTAATTTGTACAAATCAGGGAGCCACACGTCGTAGAGAGTTAGAGGATAATTCATATGGCTAGCAGAGGTAGATAAGTGTTAACAGTTGTAGTGATCAGTGAAACATCTTCTTGGTAGTCTGTCCCAAAGAACACTAAGCTTCTTCCGACGAACCAATGAATAGAACTTATTCTTGTTGACAGAATACAGCAAGTATGTGTGTGGTCATTTAACATATCAATGGTATGGCGTGTCCTGGCTGTGAAGGTTTTTATCTGACCAAACCTAAGAATGTAGTTCCTCCGAGCACTTTCTGTAAAATTAGTGACACTGGAGTGAGAAAACACTTCATCCCGCCTGTGAAAGATATGTTGATAGATCTAAAATACTTTTTCTTCAACAAGGAGTCGAAGAAGATTTTGTACTCTTTTAAAACTAGAAAGTGAGGACTGAGCAGCTTCCGCCTAAATACGGCAACATTATCCAATTTTCGGCTTGATCTGATTCTTACGTAATTAGAGATCAGTGTGAAGAGTCATGTAGCTACTAAAGCATTACAGGGAGCAGAACATTTTACTTGCATCTTTAGCAATGGGCCGTATGTTTATAAAGATATTGAAGAATGGAATTATGAATGTGCCTGATGGTGTGCATGAGTTATTTGATTAAATTAAATAGATGCTGTCCTTTAATATTATTTTCGCAAATAAAAAGGTCTTTTATTTTGTTTATGATTTCCACAAACCTTGTGGTTATTAACGGGGTAAACTGGACTGACCTGTACAATACAAAATTCTATCCGAGGTTTGTGTATTCGTTTGAAAAAATACGTTGGAATGTTATAATTTCATTTATTTTTTCTTTCTAGTTCATGGATAATTGCAAGATAGACTATGTTCTCTTGCTTTGTATATCAACCAGTCAAACAAAAACAAAACATTTGAATGAAAATATAATTTCGCGTGAAGGTAGTAACTAGACTTCGTAAAAAATCCTACTGTCCACTAAAACTACAGCGTAACGACTAGTTGGTCAATGTGGTGACCCTATGCATGATGTCTGCTTACCTTTATACATGTAATACCATTGATGAGCAGATAAATCTATGGTTACTGGTAGATAGAACAGTTTCCTTGATATTTTACTTATAGACGAGGCAAGAATGTGTAGATTCATTCTTCCAGTAAGTATAACTGCGCGTAATGTAATATAAGCTTTCCTTATCCAAGAGTTTATATGCAATCTCTTTTCACATTGACTCTCATACTTCTCTTGTCCTTTCCTCAACATCCCTTGTATCTTATTCCTCCCCTTTTTTGCTCTACTCTCAAACTTTTTACACCAGATTTTTCATTCATCCCTAAGCCATTCACTGCCACATCTGTAACCGGTTTAAAAGACGCATCCGTCTGTCACGTCTTTTAAAATAGTATATATCGATATGAAAGTTTGATAGAGGGACGTAGTTCTTATTATAGCATAAATTATAATTAATCATACATATACATATAGTATAGATTATAATCAACCATGCTGAGGGAAGGCAAAACTATCTCTGTGTTACTGAATGATAGCATATTCATTTTGGAGGCATTAAAATTTACAAGCCATGTCTTAACTCAGTTAAAAATTGTACTGTGTGCTCTAACATGCTTATTAAATAGGCCTTGTGCCAAACATAACTGATCACCCCACAATTTAAATATAAAAAATCTTGAACAAAAAGAAAAACTGTCTCGCTTGTATAGATAAATGGGGATTTATTTATAGAACAAAATAACATCAATTTGTAGGACCTGAAATTATAGTCTGTGAAAATGTTCAGATAGAAATATTAGTAAAGTGTTGAAAGAATTACGAGTTTGTTTGCTTTTTGGGGTAATGGGGTGTAGGTGAAGAGCAATAAAAATAGTAAAGGAGAATTGACGTTAATTTTAGAAGTCCGTTGAAATGTTTTATTGTTGTCGACTTTTACTCCTTTCTTGACAGAGAGAAGGTGAGACCGAAGAAGAGGAGATAAAGAAAAACAACACAGAAGAAGGATAGGAAGTGCGAATGTATGTTGCCCAGACGTTATGTCTGGTTAAGCGTCTTTAAAGTTCTCTTTTACATCGTGGCGGTGTCCTTTTTGATCTCCGCTATCTGACTGATTTAACATTCTTTCTCATTTTATATCAAAGAACTACCTCTCAATAGCTTGTTACTTTCTCTTAGATTTGTAAATCGCTCGCTTTTCATTGGCCAGAAAATGTTTTCTCACAGGCTCACGAAATGTGACTTTATCTTTTCTTTCAGTACGTAGTCAATCTTTTTTTTCTTATTAGTAAACATTAGATTTCACACAATCTTACGACTTTGTAAACAGTGAAGAGAAGAGAGTTAGTTTTATTTCGTATTGACCACACTTGATTAGTTTCCGAGATAACCTATCAGTTCTAATGTATTTGACATAGTGGACTAACTATGAAGGCAGAACTTACCCTGAAAATACAGTTTAATTTTTTTTTTAGATGAAGGAAAACTTTTGAGGTAAAGAAGATAAAGATATGAGTAATTTTGATATCATTATACTTGAATGTAACAATTCAGATTCAACTTTTAGGAGGGGTTAGTGATACTGTCGAAGCTGTATATTATCCCGTCTTTTATTTTCGAGGTAGATATTTGTTTATTTAGACACATTAAATAATAAAGACATAAGAATTTTTAGATGAAAACAACATGCGTGAAATTAACGGCCTTTCCTGGCGGAAAATGCACAAGATAAAACCCAAGAACCTTACTTCTTTGAAGAGGAATGACAAATGCTGTCAAATTAGCGCAAACTGTTTTATTTGATTTCCCCGGACACAATACGTGATGTTATCATCTTTATGAACTTATCTGTTTCACCGAGAAGTCGTGTTATCTAGCGTCTTGTACACGCAGACTCTCTGGAGTAATGTTATATTAGCAATAATGACAGACACCGTTTTTGAGAAGTACATAATTTTACAGCAGGGCCAAGTAGTCTTTCATGATACACAACATTTTATCATTTAGGTGTTGTTTCTGTACAATCACTTCCTTTATCAATTAAATTGTTACCTGTAAAACCTATATTTATTATTTATTATAAAATGCCAAAGAAATTCACTGATAGAATTATTGAAAAGAAAATGAAAATTATTTCATGAACGTAACTTCGAATTTTACTTTTTAAAATGTTGTTTTTGTCTTTTGTAGTTTGAAATGATTACGATAAATTATACATTTACTGATGAGAAAACATTTGACATTCAGTGGCCGAGCAACAACTCTGAGACCGCATTTCTCACCATTTTTCTCAGGAGAAAATAAAGACTGAAACCATATGCGAACAACTGCAGATTTGGGGATAATAGTCCGAATATATACAGTGTAAATAACATCAATATGTTTTATTATTTTCCCCACGTTTCAACAACTGTGTCAGCTGGCGTATTTCAGGTGCCTGTCGATACGGGAAAACTTCATCAAATTTTAAACGGGAGACTTTAGTCCCATAGTTTGATTATTCTTTGTTTTTTTTTTATATTTTTTTTTTTGCCTAGATATATCTTGTCATGATTTTAGTAAGTATCAGTTAGTGTTATTCATGTTTTCATTACCAAAAATTTCAGGAAATATAATATAACGACTTTATTATACAATGTAAAATATTTTATAATATCACGTGTTATTTATCGGATCATTTAGGAAAATAATCACCAATATATACTTAATATATACGAACATATCTGTCAAAATTATATGAATCTCTATCATATATAAAACCCCATGTGGAACATGAAGGGAACAGTGATGCTTAGATTTCTTTTAAATAACCTCGAGCATGATCTGAATGCTCCTCAAATTGCTGACAATTTTAACAAAGTTCTTCTAAAAAATTCCCCTGTGATAGATTTGTACGACACTTTTTCTTAATGTTCTCCATTGGGATATGGCCATGAACAATAAAGTGGGAGAATAGGTCAAGCTGCAATTCAGAATTACCATCTGAAAACACGAGACGAAAAACAAACACGTCAAACTGTCAGAGATTTTTTTTTAATTTTTGCAGCATTTCAACAATATCAGATAATCTTCAAAAAACTGACAAGGTGAAGAAACTCTATAAATGTGTTCCACATCAACTGAGTGGAGGACAAATGTCGTTGTTTTGTGTGAGTTGTATTCGGTATCTGCAAACTTTGAATTACATATTTCTAGATAAATAGAGAATTGTGCTGAAAAATGGATATTCTATGACAATCGAAAGAAATCGGCTCATTGATTTGATCATGAAGAAGAATAAAAATCACTTTCAAAAAGAGAAAATGCACAAACATATTATTATGCTGATGGTATTTTTGTCATGGCGTTATTCGTTATAGCTTTTTGAAATACAACGAGGGCATCACTGCCAAAGTTTACTATCAGCAACTGGATTAAATTAACTTTTAGTTAAATAAGACGTAACCGTAACTGGTAAATCAACGAAGACCCATTTTGATTCATGAAAATTAATGGCCATCGATAACAATGCTGAAGTTCACCGACTTTGGATACAAAACATTTTCACATACACCACATTCGCCTAATCTCTCACCAACTGAATACCACTTTTGATTAGTTATTCAGAATTCTGTTTTTGATTGCTATCTTCTATATGCCGTGTCGTTTCAGTTCTGGGACGATCACGGCTTTCCACCTCGCCCTATCGCTTGTCGGTTTTAATAACCTTCTCCTGTCGGTCTTGTCGGTCTCCTTCTCCTGTTATTTCACTCAATCCCTGCCCCACCGTCCATCTGCTCAATCCATCAGGTAAGTCTTCTAATCTATCCGTTTTGTGAACATCATGTTCTCCAAGCATTTCTTCCACATTACTTATGCCAAAATATTCAACTCTCTTTTTTCTGATATTATGTATCAGTATCCATTTTTGTCTCTGTCGTCTCCATAACCTGCAAAGCATAGTTTGTGTGCTCACTCCATTTTATCTTCAGCAACATTCTGTGGGAACACCATTTCGGTTGATTCAAGCCTTTCCTTCATCATTGATAAAATTTTCGAGTATTTGCTGTCATATTGAAGGACATGCATCACATAACAACCTGTTAGTCTTTTCTTCGTTTACAATTTTCTTGTCTTTTAACATAATACTCCGTTTATGAAATGTATTCTTGGCCATGCCAATGTAACTTCGAATATCCATACCGCACTTCTGTACCCTGTTAGAACGTTTTCAAGGTATTTAAATTTTGCATCACCAATCATTTCGTATCACTAAATTGTAGTCACGTACTGTGTAAATATATTAGTTCAAGGATAATGTTTGGTTTTAAAATCGAAGATGATTTTTTTAAAAAAGCCTAATGATTATCTTTAACTGAAATTCATGTATACATAATTTGTAATAGATATTTTTAAAATTACAATATATTCTTTAACGTAAAAATTAAAGCCTCAAAACGTATAAGAGGAAACAAAATGTTCAACATAGTCTGTTTTCTCATGAATACTTCAAAATAAATATATTTTTAATTTCTTAATTATATTAAAGACACTTTTGCATAAGCGAAATAAATATTTCTTTTTCAGGCTATATATATATTCATTTGTTTTTGAGACATATTAAATTCAATTCGTTAAATCAAATCCCCCCTCATGTACCATAGTCTCTATTACTAGTAAGATGTCATAGAAACCTTATTACCTTTACATTGAACCAATCATATTTTGATCCTGATTTTAGTTATGACCCACACTCTCAAAGACTTTACTATTTAACACACAAACTAAACATAATATGAAAACAAGAAATCAATTTGATAAGAAAAAGAAACTCTTGATATATTTTTCGATAAGGCATTGAATGGTGGGCATTTTACTTTCAGAGTATATGTGATATCTGATCGAACAAAAAAGTACCACTTCAGAAGGAAATTGAGATTACCATGTCAGGCAGGATACATTTCACTTAAAATATGAACAAAAATTACAGTGTTCTCCATGATAATAGAAATGCAATTGACATTTCTGAAACATATGAGGAGGAAAAGTGTTTGGTAAACTTGCTACTCACAGTATTTAATAAAGGCCATACAAGAAAATGAAGCAGCAAGGAACATAACAAACCAGTTTGTTTAAACAGATGGCAGAACAAGGAAAGGGTATATATTTAGTAAAACAATATTGCTATAAGTTTTAAATGATAAGAAGTCTGACTAGCCTGTAGAGTCCACAGTATGATGAGAAATGCTCTATACCAGAATAGTTTTCAACATTATCTTGTCTTTGTGGTAATGAGTAAATATTTTAATGAAATATTACCAATAGAAATATACTACCTACTACAAAGGCCAATATAATAACTAACTGTTAGGGTGGCACCCCTGTCAGGCTATTGGCTAATAGACTATTCCTGACGTCACGTCGGGTTACCAGTTTCTGTCTTCCCGGCAGTCAGAGCCAGAGACTGAGAGAGTAAAGATCGTAACGTGATTTGTCCTGTAGATAAGTGGAGTTACGACTCAGCTTTAACAACTATTTCTATTTTTGTTAATACATTATTTTATTTCACTTTCCTGAGTTTTCTCGTTATTTATTTCAACAATAACTCCACAATACTAACTTTGGTTCCCTTTTTCTCCATGAAGACACTTCTGAGAGAGATAATGAAGAAACAAGGCTGAAGGAATGTCAGTGTACCAGGAAATATTCAAGGTAAGAAAGATAGAGGAAACCAGTGAATAACATACGTAACGAGAATGTTTAGAACGGTGACTAGGAACTACAACAAAGAGACTCAGAGCTACAAAAGTTAAGACGTGTCATTATCGTCCAAGACCTGAAAGCTCACGGCAGATAGAAAAGCTAGATATATTCTCATTCCAGTTTCCATAATTGGGTTTTATTAAATTACCAATTGTACTCATAAGTTTTATTTGCATTTGATTCACAAGCCAGTTCCTTCAACTGAAATGAATTACATGCCTTTTAAATATTGTTAGATCTAAATTTGGAACCTGATATATTATAAGAAATAATTTATATGCTTTTTTGTAACATTATATTTTACAGTAGATTTCGTCGGTTTAAGATTATGGAAAATTAATATTTAGCATCATTGTTGTTTTGTTTTTTTTTCTTTACAAACAAACAATATGAAAACAAATATGTATTTACATATAATTGTAGCAGTATACACCCAAAAGACATGAAATATAGTTTCAAAAACGTAGGAAGATTGAATTACGAAGAAGACTAAGGTTGAACATCAAATTCGATATATATCTCTTAATATTATAATTTATAAAATTTGAAACCTATTTAGGTCTGGATATGTACTAAATATCAGCACGTTTACTATCTTATGTTTTATTATGACAAGTATCAAACAATTGTTACTTAATTGTTAATTATTTTTAAACTTATGTCCCAATATTTAAGTAATGTCTTCTTATTATTCAATTCTTTTATAATTCCCTAATATGGAACTGTCATGAAAGTCTGCATACTTGTTTTTGTTCCTTTGTGTTCTCATTAATATGAGAATGGAACATAAGTGGATGTTCTTCTGGAATCTTTTTGGTACCAATTGTATCGCTGATCAAAAAAAGAATGATAAAATTTAGCAAACTGAGACAAAATGTTAAAACTTTTATTTTTTGTCTTCTTATTCAATTTCATATTCTAGATATTCGTATTAATAGATTCGTTAAATAGATTTTTTATCTTTATGCTTTTTTATAGATTTTGTTTATAAAACCTTGCATTAATCGGGATTTCTAATAAAATCCTCAGAGTGCATTTTCGCTGAATGATACGGTGCTTAGCACCGCAGACATCTGAAGAGATGAGATACTAGGCATTTTTCCGAATTTCTGGAGATAAGTCAAGCCCTCCACGCCCCATTGATAACTGGGGCTATATAGGGCTGAATATCCCGCATACTGGCTAGTCTTTTATTTCTTGAAAATAAAAATATATTTACCTTGACATTAATATCTTCGCAAAGCCAAATAATTAAGAAATATTATCTTTTTATTTTAAGTGACAGTTGTACTCTGTTTGCGTCATTACATTATCATTATATGACATTGCCATTTACCATTGACATCCAGGTCATATTTTTTACATAGGCTGAAATCATTGCGGAAAAAGAATTTATTACTATTACTTAGCAAAAGGCACGTATATTATTAAAACAAGTACTACTAATATGCTTTGGATTAGGCTATAGCTAATCGTTTATTGATTAGCTGTTTAATAAATCATCTGAAACTGCAATCATGTAATCAACAGAAATATTATATGCTGTTCAATATAATTCGTGGCATCTATATGATAGCTTTAAATGAGATATAAGAAGAAACAGAGGTTACATTTGTTAAGAGAAAATTCTTCTATCGCACTGTAGAAATACATATAAACTGTCATTTAACGAAATAGTTATATAAACATACACACACACACACACACACACACATATATATATATATATATATATATATATATATATATATAATCCTTACTTTAGAACATGGGCAAACTAGAAACTACTAAAAATTGTACATTTTGTTTCGACATTGAAATAAAATTATCCCATCGGGTAGTTAATAATTAAATGATAGTAATAAGCGTTTAATAGAAAAAAAACTTAAAAACACATCTCTCCTTCTTTTTGCATTTTTTTGTATGCGGCAAAATGATATTAAAAAGTGGGGTAATGAAAGGGAGAACAAAAGATCAGAAAAAGAAAAGAAAGAGGAAATGGAAAAATACAGAAGAAATAGTGAAGAAGAAAATAAATGAGAAAATATAGAGAGAAAAGAACTAATAGAAAGAGAGAAAAAATTAAATTTTGGGCAGAAGTGAATTATAGGCAGATATCGAAACCAGATACACTGTGTCTTTTGGAATTTCTTTCAAAGTGTACTTCTATGAAAAATTAGTAAAGAAAGAGGTAAGGAAAGATGCTGGATTCGAATGTGAAGAGGAAAATGAAGACGGAAAA